>KZ061903.1:101281-191800 GCA_002091835.1 Anopheles maculatus
GCTGTCAATGCACGCAACGTTTCGTTCAGCTCGACCGTGGCATTGTGCAGCGTCTCGTTCGAGGTGAACATTGCACCATCTAGATTAATGTAGGTAGGCAAAGGGCCGATTGGGGATGGTGTTCTGGCGATAGATAAAACACAGGATTCGATTAAGAATTCGGAATGGCTCAGCACAATACTGCTGCACAGCGTAATGATGAGCAGCAGGTAATCCAATTGTCTCTTTGGGTTGGCTGGTGCCATGATTTGAAGAGTTTATACTTCGGCAAAGGTCACAAGCGTACTGAACTGTTTGACTGTTTGTCGAATGGTTTTATGGAGCGGTGCGATAGTTTTCAAACAGTTTAAGCAACTTTTTCAGCTAGCTCCGATAATGTGTAGCACAGTCGCCATTAGAAGATGTATGATGAAGAAATATTACTTAGGAAGTTTTTCTATTATTGCGTCCAGTTGCTCATCCTGTTCAATCAGACTTTCTTGTTACGCTGTTTCTCAATACAAATTCTAAGTTCCTCACTATTGAATATGAATGTTGTGCCATAGCAACCTAGCAGCGTTGTTTATGATTGTTGAATCGAAATAACCACGAGTCTGAGCTATACAGCTTAATGGTGAAGAAGGTTTCTTTTATGGGTTCTGAATTGTTAATAATACATATAACCTTACTTTTATGGAATATAACACTCAAACTTCTTTGGTACGATGTTGTCGTACTGTTATTGCTTAGGTGTGTACAGATTGAGCGCCGAATAGAACATGTCAGACAGGATCAAACTGTGTTGTCATAACAACCGTACCAGCATCCTGGCGAAACAATACTGCTGGATTATTGTTTGAAATTTAAGATCCTCTATATCTAAATGTGCTGGACTGTTATCGAATTATATCTCCCTTCTAGTACAAAATTGCGATAGTTTGACCAGGCTAGATAGTGTACTCTGTTCAAGCTGTTCAACAATTCCTTGCCGGATATTACCAGGTATTCCCATAACCATCAAGATCATGCATAATTGACCGTCAAGAACTTGCGTAGTTAGTCTCAGCCCCCTAAATTGTAGGCCTCAAAATGTTGCAGGATCTAACATCAGATTGTTATTTCTATGTAGATACATTGGTATTTGTTGGCAAGGGTCTCTCTTGAGGGTCTACATTAGAGTATTAGAGACAGGATATTGTTGTCTGCTCTCAACACATTAAGGACTCTAAAGTAACTAAAGGATTAACTCTAAAGGATTCTTCCAGATGTCTAAACTCTAAACACATAAACATTAGTGAATTTCGTTTTTAAATTTCACAAATTCTAAGTCACAGAAACAACGTAATAGTACCACATTACTACATAATTCAAATTAATTCAGACATTTCACAGTTCTCCGCCACCAGAACTCCACTCCATTCCAACGTTCTTTCAACCGACTTTCGACAAGGGTTCCTCATTCATTTCACCTTTTCAAATGCCACCAAAACCCAAACGATAATGCCCTCAAAATTCGATTAATACCACCACCAAATGAGAATCATTCGCTTATGACTCCATCGGTTCCGCAAGCCGTTTGACACAAAATGAGACATTTCTTCCCAAAACGCAGCTACGAAGGCACGGCAGATTCTAGCCGGGTTTGGAGAAAGCAGCAATGGCGTCGTTAACGAAAACTGCACCGTAATGTCTGGGACGGCTCGGGGGCGCCTTATTTCCCGGAAGAGGCATACCGTTCCACGTGTCCTGTGTGTGTGTGTGATTGGGGGGTGATAACGGTGCACGGGTGATGACGAGTAACGACCACTCCCAGGATCTCTCGGCTCTTTATCTGTGTGCATGTGTGCGGTGGATATCGTCGGTCGTTAGGTATGCAAACCCATTAGCTCGTAAATTGTAGTCTCACAGTCGTTTCTGCCGGTACCCGGTGCTGACGCTGCGCTCGTAAATGCCAAGTCACACACACACACACACACACACAAACACACATGATATTATCATGTATAGCGAGACCCCGTTTGCCACAATAACGATGACGTGCGGCTAGCGTGGAGCACGAGATGTCGTGAGGTTGCATGAATGAATGCCCGGAACATGCGCACATTTGTTTTCAATTGCTCTTGTACAACCCGGCTCCCCCAGTACGGTTTGGTGTCGTCCTTAGACCACAACGTACCGCAACCCATCCGGAATAAGTACGTACGCCGTCGAGTGTTGGCAAAGGAAGTTGGGCGCGGGCTGACTGACTCGAGTTCTCTGTCTGTGCATAATTTCTGGGCTTTTGGCCAACGATTGGATGGGCACGTAACGCAACATATTTGCTTGTTTCGGGCGACACGGCAAGACAAATAAGAAATTCGATACTCTCGGGCTTGGTTCTCGTCGGTTTTGTTTTCTTCTTTGCTACGCCGTCCATCTACTTTTGCTGTGAGTGTGTGTGTGTTTGTCTCTGCACTCATCCCTCAAACAGCCCCACGCGTCGAGTGTCCGTAACGTATTCTGCCCAAGGGAGTGTCTCGAGAGCCGTCCATAGGTACTCCTCCGATGGTGCGCTGATACCCTCGGATTTGTGGATTGCGAACGATAGCGTCGGATGAAGTTTTTTTTTTCCGGGATGCCTAACGACACCGACAAATGGCACAGAGAGCAAGCGAGAGAGAGAGAGAGCTAGAGAGAGTCCAATAAAAAGAAGAAGCAAAACTGGGTCGCACCGATGTACGAGGCTCTAACATATTGCCCACCAGCGTTTCCAACATCGCCATCGAGCGCCGTCACCCGCCAAAGTGGCCACCCGTTCGTGTGTCCTGCCATACGTGCGGAGCAGTTGTTTTTGTTCGATCGATCGATAAAAGCTTACGCCTCGCCCTGCCAAGTGTGTGTGTGTGTGCGGAGGGACTGCGTGTGGACTGCAGCACCACATCAGCTCTGGCACCATGTATGGTCAGTATGGTGGATTCCTTCACCGAGTGAACGGAATCGATTTTGGCAACGGTTTCATCCTTCTCGAACCCAACCAACACACACAGCAGAAAAAACCCGAGTTCCCGAGCGCGTTGCAGGCTACGGTGGTTACGTTTGAAAATGAACTGTAAAGTAGCAATTGATGGCACGCAAACGGGTGTTTTTGTGTTCCCTCTTTTGCCCATTAAATGGAACGAAATGGAGGAACAGGGGACGATACGCAGTGAAGGACAGAGGAAAAAGGCCATTTCAATGGCTCCAACGGGACGACACCAGGGCGGAACCATAGCTCGTACATTGAAGGTCCGTTTTATTGAAGGCTCTGTTACAATGGATGGGACTGCAAAATGCTGAAGTTAAAACTTGTCGTACAAGTGTACTGCCATTTGATTGTGTGTTTTATTTATTACTTTGATTTGTATTCGTTTTTCTTAATTACTTTACTTTACTTTTTATTTAACATTACTTTGTCTTTTTTTTTCAATTTGTTAACTATTTTTCTTCTATTTTCTTTTAGCTGTTTGTTTTTTCTCTCTTTTAGCTTTCATATTTAATTTCTTACTGAAAAATTCTCTTCAGTCCTATCTACCAGTGCTGTTCCTTATTTGAATTTTATTTTCTGTATAAAATGTATTGATTTTCTTGACAATCGGGTCTATGATGACATAAGCTTGAACATCTGAGAAATTTGAAACCATCTTCTGTCAAACATTCGAGCAGTCACAGCACCTGAATCGAAACAGATAAACTCATCCCGAAACGTTTAACAACTGACATACTTCTTACTAAATCTTTTCGTCGTATTTGACACCACAACCTTGATCAAAAGGTTTTGGGGCTGCCAATACTGGCATTCTTGGCTTAGTTTTACTAATCCAGATGGGATTTGAATCCTGGTTCAGACCGTGGGCCACCGAACCAACAAATCAATTCTAATTTTTTTTAATGAAATATTAGTTGAAGTTCTTGGGAAAATAAATCGGTGATCGGATCAATCGAGTGGACGTTTTTGAGTCTCCATTTTTGCACATTATGAAGAAAACATAGCTAAAACCAGTGAAGTAACGAAATAAGACCGCTTCTCTCATTTAATAAAAATTAAAAATATTTGTTATGTCTTGAACATTTCCTGCTTACTTCTTAAATTTTTATATAAAGTTTGATTATTATCAAATTTGTGATATTTATGTCTCTAGAATTTGGTATTTTTTCAAGTCTTTGGTCAAGTCAGGTTCGTCATGATTTGGGATTTTCAGAACGAACACAAAGTTTTTATAGAATGTTAAGATTTTTCTGAGGCATTTATAAAATTTTGGAAAGATTGTTGTCTTTATAAGTATCAATAGTAGTAGTTACTATTACGACCTAAGAGGTCGTTAGGCCAAGAAAGAAGAAGTAGTAGTTACGAAAATGGTTATGGCGGTGGTCTTATTGTTTTGTCCGTCACTGTAGAATCGGTAAATCGATAGCGAATAATTTTAAATAATCTCCTTTAATTTACTTTAACAAATTTACAAATAAATTTATTTGTAAGTTTAACACAGCAATAACACAGATCAGGTTACTAATCTGCAAAATACGTTAGCAAATTAATTAGTATTTATTTTACCAAGCCTACAAAGCGGCCCAAATGTCATTCAATGTACACTCTACCCTCTTTAAGACCGAACAAATCGTTTCCTACACAGAAAACATCGTTAAACAAAATGGGGCCTGTTTCCAGGTGTGCCCTTTTTACAGCGAACAGCGCAGTGCCCTTTCACAAAACACCCAGGTGTGTTGATTGTCACGCCACCCTGCAACACCGGAAGCACCACGTATCGGATGAACTTTGAATAAAACCGGATCAGATTACTGCCGACCGGTGAACGGTGTGAGAAAACCAGGAGGGGGTCCCAACCCCTCCCGATAACTGGCCACTTGGCACTAAAACAAGTTTTCCCGGTGAACCGTACTTCGGTCGGTTCGATGCTGCCGCACCCTTTTTCCGTCGGCATCGGGGTTTAGTTGCGCGTTTCGAAAACTACTCGAATTTAAAGCACACTCATAAAACGTGATAATGTTCACTTGTTTTCTGCTCTCCTTTTCTTTCATTATGCCGCACACTTTCTAACACACGCAGACACACACAGCCTCTCGTACAGGAGTTAGTTTCGCGTGCTGGATGGATGAATGGAAAACCGAGAGTAAAAACACCCGACCCACGATCACCGATGGACAGTGAACAAAAGCATCAAATCCTTTCATTTCCTTCGCGTGCAAGCGTGGAAACAAAGAAAAACTCGAAACCTTGCGCTCCACTAACCTCGTGATCCTCTGAAGAAAGTGGCGAATCGATCGTCCCCGGATGTACACACACACAACCCTAGACAACGTCGCGACTGAGCTCGAGCGCCATTAGATGCCAACTGCAGGGGACGAGTGCTTTTTAATAGTACTTAATCGCTACTTCAGCTCCGGGTCGGACGGTGGAAGTCCTTTTTGAGTCGTCGCTGGCTCGAGTGCCGCCTCCGGTATCTTGCACGCTCTAGTGCCGCACAGGTCCTTATGCTGATCGATTGAAAGCAATACGGCGCTATTGAGTGAAACAAAAAACTGGTCGAGTTGAGCATGTTTTTGTCCTTTTCTCAGGTTTTATTTTTGTTGAGAGATACTATCATAAAGACTATTAGGTATGAGAAGATTTTAAAGATAACTTAGTACTTTGAAATTCATCAATCTGTGTACCTCAATTGCGGATGTTTTGGTATACAATTCTGCCTTCAAAAATAGTTCCTCAAATGCTTTAACATCTTAACCATTCTTGAGGTAACCAAAGAATGTTGAAAACTTTCAAAGAACCTGGAATCTGCTCTCTATTTTCACACCCCTCGAATACGTCTCGAATCTTCATCCTCTTGTGCAGAACTTTCCTACTCCGAACAAGCAGCCTCAACTTCAACCTCATTTCCGAGTATTCTGTCCAGCCACACACTCAGTCGCTAGCCAACTTGCCTCTTTACGTTGCGAACCGATGCTATTGAACGCCAATCATGAGGCTCCGGATTGGTCTCACCAGACGCATAATGGCAAACGAACTAATCTTCTAGTGGGCTCTTGCCGCAAACGAACAGATCGACGGCGTTCTCGGTAAAACACGTGACCTAGTCTCCCCAAGTCTCGTATTGGTACTATTCGAATGATTTGTTTCTACTGCGGACTGGGTAAATAGTACTCATCGGTAAGGGAAGCTTAAACCTGGAACCTCGTTGTTCGATTGTTTGATAGCGTACTTCACATTAAATCGTCATTTAATGAACGCACTGATGTTAAGTGTGTCGAGAAATTTTCTCAGAATAGATGTTCTACTGTACACAAGCATTTTATAAACGAGTCTTTCTCATAGTGGAACAAAACAGAGCATTTGTGTGCATTGAATATCTGTTAGGTCAGAATAAAGGTTATTTTGTATGATAAATTGCATAACTGCAGGAGATGTTTCGTATCTCACTAAGATCGATTAAGGTAGGATTCTTCTTGTCATAGGTTATGCAGCTAATCTAACAGTTTTCTTCGCTTATTTATACCACTTATCCGATAGTCCCTATTATAATGAGAAAGTCTGAAAAATGATTAAAATGCGTGAGCGTAAACGCTTGATAAGCACAGATAAATAGCACAGATAAAATAAAATGTTAAAAATGTTAAAAAAATGTCGTACTTATTTAACTCCATCTCGTACACAAAGGAATGCGCCTGAAGATATGCAATATGTTGAGATTTCAACCATCATCCAGCTCTACTCATAGTCATTGTATACTTTTAGGCGCACAATGCATCAAGAAATTATCTCAAGAGAAATATCACACCCGTACTAAGTCTGTATTATCGATTACGAGCCAGTTCTTACTAAGATATTATCAAGACAATAATTTAACAGCAAAGACGTTCAGCAGGAAGCTTAACCGGCTAAGCTAATAATCAGATAAATAGACAATCTGTGCAGAGGATAAAGCTATCGTACAGCTTACAAAACAGAACGAAAAACTAGCGTAAATGTATCCCATTATTACTTAACCCGGTTCAATAATCGTTTGCTTCCCCCCCCTTTCCTCATCTCCGGCTATAATCAAATTAGTCTCCCAGGCGGTTGGTTGCATATCCTGCGACTTATCAGATTAGTTTAATGTGCCATATTAAAACATTACTCCGACGCTCGTTTCGCAGCCCGGTTTGCGGTTGGTTTGTGAACCCATGTCCCCGTAATTGACCCGTTCCTCTGATAATCATCACAAAAATTATGATGTCTAGGAAAAGCGATCCTCCACACGCCACTAGGGAAGCTGCTTTAAGCTTTTCCGAGGAAGCAAACTTCCGACACTTGCCGCCCAGCGGCCGAGACGATCCGAGTTGGTGTATAAATCAGTTTAAAATCTCGGTAACAGTTTTTGCCCACACACACATGCCGTTGTGGTGTTAAATTTCCCACAAACTCTGTGCAAACAGGAACCCTTTTTTTCCCCACTCCCCGTCCCCCAGGTCTGGTGCCGTCACACCCCGAGGTGTGAGTGTGTTAGCGAACTTACATCCCGGTCCAAGCCAACACTTGCCGACCCATCTTATGCTAATGTAATTGCCATGCTGCCTAATTCAGCGTAAAAATGTCAACGAATAAATCACCGACCACCGGCGGTGTCGTGTTTCGGCGCAACCGTGTCGACCGCCGTACACGTCGGCAGGTTCGGTCGTAGGTGTTGAAGATACTTATTGATCGCTGAGAGTCTTTTTACGGGGTACGAGTCGGTACACGAAAGCAGACACGGATGTGTATGGTCAAAGGGGTTGTTTCAAACCGAACATTCGTGACTCGCCCCAATCTGTGATGTGAGTTCGATTGTTTGAGGATTGAGGTTTATGGGCCCACTGGAACCATGCATACAGCCAGGCTAGGGTCGAATTCAATCACACGCCCACTCGGAAATCGATTGGTTGTTTTAGGGTCGGAGGACTCATTTCCGGCACTGTGGTTGTGTATTTCCTGCATTATACCGATGTATGACGGCGAACGGAAGATTGGCTGAAGCACAAGTTTGATGGTGGCAAATATTTGCGTCTAGTTTTGTCTACAAGTTTTGTGTAGGTTTTGTGCTATGACGCCGGAATAACACGTTATACCACACTGAAGCTTTACAAGCGTGTTCCTTTGAGGAAAAGTTTGACGTACCTAACTTTATCGCAAGCGTAACCCATCAACGATTTTCTTGTTCTGTTATTTGCAGTCGACAGCCGGCACCTGAAGGAATCGATCGAGCGTGCCGAATTTTCGCTCCAGCTCGAGCTGTGGTTCGGCGAGCAGACGAACGGGAACGTGCTGACGCTAGCCTCGACCCGCACCCTGCAGCTCAACTTTCATCCTGGCCGCGGGCTTCACTACCATCTGCCGGTGCTGTTCGACTACTTTCACCTGGCCGCCGTTAGTGTCGGAATTCATGCGAGCCTGGTCGCCCTGCATCAGCCTTACATCAAGTGAGTAGCGCGAGCAAAGAATATGGGGAGAGGTCAGGCAGTAGATTAGAACTGTTGCGCAAAAACCGGAAACTTTCACTTCGCAAACGGTTCCGACGACCTTTTCCTGGATGAGTTTACGGTTTTCCTTATATGCCACGCCTGACATTCGGCAGTTAGCTTAGCGCCTAATGTATGTATTTAACCTTTTAGAATCGCTTTCATTTATGGGAGAGCTTTGTGGGATGGAGTTTGTAGGAATGAAGGCTTTTGCCGTGTAGTATAATCATTTATCCCCCCTTTATTGTGCTTTTGTATGAAACTTAAATGCTAGTTTAGGTTCAAGTTTATCAATTGATGACCCTGTCAACTAATACAATTCAAAACGTTTTATAAAATTCTTTTATTTAATGCGCTTGCTCCGCTCTACATATCCCCATTGTCGCGTTTGGTTTACAACGCCTAAATGTAGGCATTTGAAGTCTTGCTATAACCTTTTTCAGATGGTTTAGTGTTTAGAAGCTTGTTTTATCCCCTTATAGGTTCCCATGACCGAGAGACTTTCGTAGTTTTCATACTTTATATCGCCAGAAAAACAATTCCAAGCTACAGCTTATCGATGAATGGTCAACAGGTGAAAGCATCTATGTTTTATTTGAATATGTTTTGCTTTTGCTGTTTGCTGGACCGCCTCCCCGTACGCAGGACTGACTATCCAGCTACGGGTAAAATCTAAGTCACAGAGAGCTAGCAATAGCAGGCCAAGACCTCACGAGGTTGTAGTGCCAAGGAAGAAGAAGAAGAAAGGATTCAATTTTTAAATGGAAAGGCATTTTTTCGAAATGCGCCTAAAACTATGCAATTTTTTTCCTATACTACTCCTTCCTTACTATTTTAGCTTTGTTAGCTGATTGTGCGGTTTGTTTAACAACATGTACCGATTTGGTAAAAGACTTGAGAAGGCCCCCCTAGAATTATTTGTGTGCAGCACTGTAATCTGTCAATTTTATCGCACAGTGTTTTTTCATGCGGTCAAAATTTATTAAATAAATACAATTTCCATTATTGATTAAAGTACTTTCTTGAGACCAAATAGAATATGAAAAATCAACTTAAATATGCATTTTAATTAGTAAGTTGCTCTGCATAATGTTCGGCAATTTCCTAATGCTACCTATCGTATATACCCGGTACAATGCTTCCTTCAAATATGTTCGACATCAAAGGGGCAGTTTATTGGCCGGATAGTTCATCCGTTGCTAAACTGAAGAGATGAGATGATCCTTCGCCATCAAAATAAGAGAAGATGATGAGGGAAGAGTTATTTAAATTCCAAATTTAGCATTTTTTTCTTTTAATTCATTCATCTTTTTTTTGTCCTACTAGAAGATCATCCGCACCCATAGTGATTTCTTTGCGACATGTGCTGCGAATTGCATACTGTTAGGCGTTTTTCCTATAGGGACCAACCAATTTCGTCAGGGGGGGGCCTTCTCGAGTCTTTTACCACCGATTTTAGTATGAAATCTATCCTACGTCTTCTTTGGCCTTGGAACCTCCACAGGTCTTGCCATGCCATTTTTAGATTTCTTAATTAAATTTAAACGACTTAGAAAGAACGGTCCAGACATTATAATTCCTTTTAAAAATATTTGTTTGTCCCTTTAGAAAGTCTCACAAAGAACGGTCAAACAGAACACTGCAAAAAAATAAACAGAAACGAATCTTTTTTTAATAAGCGCCTAAAGCTATGCAATTTGCAATTACATTGTCGTAGTCAACTGAGAAAACATTTTTAAATATATTTTTAAAAGTGTTCTATTGTGAATATTCCCACAGAAACGTTTATAAGTTAAAATATCCAATGAAATATTACCTTTCTTTTGCAATATATTACCAAGTCCATCTGGTGCCTCAATGATATTGTAACAATCCCGTTTGGAATGATCGTTTAATCCATTCAACGATTAACGCTTGCGAGCGTTTGTGTGTGTTGAAGAGATATAAAAAAACCGTTTTGTGTATGCACCGGCAAGCACCACACTTAATTATGGCCGTCATAAATCCGGACACAAAAAGCGGGCCAGTAAATTTTAAATGCGAAACACATCAACACAGCCAATTAAATGCAACGACCTTGTTTCGATTCCGTACACAACCCATCAAATTTATTGCACCAATTGACACACACACACTCACACATAGAGAGAGAGAGACAAAACCTCACACATTTGTTGCATTGACTCGCATGCCGGTGATGACGATTGTCTTCATAAGTCATAAATCGTTCGAGGGAGTTAGGTTATTTCTTTTCCAACCGAACGCCACCATTAGCAACAGTTTCGCAAATTAATTGCTTCCTGTGGCATAAAGATGTGTCACGTAAGTGTGTGTGTGTGTATGTGAAAGAATGAAAAAGGATTCCTATAAAAGCTATAAACGAATGGCAATTTTATCGCAGTATAAACATTTGATTTCTGGAGTCAATCGGGCTCATCATCGGGTCGGCCAGCGTGATGCTGCCAATAGTTGCAAACTTCATCGCACGAGCACGTTAGTGTGCGAGGAAGAATATCAAACAAACACACACACACACACACACACTAGTTCATTTAGGATCGTTGCTATGGGAACAATGTGTGCCCGCATGAAACGAGCCGGAAAGACGAATGGTAAACATTTACCCAACCAAACGGAAACTAGTGCCCCAGACGGAGAAGCCATGTTGGCTTTACGGGGAACACCGGCGGGGGAGGGGGGGGACGCTATCGGAGCACGGGCACGAAATCAATCATCGTGTCACAAAAGTTTCAGTATTCGGACCAACACACACACAGCAGGGAGAATCAAATTTAGGGCAAAAACTAACAAAATCGCTGAACGTCGTCCGTCATCCGGCCCAGATGATGATCTTTCCTTTCCGTAATCGTTTACCAAACGGTTAGCCGGTATTTGCAGTGCAATGGCCCATTATTGGACCCAATATGATTGCGTGTTCTCCGCTGCTCGAACCGTTAAAGTGAAGCTGAAGCTGTGATGACGATCGGGTCGGGTTTGTTTACCTTGGCACACGAGTTTGCAAGGACTTTTATGGCATTTTTTTTGTTGTTGCTGCTTCCCACAATTTGCAGCATAACGCACACCGTGCTGCGTCTAAAAATAACGATACCGTAACAGCAACAGCAAAAACACACACAACATCCTGAACCTTTCTCCAGAGGTGGCGTAGCTAATGAGGCAAATGGCAGGGACTTGATGGGGCAGTGAGGTCCGCAATTTGCTTGCCCATAGGTTAACCACTTAATGGCGACAGGAAGTCCGTCCCGTCCGGACACACCACACATGAGCCGCTGGACTCCGTATCGTCCCCTTTCCAACCAAACAACCGTCCCGTACCGTATTTGCTTGTCATTTGCCAAGCAATCGCTACATGCAAACGAGCGATGGAGCAGCCCACTCGGACGACCCGGTCCATAATCGCGTGTTCCAGCGCTGGCACTGGAGAAATTGGTGCAAATTTTACCATCATCCAGCAAACACCATACGTACTAGCGAATGTACCGAGCTCGGTCGGGCGTCACTACCGGACCGATCCATTTTCATCCTTCCAGTGCTAATCAAATCTAATCACACTCAATCTGTGTTTAGGATTCTGGCGCGCCCATTGCCGTGGGGCTTTCGGCGAAGCCGAGAGGATGGGTGAAAAAGTTAGGCGAAAGGTGAAATTGGTTTATTAGAATCTTGTTGTTTGTTTTTCCGCAGATACTTGCGCTCTCCCTCGCTCTCTGGACATTAACGTTAATATGTTGACTCGAAGCTGTCAGAATGACCGAAAGGTTTTTTTGGTTTTCGGAAGAAGCTGCCATATTCCGTCGAAAACAAATCTCCCATGAATGGGGCGGAAACGGGTGGTGAGGGCAGGAAATATTACACTCCCACCCATGCTCTCCGTGTGCGTCGTGGTGTTGGAAGCTGACCTTAATGAACTGAAGCAGTGTGTAATGAGATTTTGTGCGCCTCACAAGCTCATCTCACAGCTCATTAAGGGTTTTGTATTTTACGCATGAGGTGAGTTGTTCGTTTCTCGGTTTGCGTGAGTTATGTTGACACATTGAATTCCTGGGTGGGAGATGTCTTTTGTTTGTTGTTGATTGGAAGTAGGTTTACCTTCAATTGAGACCACAACTTAAGACATTTTTCCTTGTATAAGAGACAAGATTCTTAATTTAAAAATTTCCTATGTAATGTCCAGTAAGTGTCGATTATTCACTCTGAAATTTACAAATAAACATTGGTTATGAAGAATAAGCTTACGTTACTCTGAACCATAATACATGCGAATTGCCTAACCACTAGGCGCGAACAGCTGCGTTACAAGTTAGTAGAAACACAGGGGTTCTAGGATGATTTCACTAGAATAAGGTTATGTTAGCGCACGATAGAACAACAACAGCAATTCATTGCGAAATACTATCGCGATTAAAATAACGTTGCACAATTGCAGTACATTACATAACTGTTTAAGTGTTAAATTATTCTTTCCTCACCTTGTTCCTAAAGTACTTGTTAAAATGGCGCCAGGATACACCGTACAAGGAGCCCTGACTAACAGGAGGTTACAATTGTTGGTAAAAGACTCGAGAAGCCCCCTTTCCCCTAGAATTATTTGTATGCAACATGTGGTTTCATGTGGTCAAGATTTATTAAATAAAATAAATGTCTATTATTGCTTAAAACACTTCCTCGAGACTCGGCCACCACCCTCCGCCATCAAACGAAAAGCTCGTGAAGAGGGAGAGGTTATTTAAACTTCAAATTTAGCATTATTTTCTTTCAATTCATTCATATTTTTTTGACCTCCTAGAAGATCAGCCACACCCATAGTGCACATGTACTGCGCTTTGCATACATTTTGGCGTTTTTCGTGTAGTGACGAACAAATTTACTCTAGGAGGGACCTTCTCAAGTCTTTTACCGCCATTTTCTCCTTTTTTAATTATATTTCAGATTTCCGCTCCAAGTTCCATAAAAGTGATGGTTATAAAGATGTTTCATTTAATACGAATTTCATTAATTTTCGTTAAGGACTGTCCAATATCTGCACAGATCCGTGTTCCGTGAAGAGTGAAACAAAATTAAGGACTAAGCACGCTATGCTTATTTGTCACTCATTTTGAGCCTAAAAATACTAAACACTATGGGCTGCTAACTGGTAAAAATGGTGATAATTAAAAAAAATCTGTTAGCAATATGGCCAAGGCGTTCCTTAAGCAGAAATGAAAATATTCTGAAAGCCATGCTTAGAGCCTGTGTTGCTAGCACGTTAATGTTCGCTAATTAGGTATTATGAAAACATGTGCTGTTATCGTTATATCATCTAAAAACAAACACCAAAAAACAACTTTGTAAATGTTTTAAAAACATCTTAAACAACCTAAACTTTAATACAAATGATTTTTTTTTTCGTTTTCATGCAAGACACAATTATTACAACTCCAATTAAATTAATTTTATTTATTTTTTACTGCTTAGCACGCACCAACAAGAACGAATCAAACAGAAAATCTAACTCACTCTTTGTGTAATCAACGCGCAAAGAACGGGGAAAAGAACAGAAAAACCTAACCCACCGGCTAATGATAACTTTACAAGGTTACGCTTTTATCCTTCCGCATGTATGCACACAAACAACGCTGACGATAATGACAGACCGGGTACGACATTATCAACATCATCACCATCGGCCAGCCACCGTCGACAGCATCGCCGACGACCGACGACAAACGGGCCGATCCGAGCATTCGCATCGCCTTCCGCATGTATGCACACAAACAACGCTGACGATAATGACAGACCGGGTACGACATTATCAACATCATCACCATCGGCCAGCCACCGTCGACAGCATCGCCGACGACCGACGACAAACGGGCCGATCCGAGCATTCGCATCGTCTCGTCCAGGATACGGGCCTGAATGTTGTCTTCGGTCTTCGGTCCTTGTTGCTGTTGCTTTTTCCACCATTAAACGAAAGCTTCTTGCTTCACGCTCACGGGAACGTTGCAGTGATGCGTGTCTTTATTGCATTTTTATTACGATTTACACGCTCTTCATCGGTGCCGTGTTATTTCTTAAAGCTTCGCGACCATACCATAAAACTCAGCACCCTCTAGCGTGTGTGTATGTGTGTGTGTGGCGGGGGGTGATTGCATGCGACACACGTTTATGGGTTTGGGTTATCGAAGCGAACCCATTTGGTGCGTAGTAGGTGCGAAAAAAGGCGCGAATCAGCAGTGCCACCAGCAACACACAAAAAAACCAACGCTCCATCGGCAGCGCATCCATTCGTCACTTTCGTCTTGTGGCATTATTTCGATGGGGTTGGAAGCATTAAAATGTAATAAATCACTCGTTCAACCAGTTTCTTATGATGTGCGCTTATCCCCGTTGTTTTTGGCTGGATTTCTTCTGCAGCGTACCACCGGAACCAGATTTCGGATGCTGGTCAGCTAAGACATCCGTCACAGAGCGAGGGTCGAGGGTTGATAGACACCTCACGTGCTGTTCCAGCGTACGATTATGGTTGTACCATGGATTGGGCAATAAATGGAAGACGGTCGTCGTAGAATAGCGTCGATAAATTCGTCGTACTATCAAGATGCGCCGCAGCGTTTGCTTGTGATGATGATTTCAATCAAGAAAATCGTCCGAATCGATGTCGGGGCTTTAGTTAATTCCATGTTTCGCAAAACCGGATAAATCGGTATGATAATTTTATTACCATAACATCATTAATTTGCTGTATTTTCGGCACAGAAACAAAACAAATGAGAATACATTACGCACCGCATAAAACACCAGGCGTCCCCATTGTCGAGTTTGCTTTTATGAAGTATAATTTTAACTTTATGGATAATTTGTACCGATTTTTGAAGCAATTAAAACACTCACTATAAAGCAAAAAACGGGCGTCGATTGAAGCTCCTTTCGGGAGATTATTAAACACGTTGTGGGGCTCTCGGGTCCAATTTATTTGCCGCATTAAAAGGCACTTTAAAAGCGCTTTAAAGTGGACTTCAAGCGGTTTATTACACGCTAAGCGTGTATTTATCTGTATCGTTATGTGTGTGTGTATGTGTGTGTGCGTGCATTAGTGCTTAAGACGTACTATCAACGACAAATGGGCCCGAAACGATGCTGCTTCTGGTTGGATTAGTGGACCATCTTTCTTCCCACTTTAATCCTTTGTAAGCCGAAAGCGAAGTAGAATGCAGCTTGCATCTTGGAAAGGATATTTGCCTTTATTTGTGTGTCGTTGTGTGTTTCAAGATGCAGAATGTTCTTTCTGTTTCATTTTAGTTTAAGCATTGTTCACTATTTCTTACTTTATTTTAGTTTTAATTTAAACAAAATCTCACCCTTATTTATATTTAAGTTAGCTTTTTAATTTTGAAAGTAAAATTTAAGTAAATATTAAAAACAACGATGCTCATATAAAACTTTTATTATGAATAATTTTAAACCTATAAAAAGAGTTCCTCTTCTGCGACAGTAAAATTATTATTCTTTATCTCACTTCCCATCTTCTGCATCACCTTTTACGCCCTGTTTTTTTTTTGTTGCCGCCCTCAACAAATGCGTCTATTCTTGGGTCGCAATTTTCGGCCATGATTAAATCATCCCCAACCACCCAACCTCAAGTGTGTCCTCCGAACGGCAACGCAACGTTTGACCTATATTCCCTTTTAACCGTACGCAACGGCATTGAAGCAACAACACACAGCGCAGAGAAATTACCATCGAAACGAGAAAGATAAATGTGCATAGCGTAACGTATGGGAAAAACCGGTCGGGGCACGTTTCCCGTCACAGCGTACGCGTGGACAATTTGCGTTTACCGAATGCGTTTGTCAGGCGGAGGCTATACTGCTTATTATTGTCCATTAGATACACGCTTTGCCTATTGCGCCCCAAAAACGGCCGCAATGTACAATACCAATTTGCTGCACACCGAACACAGACAAGCGAAATGGGACTCCGAATGACAAATGATCTTACCCGTGTACGGTGTTTGGAAAACGATTTGTGCTGTATTATTATTATGCGCGCGAGCAACAACACCGAACGGTGACAGCGATGCATAGCGATCATCGATCGGGAAAACTGCTTTTTTGTTGGGGTGCGATTTACGCTCATTGTGAGGCAGGAAATCAAATACCATGCATTGTTTATTGTTACGTGTGTGATGGAAAATAGGGCGTGATATGATTGAAGTAGGCAATAACAAAAAATCCAGACTGAATAATTAATCAACACGGTTGACGGTGATCGGAGATGATTAACACACGATGATGAAAGGCTTGATTTAATCAGAAGGTTTATCGGTTGCAACCTGTCCACGTGTAGTAATAATGAATTATGATCTCATATAATAGTAATAACCATTCATCTCTTAGTGTGTGTTAATTGGTTTCACAGTGTTTAATAATGTTAAACCTTACTCCATTAAATACTGCCCGAATGCGTACGTGTAGTTAGTGACCTACCCGTTAGAACCCAGGTAGAATGCTTTGGAAATCATACATAAACTTCAACGTTAGTTACACTACCCTAGTTTATTTACCTTTCATTTATTTATTTTTTTTCTCTTCTTTCATCGAATCGCGCTCACCACATACCACCATGTTACATCCGTGTCGGGGCAATAAACAAACCAAACGAACAAACAACAACGGCCCACGGATTAAACTGTCATCTGTTTGTTTGCCCATTTGATATTATGGCATCCATACCGAACACACCAAACGATCACCATCACATTGCATCGTCTTGCGTTCCCGTCGCATGAATGTGTGTGTGTACAAATCCGAAACCACCAAAACTCAAAATCTTGCCAATGCCATAATGCTATAATACGGTCGGGCATGTGTTTGTGACGAAAACAGGAAAAGCATTTTCCACTATGTACAAAGCTGGTAAGGTTCTTCCTTCGTTCCTGTGGCACTCTTACTCCTTGTTGTTGTTGTTGGTGTTGTTCGTACCCTTATGTTTGCATTGCCTGTCCCGTTGTTCGTTGTACCCTTTGCCTTTCTACCGGACAGGTTGTGTGTGTGTGTGTCCTTTTCTTCCTGGCTTGCGGGTGAAATTTATCGCCGCTCTCTGTTTTGTTGTCTTTCGTGGTCTCATATCCTTTTCTCTCTTCTTGTCAAAGGCACCTTTTGAATGTTTCTATTTTTGGTCTTACTTCACTTTTTAACGCGTCACACTTCTATCTATTTTCATTGAATGTTGCAATGTAATTTTGTTTAGAATGCTAATTTATTGAATTATGAATTATTTTCTTACAACTATTAATGTAATAATGAAAATACGCACATGTCATCGAAATGAAAAAGCACAACATAAAACTAAAATAAAAATAATCTAATATCGCCATTGCATACCTTTAGGCGAGCTGTCACTAACACTGACGCGCCTGAAACTATGCAATTTCCTTAATGATGAACATTATCTGCTGTCAAAATGACTAGTTCTGTTAAAAACATTAAAAATAACATCAAAGCCACTAGCTTCAAATTAACACTAAATAGCAAAATGTTAAAAGCAAAGACGTTAAAATCCTCAGGAAAGATCAATCTCTTGATTCGTATCTCACCATATGTCTTCGATCACTTAACTGTCTAACAGAACGGTCGACAAACTGGTGCAATGTAGCACTACTTCTAATCATAAACTATGCTAAACAGTTCGCAAGCACTAGAGTTCCTCATTTGGTCTTTCTCCATTTCTCTCTCTCTATCTCTCTAAATCTCTGCTCGTTTACTATTTATTATTCGTCTATCTTACATTTTCTCTCCATCTCATCTCTGTTGTATCAAAAACACGTTGCCTCTTCGCATTACTCTGTTACACCGAGTTCTTCTGCTTCTAATGCCCCTTTTGCTTCTTCAAAATTACTGTTGTTGTGTCCCTGATCACCAACCCATCAAATGTCCACTAAATCGCTTTTCCCCTTTTTTAACTCTGATTTCCAGTGCACCCAAGTCAACGAAACCGTGGATGAGCAGCTCGAAGCTCAACTGTCGCGGTGGCAATTCACCCGGCCCGCTCGAGGCAATCTTTTTCGGGCCACAGGTCGGTAGCGGTGCCAAATGTGGTGGCGGTTCGGCCGGCCGTCTGATGCACGCCCGGAACGTCCACAAAGAAATCTGTGCCTTGCTGCTGGGGGCCCTGGAATCGCTCCGGCTGTCGTTGCAGGAGTTCTGCACCGTGCTGCCCCACCAGTGGACAGCGCTGACCGGGTCCACGCCCCTGTCCAATCTTGACACCGAGCAAAGACTGAGGAAACTGTCCGATTTGGCTAAGGTTACGGGATGAGTCACATACACCATTGCCAGCAAAGGTCCCTAATATTCCATCTTTAATTCTTTTACATTGCAGCTCTTAGACACCGAGGACGATCTGGCGGCACGAGCCAACTCGGACATTGCACAGCTTTGCGCCGAGTGTATACTGTACTGGCGGCGAGTACTGTCGGCTGCCACGCAACCCGCCGTTCATGGGCTGTTGGCGAAGAAACATCACACACTGCGCGTCCGACGCTTTGCCGAAGGCTTCTTTGTGATCGATAATCCGAGACATCTGGCGAGCGGTTGCTACGACTCCAACTATCAAAACTATGTCTCGATCTGTGAGATGGCACGCCGATCGCGCTATCTGTCATCGTTACCGCCATTGCCGGTGCACTGTACGCCACTGGACGGCGATGCCAACTCGTTGCCGCTAATCTTCGAGGATCGTTACACCGATGCGAATGAGTATGGAAAGCGGCGATCGGGAAGTGAACCTCATCTGAATGGAACTGGTGTGCTAGGTACTGCTGGCAACACCGCTGGCCAATCAACTCTAGTGAAACCTCCGAAACAGCATCACCATCCGAACAAGATCGCCCCGATCGTGACTAACACCAGCAAGGAATGTTCGTGTGGAATTGCGACTTGCTACGTGGAGCCAGTGCCGAAGATCTGTGGCAGCTACATGGGCATCATGACACCACGGTACGCACTCGGAGGTGACATACTGCAGGCGAGTCTCACCATAACCCCGGCAGCAGCTGCCTCACAAAATGGGCTGTGTCCTAAGGCGCTTTCGCGACATTCAGTTTCCACGCTGCTTGATCCCGTCCCGATGGCCGATGTGTGTCCCTGGGATCAACAGTTCAAGGGCATTTACACCAGCGGTCCGGCGAGTAGTCTCGCCGGTGGCACACTGCCTACGCGGCACAGTAAATCGCTCGATCAGCTTGAGCTACAGCCGAACGCCAACTCGGCTTCGTTGCCAAGACAACATCTTCATGGTGCACCCAGCGTTCCCAACTACAATGGAACGTATGGAACTCAAGCACCGCAGCCTCATCATCAACAACAGCAGCCACAACAGCAACAACAACAACAAATAGGATCTCTTCACCATCAACCACAGCAAAGACAACCGATGATGTACCAACATCCTGGACAGCAAACACAACAACTGCAACAGTTAACCGGAGGTGTTGCTCTCCTGCAAACCCTACCCAAAACCAAACCGAAAAACCCTGTCCAAGCGGAAGATCTGCTCAAAAACATCAACGAGTTTCGCGAGAAGTACAAAAATCCGGGTGATCCTCGTAAGATGATCCACGCCGGTGGTACCGCCACACACAATCCTACGTACGATCTACAGCAGGATGCGCTCGGAATGTCTGCCCTGTTGAACGGATACGCCAAACCTACCACCGGTGACTACAGGCACGAGTTGAAACAATCGCAAGGTACTCGCAGCTCCCAACATCACAGCAGCCACCGTGACCAGCCACATCCGGGAGGTCCAATCAACTCAACGCCAGCAGGTTCATACTACAACTCGCTTCCCAAAGGGGCCGGATTGGGTGCGCCACGAAGTTCCTTCCCACCGGTACGCAGTAAAAAGCAACAACAGTCCAGCTCGACCTCACTTCCGACTAAATCGGCCTCGAATACGATCCCACGCAGTAACTCTTCCCAACAGCTGCGCCAATCGTCACAAAACAATGGCCAATCGATGTCGATCAGTGGAGGCGTGAACAGTGCCACGTTGCCCCATCGATCGGTGGAGTTTTCTCGAATTCGTGTGTCCGACTTTAAGCAGCTAGTACATGGCCAACAGAGACGCAGCACGTCCAATGGCAGTACGCATAAAATCGGTGTATCCGGCAATGGAAGTTCGGCCACGAACGTTGGAAGAGACTCGAGCAGTTCGGCTACTAGTCCCGAAATAACGCCACGCACACGCAACAAACAACGCCGTCTGCTGTCGTCGGCGAGTGTTCCCTTTCAGTTGGAAAATCTTGAGCTAGAACCGGTAGGTGGTGGTGTTGGTGGTGTGGCGGGTGTTGCGTCGGGAGCGGGAGTTGCTGGTGGAAACGGAGGATTCAGCGAAAGCCTACCGAACCTTGCACCACCTCCGGCCGCTTTTGCTAGTGATTCGCCACCAGGTGCTATAGGGGGCGCCACCTTTTTACTGCGAAGGCGCCATTCGAGCAGTGAATCGACGTCTTCGCTTAGCGAACAGTCCGGGTGGGTTTCGAGCCGGCGCAGTACTGGCCCCTCTAGTCCGGACACGTTGCGAAACGATCAGCGGGTGGTGAATGGTGAGCAGCTTCGTAAGCGTCTGCTGAAGCTGCTGAACGAACAGCCTCGGCTGGTTGCCGATCGGGAGGACAGTACACCTTCCTCAACGACTGAGTTCTTCGCACGTAGCAACCAAAGCTCGATGAAGTCAAAGTCGGGTTTCGGAGGGCCGGGTGATATGCTTCGGGGTGCTTCGGTGCAGACGGAAAACTGGAACAATCTCGAAAAGGAGTGGAACGATTCGCGAGCACGTGCGATAGCCAATGCTGCCAGTGGACCGTACGGTATGGTTAGTGGGAAACGAGCTCCAGATGCGGTAGGTGAATCGACGACACGGGAAGGAATAAGCACGGCCGATATCAAGCCACCGAAACGTACGAACAAGAAGGAGAAATCAAAATCCGACTTCGATCTGGCCCACATCTCGGACTATGTGTTTGATGACTTGCGGCTGCTTCCTCCGCAGCAGTTCCGAGATGTGCCGCCACCACCGGACGAGTTCCGTGATCCTCCCTCATTTGTGGATGATGTTACGAACAAGAACAACAAAGCGGATGGTGGAGAAAAGCAACGGGCTTCAATAATGGCACCGCTGGACATTCCTCCACCGACAGAGCGTCAGAAACCACCGAAGGAAGAGCAGAAACAACAACAACTTCCACCTGCGCCTCAGCAATCGCAGCAACAGACACAGAGACAGCAAATTCAATACTACGCCACTCTGCCCAAGAGTCATCCGCCCGTTCCAATGACCCCACTGTCAGTCATATTTCAACCGCAAATCATAACTGCGCCACAACCTCAACCACAGCATTATGCCACTCCGCAGTCGCTACTGCAACAACATCACTACAGTAAACCTTTGAGCAACCAGATCTACATGGGTCCTGGTACGACGCAACCCACTACCAAACCGAAGTGTGAAGTACAGGCCATTGATAACCCACTGTACCACATCTACGAGGTGGTCAAAACTCCACGACCCGTCATGAAATCGCAAAGCTCCAATGAACTGGCCGCTATTGCTAAGTGTGCCGAAACCCTTAACAATGCCAACGCTACCAACCTTTGCACCGTTGCCGTAGCAACGCAGATGCAGCAACATCAACCGCAAACAGTTCACAACGGCAAACCGCAGTACGTTCCATCGACAACGGTAGCGTCCTCTGTCGAGCGGAAGGCTTCGGTACGAGAAACACCTCCACAGCCTTCCACCACAGACCCGGTAGTGTCCGGTTCGGTACGCAGGAAAGCAAACGAACCCGAGGAAGACCCGGACGAGAACCCCGATCGTAAGCGTGTCGATCCACCGATGCAACTGCTCGAGTTCGAAAAGTGTCGAGAAGAGTTCCGCAAACAAATCAACTACTCCGGCTCGATCTATTCCGACTTCCAGAAGATGGCGTCCGAGATGCCCTACTTTCACATTGCGGACGAGTTCCGTGCGTTCTCACCAGCCGGCCTCCATCTGGTGATTTGTGTGCATGGACTGGATGGAAATTCGGCTGATCTACGGCTAGTGCGCACCTACCTAGAACTCGGACTACCCGGCACACATCTCGAGTTTCTGATGTCGGAACGGAATCAGGGCGATACGTTCTCCGACTTTGACACGATGACCGATCGGTTGGTCGCGGAGGTACTGTACCACATCGAAACATATCAGCTCAATCCGAGCCGCATCTCGTTCGTAGCACACTCGCTCGGTACGATCATCGTCCGGTCGGCGTTGGCGAGACCTCAGATGCGTCCGCTGCTGTCCCGTCTGCATACGTTCCTTTCGCTGTCCGGGCCACATCTGGGTACGCTGTACAACTCGAGCGGGCTTGTCAATATGGGTAAGCAGGTCGTTAAGTTAACATATTCAAACGTATCTGTATCGAATTAATGCGCCTGTCAGTATGCAATATTCCAACTTCTTTTCGCCCAAAAGTATGCAAGCATAGTCGTTTGATACTATCCGATTACGGTGATCGTTTCCAGCAATATTTTAATCAATTTTTCCTCATTCTTTCATCAGGTATGTGGTTTATGCAAAAGTGGAAAAAGTCCGGCTCTCTGCTGCAGTTGTGCCTGCG
This sequence comes from Anopheles maculatus, assembly GCA_002091835.1. Taxonomy (NCBI): domain Eukaryota; kingdom Metazoa; phylum Arthropoda; class Insecta; order Diptera; family Culicidae; genus Anopheles; species Anopheles maculatus. The sequence continues at coordinate 124,431 of KZ061903.1, forward strand.
TGATGCAGCCGACCCACGCCAAAGCTTCCTCTACCGATTGAGCCAACGAAGCACACTGCATCACTTCAAAAATGTGCTCTTGTGTGGGTCGTCTCAGGATCGTTACGTTCCTCCACATTCGGCACGCTTGGAGTTGTGTAAGGCGGCTGTACGAGACCAATCAAATCTGGGGATTGTTTATCGGTGAGAAAGAGAATCATTATTTGCTCGTAAATCTTCCAACCAATCCGTTCTAATGCCTACATTTTCGTTTTACAGTGAAATGGTCCACAACATTATTGCACCCATGCTGGCCAGACAGGATCTTACGCTGGCTCGGTTTGATGTGCACCATGCACTACCACACACGGCCAATGCTTTGATCGGGCGAGCGGCTCACATAGCCGTGCTAGATTCGGAGCTGTTCATCGAGAAGTTCTTGCTGGTGGCGGGATTGAAATATTTCAGCTAGCCACTGAATGCCAAAAGTTGATGACGGCGAGGATCACTTCAAAGAGGATAATTATGTCTGTGTTGAAGGTGGATAGATGACTTCAACAAAAGAAACGACAAAGCACGTAATACTTTCTGCTAGTCATAAAACATAGCACGAGACACATTTTTATCGAACGCAAAAGTAGAGCGAAAGTGTGAATATGGAACGAGATTTTTTAAATTATTCGCTACCACGTAAAAACAAAAACAATATCTTTTAAGTCGAACTTTCTTGAATGAATCTAGGTCGAGCGGAAATTAAACAGCAGAAAAGGAATTCAATCAACAGGGTATGAATTGTTAAGAAAGATGTTACTCTCAACTATTTGTCGACAAGCCAACGTCGAAACCAACAACAAATCATTCTTTCTCACTGCCGAAACGTTTCTGTTGATTGATCGATGAAGCCAAAAGACGTTAATTCTGTGAAGTTGAAGGCATTTTATTTCCTATTTTTGTGTTAGTTTCGTTGTAAATTAGAACACTGATCAACTGTTTTGTAAATAAATGAACCAGTGCGTTAAACTCAAACTCAAAGATCAAAAAAGAAAAACGGACATCAAACGAATGGAAACGAAATCAAACTTAGAAACAAAACATCTTTTCTCGTTTTCTTATCTCTCTCTCTCGCTATCTGTCACACTCTATCGTAACACACAAACACACACCCAACCAACTTGTGGAACACATTCGTATAAGCGAAAATTGAGACTGACTTAGTTTCGATACCTACTAAACTATATTGCTTTCCTTAGCTGTTTCTGGACATCACAGGGCACAGGACTAGTACATGCGGGCGTGAAACGTGTCACCACTTTCTGTGCGGACGAGTAACTTTTTACTTTTAGATAGAGCGTTCGTAAGGTAGCAACGATATTAAACCAGTGGTAGTGGCTGTTTTTCGAAACTCTTCTTAGAATGAAACGAACGTAAATTAAGTAAACATTGGTAGCGCATCAACTACTGGCTGATGTTGCCCAAAATGGGGGAGCCGTCTCTGTCTCTGTGTTTGTGAGTAAGTGTGTGCAAAAACGTGTACGATTAGTGTGTAACATTAAGGGCAACAAAACGCTAGGTTAGTTCAATATCATCGAGTACAGGGACACACGGAAAGACAGAGCCACACTACCTTCACGTAGTGAGCAGAGGGGGGTGTGGCGAAAAGAAGGGAAACAAGTGACAAAACAAAAAACGAAACAAAATTGAACGTAAGCGATTTTTTCCACATTCATCATTATACGATGAAATGTGTGTGTGTGTTTTTTGGTTAGATATTTTTGTCACTTTTATAAATTGGAAGAAATCAGATTGTTCGGATTGCATACTTTAGTTACAGTATCGGGCAACGCGCCTGCAATGTATGCAATTAGCACCACCATACACTTGCAGCTGTGCACACTAGATTACGAAAACGTGAATTCCCAATAAACACTTTGACAGCTCGGTGAGGTACATTTCAAGCTGGGGGAGTAGGTAAACACCGGAAGGCTGTTCTTGCGTTGTGTTCATCGTACATAAAAAATAAGCAGAAAACGCGACAAACGTAAACCGGATACTGGATCCAAATTTTAAATAGATGGCTGTAAAACTTAAACAATTCCTTTCGTTCTTGTGTGGCTCGTGCATCGGTACGAGCTCTCTTGCGTTCAAGTATCTGTGTGTGTGTTTACTCTCGTGAAATAGGTGAAATAGTCAATTATACGATAATTAAACGTGCAGGAAACGAGAAAACAAGGACGGGGTTTGATTGATAAGCATTGGGAAGCAATTTGTGATTAGGAAAAGGGAACGATCCAGTATATGAAATTGGGGAAAGCTACGTTCGTTTTTACTCTAGTGTTTTGTCTCTTTTCTAGAATGCCATTACATCGCGTGTTCCGTTTGAGAGCAAACAAACAAACACCAATTTCTTACCAGAGAAAAGAAAAGATGGCACAAAAGCAGACAAGAATGAGTTTTGAATTGTAGAAAGGATGACGATAAAATAAATACTTACTCATAAACAAGTACTAAATGAAAAACAAAACAGGATTTGTTTAAATATAATAAAATAGAAAACAAACAAACGTGTGCAACAAATGCGAAGGAATGAATCGAAAACCGGAAAACGGGACAGAAAAACTAAAACATAAATTGAAATCGAAAAGCAAAACACGAACGATAGAAAAAAAAAACCAGGATTGAAAACCAAAGGAATAGTGACCAAAGATGATAGAAACAGAAGCACGTATGAAGCACCCAATAGCTCAATATACACAGCTGGAAAATACCACTAAAGAAGGCTATACACGTTGTGCGTTTGTGCAACCTTAAGCCAATGTTAAACGATGGGTTTCGTGAACGATTGCTGGGAAAAAGGGAAAAGGAAAAATGGAGCATTGTTTTAACGAGATAAAGTATCACCATTACTTACTATCAACCCTGTTAAAATGGAAGTTAATGTTTGGGAAGGCTAGGAATTGTTAGCGTGGGAAAGCAAGGGGGGCGCGTTTGAGCCACAGTTGTATTGCAAATTTGATTCTATCTACTTCGATTCTACTACCGTGCATGCCTACCGCCATGCTTTTCCGATTATATTTTTTACCACCACTTGTACTTGTTGAGCGTTTGAACATGTTGGAAATCATATAGAGTGTGTGTTAACGAGACCTGGTACAGCGGTACACAGATAGTTTGTTGCAGCTGAACCTAGAGGGCAGAGAAATAGATATACTCACAGCTAGAGTTGGATTATATTTAATGAACTGAAACTCTACAAAAAGAAAGAAACCCCCGGTCTGCACCTTGCTGCGTGGTGAAGAATGTTGCTGACAGCGTAATTTTTGGACACGATTTGCATAGTTTTAGGCGCAAAACTAAGGAGAATGCTTATAATGCGCCTAAAGTCATGCAATCTGTTAAACAAATTATTATTGTCAGAATGTTTATGATTCACCGCACGCCTCGTAACGGCAGGGACATGATTGCCTTCGTTTCCTTTTTCAGCTCCTGTCCCAAAAACACAAAAACAGAATAATTAAATGGAATGGCGAGATGGAACGCAATAAGGGTTACGTGATCTGAAATCGGCGATTAAGGCAATCCAGGTTAAGCTTAATGGAAGGAATCGTTTGATTAGTCTATTGCGGTTGGCACTGTGAGCGTGAATTGAAAGCACAAAGCATGGTTTGAATAAGAAAAAGTACACCGAAAATCAAACAAATTAAACAAACCGGTGGATTGCATCAAAGAAAAACACAAATATTAAACGAAAACCTCCATAAAAGTAATGCAACTAACCATGATATTAAAGAATCAACTTTTATGAAGCTACACAACCACACACACAGTCGAGAAATCGTATAATCAAACCCAAAATAGAACTCAACAACCTATTTAACGTAACGGAACTAAATTACGGAATGTGACCCACTAACCACACTCAGTAGAAAAATAGTTAACGTAGAAGCGGGGGACAGAAAAAAAAACAAACAAAATAATAACAAAACGAAGCAACATTTATAAATCTGAAGGCAAAGAAGGTTAAAATAAAAACACCGACCGATATATAACACTTATAAACGATACAAAAGAAATAGAAACAAAAGAAAACGAAATCGTACATACATACACACACAACCATCTTCGTAGGATGAGTGCAGAGTGCAGTAGTATAATAAAAGAACAAAAAAAACGTTGTGTTAAATTCTCGGTTCACGGTTTCTGTTTCTCGTTTCGGATTACCGATCATGCACCGATCACCATTTAGAAGAACAGGAAATTAAAGTTAAAAAGAAAAGAAAAAGCTTACATAGGGAAATGGAACACCAAGTTAAACAAAACAAACCAATACAGCCAGGGTTTACTGCTACAGTCCTACAGTCCAGTGAATGTGTGTTTACCAAATGAGTAGTTATCGGCACGATTAGATCGGAGAGCTTGGAATCGAATCAAAACTAAACGAGTGAATCAAACAAACAAACAGCAGCCGACGGATAGGGGACAGAAGCAAAGCTGGACGAATACAAACAAAACATGGGGCTATAAAGGATGATGCGAGTAGCTTTCGTTTTATCATACCAGGTAGATGCGAATCTTGTGTTGAGGATACAAAACAATGGAACAAAAATAAAACTTTATTCAAAAAATAATATTATGGTATTCGTTTTGGCTTTTTATAAAAAAAACATGGCTTATCATTTTCTAATGATTTTAATAACGAAAACACGAAAGAACAAATATTTTCAAATATTATAAATTTTCTATTGAAATTTTTTTATTGCTTAAAGTTGTACCTATCCCTTTCGTTCATAGGTTGAACCCTGTTTTGTGCAAGAGAGAGATGCAAAATCAAATTTATTTTTAGCGAGAGAAAATACAGTAAAATGATAACTTGACAATCAAAATATCAAAGTTAAGCTTATTTTATACTTTCAAAAACTCTTGAACTAGGTCGAATTTTCCAGAGCATGGCAGCATTTCCAGAACACACACGCACCTTCTGACTCACCCTGTACGACGTTTCTCGAATGTTCATCGGTCTGCATCAGCGCGCTCACGCTCTCTTTCTCGGATGTTCGAGAGATCTCACGGCTGTTCGCGAGAGACGCGCCTCGATGTATATAAGCGACAGAGAGAGCACTCGGAGTTCATCAGTTGAAATCCAACAGCGCCAAAGCAAACGGACAAAGCGAATACCAAAGCGAACAATTCCGCATCCAAGCGAACTGCAACCACAAGGACATTCTACCAAGTGTGAAGTGAAAGTGAAAAGAACGTTGTCTCCTGCGAACCTGCAAAAGTACAGTGAAAAGCAGTGAAAATGTCGATCGTACCGATTTTCTTCCGCAACTGGTGGGACGACGAGTTCGATCGTCCGCTGTGGAACTCCCGGCTGCTGGACCAGCATTTCGGTGGCGGTGTAACCGCGGATGATCTGCTGAACGTCATCGCATCGGTACCCGATCGTCGGCTACAGAATCACCATCACCATCATCTCCATCCGAGCCGGTACAACCGGCCGTGGCACAGCTCCTGTGTAGCCACCACCAATCGGGACACTGGATCTACGGTGAACGTGACGGGCGACAAGTTCCAGATCAATCTGGACGTGCAACAGTTCTCGCCGGAAGAGATCTCGGTGAAGTACGTGGACAAAGCGATCGTGGTGGAGGGCAAGCACGAGGAGAAGCAGGACGAACATGGCTTCATCTCGCGCCACTTTGTACGACGCTACATGCTGCCAAACGGTCACAACGAGAACGATATCGTGTCGTCCCTGTCGTCCGATGGCATCCTGACGATTACCTGTCCCCGGAAGGAGATTGAACAGAAGAAACCGGAGCGCGCCATTCCGATCACGCACACTGGACAGCCGGTGAAGAAGCTGGCCGAAAAGGCAGCCACGAACGGGGCACAGGGCAAGAAGGAGGGAGAGAAAATGGAATCTTAAGACCGCATCATAACGCCATTTTCTTTAATTTGCTTGTTAATCCTTAAGTATTTAATAAACCAGTAATTTAAGTGTGTGCTGTTTAAAATTGTGGTTTTCAATGATGGATTTTGAATAGATGAAAGAAAAATTTAAATAAATATAGTTAATTTGGAATAGGTTAAAGCCTGAAGATACTTAAAGAATCTATAAATATGGGTCGAAATATTAATGTGTAGAAGATTGCTACGTGACTAAAGACGATTTAACGTAGAATTTTAAGATGCAATGCGAGACTCATACTTTTTATTAATGTTTTTCCTTGTATCTCAATGCTTGGTGTGATCTTTTCCCTGTGTTTAATCATGTTATTCCTCTTTACCTTTTAGATGAAAAACCACACAATTAAACACTGTACACCACAGCCTAGTGCATCGAACAACCAGAACGAGCAGCGATCTGAAACGGACAGCCGTTGTAAAATGCGAAGAAAGCCGCTGAGTCATTGATGATGGTCGTTGACCCGATTCTACAAGCCAATGCAGTGATTAAAATTAACCATCGCTTTCTAATTCGATAGATCTGAAAGCATACGTGCAGTTTGGTGTTTAATTTTAGGTTTTATAAGCGGATTTTTTTTTTTCTATTGTAAGCGTAATAGATAAAAATTTGTAATTTATTAGAAATGAACATGAGTTTATGAAAATCATAAGGGTTTCTTTATGGTGTCTTTCGTTCGGTTATAATTCTTTTATTATTTTATATTTGTTTAGTTTACGGTTATGAATGCTTTCAGCTACCAATAGTAGATAAAGATCCAAGCTGAACCTCAACTAGGTGGCGATCTTTACAGCTAAAACAATACTAAAGCAATTCTAGATGACTTTCCCAAATCTAGACTAAACCGAATCCTTCGTTCTATTTGCAGATACAAAGTAACCAATACAGAATGTGGTTTTTATGTGGCACAAAGCTAATATAACTTTTTAAAAAAGGTTTAGTAAGTAATCAGTAAAAATTATATTACAGTAAATGATACAAAAAATAAAAGTTAACTCATGACATTATGTTTCACACAAACTTTTAAAGAGCTATCAATGTTTCACAGTCCGTTGTGTGTCCACAGTCCATTATACAAACCCAACGCGATCGTTCTCTAATATACTGGAATATTCGATTGTAAGTTGATACACAAAAATAAGGACACTTTAAATGAAAGACCTAGATCTGGCATGGTTGTAATGAATATCCAAAATTTTGGAGAGAAGCATTTTGAAAATGTACAAACCAAAAATAAATCTTGTTTTTGTAGGAGACTTCGTTCGTTTTCAGGACGAATTTTCGAAAATAGTTTTTAAAATGTAAATAGTTTAACCTTTGTTAGAGTTAATATAGTTAACTATGATTATTTTAACACATCTGCTGATCTTGGTCGGTAAAGTTTTGCAAAATTATTGCCATTCTTCGTATTATTAAAAAAAATATTGTATTGTAAAAATATTGTAAATCTCGAACAATTAAAGTCTTTTCATGAAATACATTCTATTTTAATTAGATAACGGCATTATCGTGGCTATTTTTAGATTTTTCTCTAACATTGTATTTTCGTTCGGATGTTTCAACATTATTTCTAACAAGTTTCAAAAGTTATTAGTGAATGTTGATTAATTTATTGCTCTTAATACATATTTAAACATTAATGAAAGTGGTATTAGGATTTATCAGACTTATGGCTCCATTTTCTCTCCCTCCTTCTTGCCCTGTGCCCCGTTCGTGGCTGCCTTTTCGGCCAGCTTCTTCACCGGCTGTCCAGTGTGCGTGATCGGAATGGCGCGCTCCGGTTTCTTCTGTTCAATCTCCTTCCGGGGACAGGTAATCGTCAGGATGCCATCGGACGACAGGGACGACACGATATCGTTCTCGTTGTGACCGTTTGGCAGCATGTAGCGTCGTACAAAGTGGCGCGAGATGAAGCCATGTTCGTCCTGCTTCTCCTCGTGCTTGCCCTCCACCACGATCGCTTTGTCCACGTACTTCACCGAGATCTCTTCCGGCGAGAACTGTTGCACGTCCAGATTGATCTGGAACTTGTCGCCCGTCACGTTCACCGTAGATCCAGTGTCCCGATTGGTGGTGGCCACACAGGAGCTGTGCCACGGCCGATTGTACCGGCTCGGATGCAGATGATGGTGATGGCGATTCTGTAGCCGACGATCGTTTACCGATGCGATGACGTTCAGCAGATCATCCGCGGTTACACCACCACCGAAGTGCTGGTCCAGCAGCCGGGAGTTCCACAGCGGACGATCGAACTCGTCGTCCCACCAGTTGCGGAAGAAAATCGGTACGATCGACATTTTCACTGCTTTTCACTGTAGTTTTCGGTTCGCAGGAGAAAACGTTCTTTTCACTTTCACTTCACACTTGGTAGAATGTCCTTGTGGTTGCAGTTCGCTTGGATGCGGAATTGTTCGCTTTGGTATTCGCTTTGTCCGTTTGCTTTGGCGCTGTTGGATTTCAACTGATGAACTCCGAGCGCTCTCTCCGTCGCTTATATACATCGAGACGCGTCTCTCGCGAACAGCCGTGAGATCTCTCGAACATCCGAGAAAGAGAGCATGAGCGCGCTGATGCAGACCGATGAACATTCGAGAAACGTCGTACAGGGTGAGTCAGAAGGTGAGTGTGTGTTCTGGAAATGCTGGCATGCTCTGGAAAATTCTATACTATTCGAGAGTATAATAAATGCACAACATAATTTAAAATGTGATTTTTGGATTTATTTTAATCATTATAATGAGTTCATCAATGGAAACTCACTTTTAATTCCCAGAATTTAGTTATCGACGGCAAGCTTATGTCAAATATTGCCAAACGTCAAACTAAAGTTTATTGTGCAGCCTCGCGTATACCATCTTCCGCTGTCTTCGTTTTCACAGCAAACTCACGCCACTGCCATTTTCTCTGCAACTTCCTGCCGACCAACACTTGAAAACGCTTGGAATAGAATTCACGAGTGCTCATTACCGCAATGTAGTACAACAGTTTGTGCTAGCATTTGGATAATTCTCTGCACGGTAAGTTTGCCTACGGTTTATTTCGAATGACCGCAAACGAGCTGCTGTGGGTGGGTTACATTCATTCGCCTCAAAGCGCACCGTGAGCAGAGCAGATGGGGTGTGATGCTCGCGGCGTGGCAATCCTAACCTCAATCTAAGCGGTTGTTACTGTAAAATGCTATCTTTCGACCCTCTTTGCAGGAGAGCCTTCGTTCCTTCCGTTCAGAGTAAAACACGTAACGAACAGAATTGTCTGAAAGGGATTGAAATAGTGAGCTTTTTGGTACGGTTTGACGCCAAGATGTATCTGTACAACTTCATCTTACAACGCGCCACCGGCATCACGCACGCGGTGCACGGAAGCTTTGCCGGCACCAAGTTGCAGGAAATTTTGCTTGCCAAGGGCAAGGGGTTGGAGCTTGTACGGCCGGATCCGAACACGGGCAAGGTTCACACGTTGCTGCAGACGGAAGTGTTCGGCGTCGTGCGCTCGTTGATGTCCTTCCGACTAACGGGCGGGTCGAAAGGTAGGTTAGCTTGAGTTTCTTGTTTGGTTCATATGATTTAATGCCACCGAGGCGCGTTATAATCCGTCCGGGATGGCTTTTAATCATGATTTGAGCGTGGGCGCCCCCTAAACAAGCGGAATTCATCGTTCCGCAATGGGCAAGCCAAATAAGAAGGAAAAGGCATTGATTTTTTGACAGTTGGTTTGAAAGTGAGGTTAGGTTGTCTGTCAAACGTGGGATGAATGATTGTACGGCGTTCTTGCTTCGGGTACACGTTTCCTGTCCACAACGGGCATGGGGTAGTGTGCCAGAAAACTCACAAAACGCCCATAGCAAGTAAGATCCGGACGCATGTCGCTTTTGGGGAAGCTGTTCGTATCGCACCTTGAATTGAAACTTGCGCTTACAATTTCCTCCAGTTGAATATGTTTCTAGTTACATTGCATTTCACGCACGAATGCTTTAATTTATTTTTCTCTTCATATTTGCACAGATTACGCTGTAATCGGTTCGGACTCGGGACGCATAGTGATTCTCGAGTACAATCCGGCCAAGAATCAGCTCGAAAAGGTACACCAGGAAACGTTCGGCAAGTCAGGATGTCGGCGCATCGTTCCCGGCCAGTATTTGGCCATCGATCCGAAGGGTCGTGCTGTCATGATCGGAGCAGTGGAGAAACAGAAGCTAGTCTACATCCTGAACCGCGATTCCGAAGCCCGGCTCACAATTTCATCCCCGCTGGAAGCTCACAAATCGAACACGCTCACCTACCACATGGTTGGCGTAGACGTCGGCTTTGAAAATCCAATGTTTGCCTGTCTGGAAATCGATTACGAAGAGGCCGACACAGATCCAACTGGTGAAGCGGCCACCAAGACGCAACAAACGCTCACGTTCTACGAGCTCGATCTGGGACTGAACCACGTGGTGCGCAAATATTCGGAACCGCTCGAAGAGCACGCCAACTTTCTCATATCCGTGCCGGGTGGCAACGATGGCCCGTCCGGTGTGTTGATTTGTTCGGAGAATTATTTGACGTACAAAAACTTGGGCGATCAGCATGACATTCGCTGTCCGATTCCTCGGCGCCGTAACGATCTGGACGACCCCGAACGGGGCATGATATTCATCTGCTCGGCCACGCATCGTACCAAATCGATGTACTTTTTCCTGGTGCAAACGGAACAGGGCGATATCTTCAAGGTGACGCTCGAAACGGATGATGATGTGGTGTCGGAAATCAAGCTGAAATACTTCGACACGGTACCACCGGCAACGGCCATGTGCGTGCTGAAGACGGGTTTTCTGTTTGTGGCGTGCGAGTTCGGCAATCACTATCTGTACCAGATTGCCCACCTTGGCGACGATGACGATGAGCCGGAGTTTAGTTCGGCCATGCCACTGGAGGAGGGTGATACGTTCTTTTTCGCACCGCGACAGCTAAAGAATTTGGTGATGGTGGACGACATTCCTTCGTACGCACCGATCCTTGGCTGTCAGGTGGCGGATCTGGCCAACGAAGATACACCGCAGCTGTACCTGGCGTGCGGTCGGGGTCCACGGTCCTCGATTCGAGTGCTTCGGCATGGATTGGAGGTGTCGGAAATGGCCGTCTCGGAGCTGCCCGGTAATCCGAATGCTGTGTGGACCGTCAAGAAAAGAATCGATGGTAAGTGTGAATCATCATAGCGCAACATATGGTGGTACTGTTTCGTTAAATTTCGCTTTTTAAGGGTTATACAAGGCGTGATATTACAAGCTCGTCTTGTTATTTCGTTCATTATTGTATCATCTGTAACCCTTAAAAAGCCCCTTTAGTTTTAAGGTAATTTTTGTTAAAGTATGATAATAATTCTAAAAGCTGGTGTTCGTCGATAAGTTCATTACAACTAACCTCAGAAAGGCGGCATCGTAGCGATCGAGGAAATTTATCCTCGGTTTGTCACAGCGCCCCTAGCCTACTGGTTTAGCTGTATGAAGTCCGAAAAATTGAGTAGAAATTGCAATCACAAACACCAGTTTTCCTCTCATTTTCAGGCATTGTGTGAGAGAAGTGTGATCCTATCGTACAAACACACACACTTTTAAAATGACCGTTGGCCAGTAGGTAAGAAAAGCGATACATTTATGATAGGAACTACAACTGCGCGTATACTACAACAGCTAGGGTCTTGTAAAAGTGAATCCGTGCGATCCGTGTGTGTGTGGATTCAAAGAACACAAATAGCTAGGCAACAATTTATATTTGCACAACTATCAAATTGTGCCCCCCATCGAAATTGATTGAAGGATCCGGTAGATTGTTGTGTGTTCTCTTTCTGCTTTCTGTCTTGCAGACGAGTTCGATGCGTACATCATCGTATCGTTCGTGAACGCCACGCTGGTGTTGAGCATTGGCGATACGGTCGAGGAAGTGACGGACAGTGGCTTCCTCGGAACGACCCCGACCCTTTGCTGCAGTGCGCTCGGTGACGATGCGCTGGTACAGGTCTATCCGGACGGCATTCGGCACATCCGGGCGGATAAGCGTGTGAACGAATGGAAAGCGCCGGGCAAGAAGACCATCATGAAGTGTGCGGTGAATCAGCGGCAGGTCGTCATCGCCCTTTCCGGTGGTGAGCTGGTGTACTTCGAGATGGATCCGGTAAGGAACGAATTTTACGTGCTTTGTGGTGTCCCTTTTACCTCCTTTTTCTGATGATCTAATTGAACCCGAATAGTTTTGAAGAATATTTTTCAATGTGTCCTGCAGTGCTGAACCAATTCCTCAATCGTAATGCTAGATATTAACCAATTGTTGACCGTTATTTATTGTGTAACCCGTTCTGTTTCGTCCCGCCTCTGTCTCTAGACCGGTCAACTGAACGAGTACACCGAACGGAAGAAAATGCCCAGCGAAGTCATGTGCATGGCGCTCGGATCGGTACCGAGCGGTGAGCAACGGTCCTGGTTTTTGGCCGTCGGTTTAGCCGACAACACCGTACGCATCATATCGTTGGATCCGGCCGACTGTCTCTCGCCACGCTCGATGCAAGCGCTACCGTCGGCGGCCGAGTCGCTGTGTATCGTCGAAATGGGCACGGTGGAAACGTCCAACGACGATGACGAAGGCATTACCACCACTACTGGCTGCATTTATCTAAATATTGGCCTCACGAACGGTGTGCTGCTGCGTACGGTGCTGGATCCGGTGTCGGGCGATCTGGCCGACACTCGCACCCGTTACCTTGGTTCTCGGCCGGTCAAATTGTTCCGCATACAGATGCAAGGTTCCGAGGCGGTCCTTGCCATGTCAAGCCGGTCCTGGCTGAGCTACTACTACCAGAACCGTTTCCATCTGACACCGCTGTCGTACGAAACGCTCGAGTATGCGTCCGGCTTCTCGAGCGAACAGTGCGCGGAAGGTATCGTAGCCATCTCGACGAACACGTTGCGAATTTTGGCACTGGAAAAGCTTGGCGCTGTGTTCAATCAAATCACGTTCCCGCTTGAGTACACTCCGAAACGGTTCGCGATCCATCACGAAACGGGCAAGCTGATCATCAGCGAAACCGATCACAACGCGTACACGGAGGAAACGAAAACGATTCGCAAAAAGCAAATGGCGGACGAGATGCGGGAAGCGGCCGGAGAGGACGAGCAGGAGCTAGCGAACGAAATGGCGGACGCGTTCATCAACGAAGTGCTGCCGGAGGATGTTTTCTCCTCTCCGAAAGCCGGCACCGGTATGTGGGCGTCACAGATCCGCGTGATGGATCCGATTAATGGGCACACGTACTCGAAGGTACAGCTGGCCCAAAACGAGGCCGTACTTTCGCTGGCCCTCGTTCGCTTTGCCGTCGATCAGAAGTGGTACGTGGTGGCCGGTGTGGCGAAAGATCTGCAGATAAATCCGAAAATTAGCAACGGTGGCTTTATCGACGTGTACCGGGTGGACAGCCAAACGCACCAGCTCGAGCACATGCACCGGACGGAGATTGACGATGCGCCCGGTGCGCTCGCTCCCTTCCAGGGCCGATTGCTCGCCGGTATTGGCAAGGTGCTGCGCATTTACGATCTGGGCAAGAAGAAGCTGTTGCGCAAATGTGAAAACAAACACATTCCGAACCAGATCGTTAACATCCAGGGCATGGGCCAGCGGGTGTACGTGTCGGATGTGCAGGAATCGGTGTACTGCATCAAGTACAAGCGGGCCGAAAATCAGCTTATCATCTTTGCCGATGACACACACCCGCGATGGATTACGTCGGCCACACTGCTCGATTACGACACGATCGCGACGGGCGATAAGTTCGGTAATATTGCCATCCTGCGCCTACCCCATTCCGTGTCGGACGATGTGGACGAAGATCCGACCGGCAATAAGGCACTGTGGGATCGGGGTCTCCTGAACGGTGCGTCGCAGAAGGCGGAAAACATTTGCACGTTCCATCTGGGCGAGATCGTGATGTCGCTACAGAAGGCAACGCTCATCCCGGGCGGGTCCGAGTCGGTCATTTATGCCACGATGAGCGGTACCGTTGGTGCGCTCGTACCGTTCACCAGCCGGGAAGACTTTGACTTTTTCCAGCATCTGGAGATGCACATGCGGAACGAAAATCCGCCCATGTGTGGACGGGACCATTTGAGCTACCGGAGCTACTACTATCCGGTGAAGAATGTGATGGATGGCGATCTGTGCGAGCAGTTCACTTCGCTCGATCCGGCCAAGCAGAAGAGCATTGCGTCGGACCTGGGCCGAACACCGAGCGAGGTGGCCAAAAAGCTGGAGGACATTCGGACGCGTTATGCGTTCTAGGTCAACTGACTCAGTCGTCTCCCGCTTGTAGTTCCCCGATCCGGCGTTAACATCATGGGTAAGCTAATTGTATTCAATTTATGCATTTTTATGCTAGCCCCACAACACAATAACATTGATGATTCACCAATATGACCTTTGGACACCAAAGATCGATAACTGGTTACTAAAATCGTTTACTGACATTCTTTTTTTGTTTGCTAATTGCTTTAATCGTTACCATTCTTAAATTAAAACTAAATTATATTTCTTTCTACACTTTGCACAGGTTCTCTCCTCCATATGCACAAGTGTTTGTGTGTGTTGCTTGTCCTCCTTATTATATTTACGATGGTAAGTGGTGCATATTTATATATGTTTATTCTGTTTTTAATAATGTACGCGTGTAATGATCGCCGTCATTAATGTTGTATTGTTTTGGCTATTTTGTTTCCTCTTTCAATCAGGTTTATCCCTAATTTTCTCTCCACTTCACTGTGAGCTAGATGTGTGTGAGTGTGTGTGTGCGCACATCTGTTGGAGAAAAGTGGACGCATCTTGACTGATTTTAAACTTGTATTGATTAAAAAGGTATGAATTTGTCAAACACACTTACCCACTTACCACTTCTGCGCCACTAATTTCGTTATGTTACCTTTTTATAAAAACTCGGCTTGATGATCTTTACATTTTTGCAAGATAGACTTTTGAATTCTATTGATATGAACTAATGTAATGCTGATCATATTTCATAGCGAGATAACTGGCTTCAGACACATTTTTGATGTATTGATGGCGTTACTTACAGCATCAGTTTCTTTTCTTTTTGTTTCTAGCTAATAACATCCGCTGATGCTGCGCTGTTCTACGGATATATCCCCGCATGTTCTGTGTTTTATATTAGACTGAATGATTCAGCAACTGTATTACGATCTATTTTCAAAAGTGGATACTGCTGCCAACCTCCGGTCGATTATAAAACAACAATCATACCTAGGTATGTGCATTCGATTAACCACCCTCTAATTGCCTAGTTTTTGTTACCTTTTCCATATATTCTCGTGATGGTTTTTAATATACTCAGACGCCTTATTATGCTCAAGGTTAGAATGAAATAACATATAATCTGATTATTATATGGAAGAAAATAGAAACGTTTCATTGTTTTTTGTTGTGAAAAAGAGCAATTGCCATGGGTTTTACTAACATTTCGTACTATTTTTCTTACTTTATTTCCCAGATAAACTACATTGAACGATCGAAATATTACTGAGAGAATGTCCATTATTAGATTTGCGATGGTGTAAGTATTGCCAGTACCAAAACTTTAAGTTAGTTACACACTTTAAGCCAGATATGATGAAATTATTTCTTTGGACACCTCAAAGAATATGTCTTTGGTTACATCGTACAACCTTACTGAAACGAAACTAAACATTTGTGAATAGATGTTCCATTTTTTAAGGTATGGCAATTATCACAACGTCTCTTTTTATTATTGTACAGGTATAAAGGCACGAATCAAGGAGGCAATAAAGACACACCGAACACAATGCTGAAGGAATAGATTCAAAACTGGAAGATTAATAGAAATGGAGGTAAGTTAATGTTCCAATTGTACAATAACCACATTTCCTATCCAACCATAACCACACACTCTGGTCTTAATTCTTCCTGATGAAACATATCGAATGCGCAAGATAGACAATGAATTAACATTGATTTTGAAACATTTTCTGATCTCTCTTCTTACCACTCACATTATCTCATTCTAATATGAATCTACTACTTATGTGTTTACAATGTATTTTTCTCTTCTTTTTTCTAACAATGTATGCGACTCTTAGTCAACAACGCTGGCAGCAAAGTCGCCCCATCCACGAAGAGGCAAATGTAAGTATTAGTACACCCAACTTTTAGACTTCAGCCTCACGAAGATTTGGTTTACTCTCCCTTACAATGATGTTAAATTTTAATATACGCTAATACAGCCATTATGCTCGGCGATAGAATGATTAAAGCA
The DNA here is from genome assembly GCA_002091835.1 of Anopheles maculatus. NCBI lineage: Eukaryota > Metazoa > Arthropoda > Insecta > Diptera > Culicidae > Anopheles > Anopheles maculatus. The sequence goes on from KZ061903.1 coordinate 140,683, forward strand.
TATGAATGACTGAGATTCATTTCCTTTTTTAAAATGTTTCTCTATGAGTGTTTACAGCAACAAAAGTATACTAAATAAAAGATCTTTTTTTTGTTTATATTGTTTCAGTATCAGTCGTGTATGTGGTTGGATAGATCGAGCTTCGGTTTTGTGGCAGTTCTGATGAACCCCGAAGGATAAGAAGAAAGGTGAGTTAAAGTTTAATACCCTTCTGTCCATGTTCCAAACAGAGTAAGAGAGTAGAAGAAGGAGCATTAGTTATGTTTCTATATGATGATCAAACCAAAAAAATATATAAGTTCGGACTTATGAACTATTGTAATGATATTTTGTAATTAGCTGAAACATAACAACTTTTCTTCTTTGTAAAGCAAAAAGGCGCAATACAATGGAATCGATTTTTAAACTGTTTTTTTCTCTGTCGAATTTTGTTGATTTTTTTACAGAACGTCAAACTTTTTTGCTGTGTACCACACACACCAGAGAAGGTGCAGCAGAACGCGCGGATCAATGGGGGAGAAGCAACACAGCTTTATAAATAGTATTGAGTGGTTTATCTTAGATGGTTAAGTAAATAAAACAACATTTCCATCCTATTGGAAGGAAAATTAAATAACTAAAAAAACGATTTTATTGTTCCATTGCACAACAACATAATAATTGAGAAATAAAATGTTAGTTTCTTCGTTTTTCTCAGCCTATCTCAGTCAGTTTTCGGATGGCTAAACAGTGTCTTCACAGGCTAGGTCGGTTGTCCGGTGTCATTCTCATTATATGATCATCTTACCAGTAGTAAAGGTATTGTTAACTAGTAGATTGACCGAATTCTTTATTTTTTCTTTTAATTTCTCGTACTTACTTACCGCTAGAGATCCAATTCTCTATAATGGAATAAAAAGTGCAGCAGAACGCGCGGATCAATGGGGGAGGAGCAACACAGCTTTATAAATAGTATTGAGTGGTTTATCCTAGATGGTTAAGTAAATAAAACAATATTTCCATCCTATTGGAAGGAAAATTAAATAACAAAAAGCGATTTTATTGTTCCATTGCACAACAACATAATAATTGAGAAATAAAATGTTAGTTTCTTCGTTTTTCTCAGCCTATCTCAGTCAGTTTTCGGTTGGCTAAACAGTGTCTTCACAGGGTAGGTCGGTTGTCCGGTGTCATTCTCATTATATGATCATCTTACCAGTAGTAAAGGTATTGTCAACAAGTAGATTGACCGAATTCTTTACTTTTTCTTTTAATTTCTCGTACTTACTTACCGCTAGAGATCCAATTCTCTATAATGGAATAAAAAATCATATTTCTCACCAGAATCTGATCAGTTAGACTCTACACATTATTCAGGCGTTTTCCTCTCGTACTTAACTAAAAGGGTTCCGTCCAGTTATGGATAGAATGTCCATCTCGCAGGGGTATATGTGACGTTTTATACACTCCTGACAGGCTTTTTTTAATTTTAACCAAATAAAATCAATATTTAAATTAATTTTCATAAGTTGTCATCCTCGTAAAAGATTTCAATTCACGTTGTTTTGTTTGACTTTCGTCTCTCGTTCTTTTTTTTTTATTGAAAACTAAACATTTTAACCATTTCTCATACGATAACTTACAGTTGTTTTATACAGCATGAGAATAACTCTATGTTACAACGTTTTTGTTTTTGCCTACATTACATTACCTTTCTGTTGTTGCTTTTTATACATACGCACTTTTTCAACAATTCCTCTTCACTCCGTCAACAAGTTGTCCTCTTCTTTTACTTGTCTAAAACATAAATGTTTTTCTTGTGTATTTTATACGATTGATACGTGTGTACCACCAACACCGTCGTTCCGGTTATTGTCCTGTCGTGGGTGAAGGAAAAAGATGGCGTTTTATTTAACTGGCCAATTGGAAGGACGATCATATTTGCAAACCGGTCCTTGGGAAACTACTTTGGAACTAGTGAGTAGTGTGCTCATGCTACATCAATCGAAGAACATCGATGCGTGTGTGTAAGCTCCCTGTAAACGAGCTTTCAGATTATTTCACACTAAGTGAAGGCAGAACTTACACCAACAACACTCAACACGCTCTTTGGTTGGTGTTGGTTGAGTAAGAGATGGGTCGCTTGAAGTGACGACAGTATTAACACCTTCACCACGATTCAATTGCAGAGCTTAAATAAAATCAGAAAACTACAACCACCGTGTGCAATGCAACTGCATTTGAAATGCATTTCTAATCGTTTGCTTCACGCTTTAAACAGCCCAATTGTGTGTGAAGGCTGCCGATTCGTTCCATCGAGTCCCATGCTTCTCGACGCACTTTTCTCATATGCCTTTTTAACACCGGCTAGCTTCTCTTTCTTACAACAAACCAAGTCGTCGTTCCTTTTCTTTTCGCAGTATACATGTATTGTTGCAAACACAATTGTCTCGGCTTTTCGTAATACTAATTACTATTTGGCTTCCCTTAACATCTTAAATGCGCAGCAGCTACTACACTGAATTGCTTCTTCTGTTTCACCATTTTACACCATTTATTCGCGCGAGTGATCGTTTACACTTTCTCTTCTAATCAGCCTTTTTCTAACGTGTTTTTCTCGTAGGTCGTCACAATAAAAGCGTCTTTCTTTGTTTTGTTTTTTCCTAAACGTTTCCTAAATGCCTTTCTTTAGCTTGATATTAAAAGAAAGGATGTTCGAGATAGTAAGATTAAAACAAAAATAAAAAAATGCAATTTTAAACAAAAAAAAGAGAACAAAACTACCGTTAAACAACAACCACAAGAAAAAGCCATTCCATTTTTCTTTACATACTAATAAGCGGGGTTTTTGTTCTTCGCATCGCTTGTGAACAGAAACGAGAAAATGCAAATATTTCTATTCGTTGGCTCTCTCGCTCGCTTTTTGCTCTCAATCTCAACGATTGACGGTTCGTTTCCTAGCAACCGCGTCGTCCTAGCCTGATCGAACCTTCTTCTAAGATCGCTTTTGGCAAGAGCAAATGATATCGAGATACTCTTTACATACACATAATATCAGTCACAAGTAGTCTAACCAGTGCGCTCCCTCTCTGTGCCCTGTCCACATTGACTAATTATCCTGCTTTTCCTTTTTCCCTTTTTCGCCTTTGATTAGTTTTTTTGAGCATCTGAAAAATCAATCGGTCACGCGCGCAGGAAGAGGGACATTACACTGATCAGCTGTAGTGATAAAACGTTGGTACACTCGCGTGTACACACGCTGGTGCTTTCATCCATACATTTTTCTTCTTTTTTTTGTTCTATTAGTTCGTTTTTTATATTCACCCTGCATAAGGCAGTGATTTTGTTTTATCCAGCAACCAGTTTTGTGTTTTGTATTTATCTAACAACGAATCGCTGTGACGCACAGGGTGTGTGTGTGTGTGTTCTAGTTTGGGAAAGCATTTTTCGGTTCCTATTTTAGTGCCCTATACACGGTCCACACGCACACGGACGTTGCCAGGGCGGTCATTATTCGGTGGCTGTAAGTGGCGAGCCGATTCCCGGTGTGTACCAGCACCACCGGCGAGGATGCACCTTCCGGGACGGGGATTTTCATGAGGTTTCTCTGTTTTCGCTCCACCTAAAACCCCAAGTTCGTGATTTGGGCATGAAATGTTGGAATATTTTAAAAACCCTTTAGTTAGCTTACCTGATACTCCACACACGGATCACAGGTCCAACAGACGGTGTACAGGCCGGTGCAGAATATCGATACGGCACAGAAGGAAGCACTGTAGATTGTGAGCTTTTCCCTCCAGATGAGACCTACGATGACGGCAAAAAAAACGGGGGCAGAAGTTGCATATAAACTGCTCTTCTCTCTCGTTCTCCTCCAAACGCCACCCAAAACAAACTCACTAATTGCTATCGATGCGGCGCTACTGATTAGGGAGGTTTTGTGCAGACAGTTGCCGACCGCGATCCATCGTTCCGTTTCCTCACCGAGTCGCGTCGGTTCGATGACGATGAAGCGCACCTTATCGAACAACGCTTTGTTAAGGTCGGACTGGAACATTTCGTGTGCATTTTCACCCTCGTACACCTCGCGGATCACCCGTACGGTAGGGGATATCAGCTCGCTGGAATGGATTAATCGTCGGTAAACGCATTAGAAACGAGAGTGTAGCTACAACTGTTCTGCCTAGAACTACCGCAACACCTTGAAGGTTGCGTTACAAAATGAAGTTAATATCAATTCTAATTAAGAGTGAAGGAAGGGAATAAGTAAGGTATTTATTTTTAAATCTAAATTACGTGTGTATGTGTGGTTCATATGTGGTTCCGATCACAGCTACCTGTGACAATTTGTGTACATGCGCTACAATAACTTATAACAATAACAATAACTACAAACACCTAAAACTTATGAAAAAATCACTAATGCAACCTCTCAAAACAAAAATCCTATTAACAACACTACTAGGCTTACAATAAAACTCACTCGATGGGACTTAATCGTTTAGTTTCGGTCGCCAGCTCGGACATGTTGCTTTCGCACACAAAAGCCGGTCCGTGCCGTGCTTCTGCTTCTGGACAATCCTTATTACGACTGGGTATGTGTGTTGTGTGAAGCTCAGCTGATAAACTGCTGGTAAGGAAAGTGACCGTCGAACCGATTTCTTGCTGCAAAATTAGCTGCAGTTCTTCTATTTCTTTGTCCGCTGAACAACCTTCCGTTCCGTGTGGTGCGTGTGCACTTCGCTTATTATGGTCAAGGAAACGATGCAATCGCAAGGGTTACGTTTTATTTTCGGCGTCGCCAGGGGTTAGTGCATTCAAATTAGGTCAAGTTCTGTAAACGGTGGTCAAGCGCGCGAACACCCCAATTATGGGCGAAGGAATGGCGATGGTGATGGAGTTTGGCGTGCAGAAAATAAAAAAAAAGAGGAAACAAAACAGACAGTTTAGTAGGAAGTTGTATTTTGTGGAAGTTTTAAAATGTTTCTTATACGATAACTGTGGTAGCAACTACTTATTTAACGTTATCTTTAAATCCTCGTTAAGAATGAGACTCGCTGGACTGAAGCCGGTTCGATTGGCAAAAATAGAACTTAAAAATAGAATCGCATACGAAGGAAGCTAACAAATGAACTTGCAAAAATAGATCTCTTTTAACCGATCGGCGGGTAATGCAATTTGAAAAGGGCCCCGTTCTTCAGATGCTGGGCCTTGTTGCTGCCGGGGATTGGTTGAACCACTGGAGCATGCTTTTTTAATGGTGAGAAGGTGAGAGAGATGCTTCTCAAGTTCAAGGTCAATTTTATCACTCGTCACTCGTGAGATGATGGGGTCGGTGTCCGTTTTTGCTGGAAAGAGCCACCGACCGCAAAGGGGTGTACATTTCAGTGTTTCTTCTTTCAAAGATGATGGGTTTGTTTCCCCGTAGGAAACCATTCCAATATTATTCTCTTCCTTTCATCCAGATACACGACACGCGCTGTTGAACGCGAATTTCTCTCTCATCTCTTGCCCGCGGAACACCTTTTGCCGGAGGAGTTTGATTATGTAAAGGAGTCGTGTTGTATTCCCCCCAGTTACAACCCGTACCTGCGGGCGGGACGGGATTCTGTGGGCAGACAGGAAGGTGACTCTCCCTGCTCACTGTTTCCCCACCGAAACGGGAACGGGAACGGAATGTGCAAAACCCGGCAAAAGAAAAACGGCTTGCGTTACGTTACGACGGATGCATCATCTCGCACCCCATTTACCTTTCACTGCTGCTGCTGTCTGTTTCGCTGGACATTTTTCCGACGCATGCACTGACTCGTTTACCACCGCGCTAGATACTGCTACCGTCGGCCACCACCGTGTTTTTCTTTCGGATTCTGCACGTATATATTCTCCTCCTTCCTTTTCAAACGACTAGAATAATCCGAAATACTTTTTTATCACATTCGCTCTCGCACGTTTGCTGTCAATCTGCCCAGCTGTCAGAACTAACGCCTCGAGCTGAATGACAGCTCGCTGTATGCTACAGTGCGCTACAAAAGTGGTGCGGAGGTGTTACTTACTTACTTACTTATCAGGCGCTACAACCGCTTCGCGGTCTTGGCCTGCTGCAACAATCCTCGATACCGCTCACGGTTTAGCGCCGTCGTCTGCCAATCCATTATCCCGGCCGTTCTGGCGGACGCATCTACGCCATCACTCCATCTCAGTTTGGGCCTACCACGCCTCCTCTGTCCATGTGGACGGCCTAAAAGGACTTTACGGGCTGGGTCGTCCGGTGCCATTCTCATGACATGACCAGTGCGGAGGCGTTACTTTTAAACAAAAAGATGATTAAAACTTCATTTGATCAGTTTGTAGTACATTAGTATGGTGTAATTTTTATAAAACAGTTGTCTATTATCCAGTTTTATTCCTCTAATTAACAGAGGAAAAGATAATAAATCGTTAAAAAACGAACTTGTAAATGTAACGCCGTTGAAAGTTTTCAACCGCACCGCATGAACGCACCCATTGTAGATGTGGGGGAATTCCCATATTGACAGTTTCACACAACAATAACAAGTCATAGCAAACAGTGGAGTGGACGTACGGGTAAAATTCCAAAAACTAGCTTAGCAAAAATTCTTCCATATGGTCCCACATGATGGTCTATCTGTAATCTGTTGTGCGATGGTGTAATTATGTGCTACACGAACACGATACGCGCTGGAACAATATTTCTGAAAACCGTCCCCGCTCAATCAACTAAAGCACCGTACCAAGCGGAAGCACCAGCGGAACATTAGTACGCCCGTTGCACAGAACCCGTTTCATCTTAATTATATCGCCAACAATATCGAGCGACGGCATTCCTTTCGCACGACGTGTTGTGCAATCGAATATCCATTTTCCGAAACCAGCAAGAAAACCGGAATGTGATGTGGCGCAACCAATTTGCTGCGTACTCAACGTCGGATTAAGATACCAGTAGCACCCACCCCGTTAGTTCCACAATAGTGACCGCTTCCGGAAGAGCAAACGATGGATAAGGTGGAAAAGATATTCTCCATCAAAACGCCCCGCATCAAGCAGAAGGATTTGAAGTGCAGGAACGGATGCGGGTTTTATGGGAACGCGCAATGGAACGGGCTGTGCTCGAAGTGTTATCGCGAACGGTCACAGAAGGAGCGACACACGAAGCGTAAGTAGAGGGCGGTGGAAGTGGTGGGAGCTGTTGCAGAAACACCAAACGATCTCCCATCCCAAGAAGGGGGCGGTTATCGGTGAAAGCATATACAAACATTGTTATGCTTCTTGCATGCATGCGAAGCATCGTACGATGATAAAGCTTTATGCCTTGTTTGTGTTTTTTGTTTCTTGTTTCCTTCCGCCAGCATTTCGACTGTCGAAGAATGATCAGCAGCCGCAGCACGCACGAGAATCGCAGCAAATATCTGGTGCGGATCAGGCAACGGCCTCGAATAGCAAGTCTACGCAACAACACCAACAACACCAGCAGCAATCGTTGCATTCGAAGCTAATCCCAAAACTATCGGGCGATCGGGACGAGAAGAAGAAAAAGTTAAATTTAATAGAGCTAATTAAAAAATCCACACCCGGCAGAGGTAATCTATCACCATGGAGATGTACAAGCATTTGCAGTAGAGGTAGCTGCTAAATACGCCATGTTGTTACCTTTCTTTGTAGATTCGGAAAAGTCGCGCCATCATAGTAGGCAACCGGTAGAGAAGCTTGAACAGGAGTACATCGATGCGCTAAAAGCGCTCAAGATAGAGGACGCGGCCAAACAGGAGTTGAAATACTTCATACACATGCTGGATCAGCAGATACGTAAAAAGTACACCACGGTTAGCGTGGACGAGCTGTCGGAGCTGGTGCAGAATGGGTACACCAAGTTTCGTGATTATATGCACATGGACAACTCCAAGTTTGCCGGTGCAACGGAGGATGTGCGCGAGCAGGTGCTCGATTTTTTCGAACGCTGCATTATGACGAAAAACCACAAATATTTATTTTCACCACCGTCGACCGACGACGAGGATAACGATTCGTACATACACAAGCGTATCCGGCAGCTGAACTGGATTACGGCCGACCATCTGATGTGTAGCATCGATGAGGTGAATTCGGAGGTGCGCGAGCTAGCGTACACGGCCATTACCGAGCTAGCGTCGGTCGATTCGTTTCTGTCGCCGCAGGAAAAGCTCGATTGCATTGTACGGTGCTGTAGGCACATCTTTAGCTTCCTGAAGAAATCGGTCGAAGGACCGGCCAGTGCGGATGATTTTCTGCCCGCGCTAATCTTTGTGGTGCTAAAATCGAACCCGGTGCGGCTGCACAGTAACATCAACTTTTCAGCAATGCTTCGCGGCTGATGAGTGGCGAGGGAGGATACTGCTTCACTAATTTGGTATGTTTTTCGTTTGCGGCAGGTGTACGACGAGACGATCGAATGGTTTAATGTATTTTGTATTTTTTTTGCAGTGCTGTGCAATTTCATTCATCGAAAACATTACGGCCGAATCGCTATCGCTGACGCAACCCGAATTTGATAGTTTTATGTCCGGCGAGCACGAGGGTACATCGGCGTGGGAAAGTGCACTGATTGCGTGCGAAAGTCTGCATCAGATATCGGAAAACATGAAGGTGATGAAAACGATCGCGACGAAAAAAGACGAACTGTACAATGGGATCATTACGCTGAACGAGGAAATCGATACGTTTGGGGTAAGTAAGCTGGATTGGCGTCTGTTTTTTGTTGTCTTAAATTATCCTGGCGATCCATCCAAACATTCATCGTATTTTGTAAAAAAAACTATTTAATGTACAAACAAAATTTGGCCCCACTTTTGGTCAAAATACTCGAAGAATGACCGCTATCCTTGAGCGGAGTATTTGGAGATCGTGATGCGCTTTTTGACATCTTCTTCCGTTTGGAGAATCATTGAATGAGCGCGAGGCATTTTAAAAAGCGTTAGAAATTGATGAGGAAATTTCAGGGTATCGCCAGTAGGTATTGACATGTTTTTTTAATTGTTATAAATCTATATAAATAATGTTTGCCAATTGCAAATAAGCTACCAGCAACTAGTGATGAGAAAAACGGCTCCGAAGCCGGAGCCGGCTCCGACCGGTTCCAATAATTTTCGGAACCGGCTCCGGAGCCGTTAGTTCGGAGCCGGCTCCGGAGCCGTTAGTTCACCGTTAGGCCGTAAGGAGCCTGCTCCGGAGCCGTTAGTTCAGAGCAGGGAAAAACACTGTTCCGGAGCCGGTTCCGCACCCACGGCTCCTGAGACGGTTTCAAACTACTGGCTACGGAGACTCGCGCAATAAAGTAGCAAAATCATACAAACGAAGCAAACCCATTCTACAAGACAATTCTTCATCTGTGCGCACGTAGTTGGATTAAAAATAATACAACAATCAATTAATTTAGACGGTCACAGCATCGTGGAACGATGCATTCTTATTTGCTTTTGTTTAATTAATTTAACGGGACAATTTAAATGATTCTTAATGTTATCATTAGAAAAATAATATGCATCAAGCAAGTATTACGATATTGTTACGATAATTATTTTGCAAAGTGCATAGTGATAACGGCATAAAAAAATGGATTCTTTACGGTCTAACGGCAAACTAACGGCTCCGGAGCCGTGGGTGCGGAGCCGGCTCCGGAACCGTGGGTGCACTCCAGAGCGCACATCACTACCAGCAACGTTCAAGAAATTGAATCAGAATTTAAACAACTAGCTTTCTTATCATCTATTTATCTATTTTTAATCGCCCTCAGAACAAATTTCGTTCACCGAGATTCGATCGCTACGGGCACTGAGTAGTCACTCACGTTTCTTTGAACTGTACTCATTCTAATGGTGATTTTGAATCGATTATTGAGTGCCCGCATCGATCGAAATCCGTGATGAGGGCGTCTATTTTTATTGAATTCTTCTAAAACGTAGAATTGAGTAACATGTAATCTATGAAGTTGTTGACTTTTATGTTTTTTGCCATAAAGAAGTATATTTTTTAATCCATACTTTACGCCACCTCTCCTTTATTTCGCCCTTATTTTGTAGCAAGAAATCCGACAAACGGTTGCCGAGGTGCTTGAACGTACACCACTTGTGCTACAACCCTGCAAAACGCCGGCCCGTGTCGTTGCACTGAGGCAGCAGTATATGTCGTCCTCCGCAGCATCCGTGTACGTTGATCCTGCATCGGTACAGCCACCACTACTGGTTAGCGGAGGTCACTTTACCTCCAATCTGGTATCCGTCAACCAGACGGTCAACATAGAGTCTGCCACCAGCAAACCAAAGAAATCGGTCGAGGATGTTGGCACGGTGGTGGCCACCACCAAACCCAATCAACCGACGTCCGGTGGTTCGTCTACCGGTGCATTCGCCGGACAAGTGGTCGAACAGTTGGTACAGAGCCTCTCCAACACACTAACAACGCCGCTCGTTTCCGTTGATGCGGGTCCATCCGAGACGATCGCACCGGCGTCACCATACTACGGCCTGAGTGCCAGCAATTCGGCCGACTTGCTATCCGCCTCACCTTCGTTCGACTACAACAACATCTTCGATGCGCAATCGCTTGACGGTTTGGCCACTCCGGACGATCTGGCGACGGATTTCATCCGGGGCATACGCAATATCAACTACGATTTTGATTTTTCCGACCATAGCGGTGACAATAGTACGGCGGAAGAGTACGATCCGCGGGCAGCTTTTAAAGCGGCCCCGAGCGTACCCGGCGAACCGACGAAACCGCCCATTTCATCACCCTTCGATCTGGAAGAGTTTGATCCGTTGTTGCAAAAACGTGACGGTAGCGTTCCGAACCGGCCTGCCGAACCATTGTTACCCCTACCGTTACAACCGTCGGTAGCGGCGTCCGTTACCGGTGGCAGTGGTGGGAGTTTGCTGGATGATTCACCCGGTTCTTTGATGCTGGAGTCACCGCTGAAACCGACGGTGGCCGATTTTCATGGGCTATCGTTGCACGGGTGTAACATTCCGACGATAACGTGTGCTACAGGCGTTTTACATCCACCGTCCGGGAGTGGTGGTGCAAGGGGAGGAGGACACAGTGGTGGACATACTGGTCCAAAAGCGATGACCAGCGATCGGAATGCTAATGCTAATGACACTAGCCTAATCTAAACCCCCGGGGTGCTTGGATTGGAAATTGGAAACTGACACACACACACACACACGCAAAGACACGAAGGAGAAGTGACTTGTTATTGTATATTTAATCGAGGCGGAAGAAGAAAATGGAACAAAACTTGTTTGTTATTTGTTTAGTACAAGCGATAGTGGGAGAGAAAGAGAGAGAGAGAGAAAAAATAAATAAAAACACTTATTTGCTAATTCAATCGATAAATCAATGATATGGGTTAATTTGTTTTTAAATGGGCTGGATACGTCATGAGAATGCTACCGGAAGACCCAGCCTGAAATGAATTTTTTAGGTCATCCACATGGACAGAAGAGGCGTTATTAGTTTTACGACGGTGCTCTACCGTGAACGAGTTGATGGAATTGTCTGATGCGAACCTGCGACTGCGAAGAATTTAAAGCGCCTGATACGTAATTAAGTAAGTATGTACCCTTCTCGACCTTAACTAACTTTTTATCATTTTTATTAGCAATTTATTTGAGACTGCAAAATTGATTCAATATTTGTTTACTCAACAGTTACTCACCCATATAAATACGTTCGCAACTGTACTGTAAAGGCGCGAAATCTGATATCGATTACGAAACGATGGTTCCCTGCTAATCGCAACCCCCGTTGGAGGAGCTAAGCTAAATCTAAGTAAAAGAACAATCACCAATTCGTTCCGTTCGATAGGCACAACCGGTTGAGAGAGGCAATAAAGTTCCACTATGTGTTTTTTAACCGACAGCTAAGCAGTAGTACGAACCAGCATCCGGTGGAAAAATGTGTTTAAAGAAAATTGTTACCAAAGTTCGATAAAAAATAGTGAGCGATGTGTAGTAAAACATGCCAACAGTTCCATTTGGAAGTGCAGTACGTTGCTTAGGCAACGGAGAAGTGCTTCCAGAAGTTTAGTTCGTCGCCTTCTAGAGTGATCCTCATCAAACTTTGATTAGAGAGAGAGAGTGATATGGCCACCTTTGGTAATTGTTGCTTAAAAAAAGGTTCTTCTTGTGTTTTTTAACGCTTATCCTAGGAGTCGGAGGTATAGAGGTTAGCTTTTGAATTCCGTTTTCGCCAACGCTAGACAAGCATTGCACTCATGACCCACATGCAGTACAGTTTTTGACCATGAATCATGTTTATGGCACCAGTACGCATCACTCACCTAGTGTGAATCTTGAAGATCCGCCTCCAAGAACCGGCTTATCAGTGTGAAGCGAAAAGTGTACCCACACGCGACATTGTCGGCCGTCTGTGTGATGTGGTGTTTTGTTGTTTTTTTTTTTTTTGTTTTGCTGTTACCTGCTGTTCACGATCGTACGAAGGTCCTGTACGTGCGTGTAAATGCGAGTATGATCATCTGGAGAGCTACTGCACGCGCCAAGCACTGATTGTAGCGGCTTATCTTATCAAAGTCTCTGCCGGGAGAGATGTAGATGGGACCCTGGGTAAAGAGCAGGAGCGACCGGGGTGTCCGAATGCATCGTGATGCAGGCCTCGAGTCTGTTTACCCCGGTCGGTGGTGATCTCGGTGCACTGTTGAGCCTCAGGTAACGGTTGTTCGTACCTGTGTGAATATTTGGTGTCGTCGCTTGAGCTCTCCGTTAGTTTGCTACGGATTGTCGTACAGTGCGCAACAGTGAGTGTAGCCCTTCAGTTCCATCAGCCATCAGCGCCAGATCACTTTCACCCGGTGGCCAATGTCATACATTTCTTTCCCTTTCCGTGTCCCGTCCAACAAAAGTGTCCAAAACTTCCAGACGTCCAGATGTTCAATGTAGAACAACAATTAATAAATCAAACGTTTTAATCGCGAAACGAAACCAATTCGCGCTACCGATTAGCAAACTCGTATAAGTGAAAATAGTCAGTTATCGGTGATTCGTGTTTTGTTTTTTTTTGTGTACAAAAAAAAAAAGAAACAAACGTTCAGTAACTCACACGTGCCAATCATTCTATCGCAAGAAACAAAAGAACCGCGAAGATTTCTCCACGGTACAATCAAGCTGCCTGGCAAGTGGTGTGGTGGTAAGGCGTACAGCAGCGGCTGCTACAGTTAAGTCTGGCTGGTGCATCCCGTTTGTCCCGGCGGGCAACATCCCGTAGTTGGCGTCTGGAGCGCATCACAGCAAGAGTATGTGCAAGGAGCGGCTGGCCTACGCAGATGATAATTTTGCACCGCTGGCGTAGGGAGCCAACGCGGGAACCTCCTTAGAAGGTGGACCAACTCCTTCAGCTACTTCCACACACGCACATCTACCTCCTCTACAAGTGTTCTACCAGTGTTGCCAGTTAGTTAGTCGAGTGTCCGGACATTCGCACTCCCTCCCCCCCCCCTCCACACACGCTTACCATCTAATGGGCTAATTGTTTGCGGGCCAGGGAACAAGGCGCCGCGCAAGTTCTCGATTGTTCCCAGCTCGAGAACGAGCACATCCGAGCACCACGATCCGCAAGCATGTATCAAGCCGGTAAGTTGTTTTGTCCTCACCGGAAACGCGGTGCCTGATCTCGTCGACCATGTTTGCACAATGATAAATGATCGTGCTCCGTTTCGGTGGAAGAATATGGTCGGAAACTGCATCTCGATAAGATAACGGGGCCGCCTAAATGCATCGGGACGGGGTCGGTGTCCAACTCGCGAACAATGTCCACAAGTTTCTGTGCAACCTGCCCTGAAGTGGGTACAGCAGTGTGCGTAGTTTGAAAATTGTGTTGAAAGTGATCTACTGGCGTTTGTTAAAAACTGAGGAACGGGCAAATTTTCGATTTAGGGCAGATAGTTTACGGATACGCGTTACTATGCGGATATGAGTAAAGTTGTTACCTATGTCGTGTGCTATGGTAAGAGAAATCTAGTAGCCTGAAGGTTGCTATGGAGATAGTTACAGAGATCAACAAGATAGGAATAGGGAATGAGCGATTCTGTTTACCCTCTGTCCAGACTTTACCGGCTGACGTCAGTGTACGATATTGAAGAAGGATTATAATGTTGCGTCCCTAATCAAAGGGGCACATTGTTTCTTCTACGCTAGACGTCATGTAGTTTAGTGGTACAATTTGAAGCTAGTGGATTACTTAGATGGAGCTCTCGTAATACTCACACAAATATGACGGTGCGATGGGTCTGTTTTGATGTAGTAGTGAGATGAGAGAGTTCATGAGTGATAGGCTGTAGCTTTGTGATAGCCATTCCTTTGTTTGGCTGTGATAGCCATGTTAGCCTAGGCTTGTGATTTTTTTTAAAGCTTCTTTTCCTTGGCACTGGCACTGGCACCGGCAATCCTAAGTCTATGGGTTCGGTTAGATATTTTGAACTCAAGATGTCTGGTCGTAGCTCGCCTTCCAAAGATATCAACTGAATCATTTTGAACAAATGTCCCACTAGAATTGTGTTGGTGAAGGTTTAATTCGGTGATACGATCGCAACTACAACATTTTGACAAGGAACCCCTAGTATATTACACTCTGGATGGAATGGGTGGCCTCGCCGTCCTAGGAGCATCGTCGAGTAGTTTCACCCCAGTTAAAGGTTCTCGAGCTTCTAGTAAGGGTCACAGGAGCCTTTTAATTTTTGAGGATCGTTGCAGATATCCTAGGCATCTGATCTATTATCAGGCATCGTTTGCCGTAGGTTAGGTTCTTATAATGTTGACCAGAGCCCAAAGTAATCATAACTAATTCTTACGGAATTTCGATTTCGAGGATGGTGAGCATCTTTTTCTTCTATGGGTATTTTTGCCAGATTTTGCCGAATTTTTCCCTTTCTTTTGGGTTCCACATGTGTCTTTAACAACCGGTAACGATGAAGTGTAATTATCTAAAAAATATGCCGAATCAATTTAAATATTTTCTTTTGCAGATTATGTTATGTCTACCTTTCAATCTCACAAAACTCCATTGCATAACTGATTGTTGTATTGTTTGTACAGTACTGCTTCTGTACTGAAACAAACAGATTAGAGTTGATAATTTGTGTTATTGATACCTCTCAATGAATCATATGATTGTAGAGAAGGCGAAAAACATAGAAAACGATGAAGTGAAACCAGCTTCCAAGATTGTTCGCGAAAGTTTACAAACACCCGGCCGATGGGCTTGTCAGTATAAGGCGATACGATTAACCGAATACTTTGTCAGGAAAGAACAATGAGCAAGGATTGACAACCCGGCAGCTATTGTACTGGGGAGAATGCAACTTCACCGCACCAGCCACTATTCCTCTCAATGTGCCTTAATGTTGCATAGGGATATTAAGCATAGAACGGAGATTAACTTCCCTCTGACGTGCGCTAACAAAGAACCTCGGCTCAGTTCGAACCCGATCGGGAAGTCGTCTCCGATTGCACTTATCAATTGGCTCCGTACCCGGCGCTGTCTTATCGGGTGCCGGGATCAATGTTTACCATCATTCCAACGATTGCTTGGCCTGCATTGACCATTCGCACGGTGTCTCTGATATGGCGTGCTTATTTCCGCACGCCCCGGGACGAGCGGGACCTACAGCCGGGCTCCTGTGCGCCTGCGAAACACACGCGCAAAATGTTAATCGTACTGAACAGTCGGTTTTTCGCGAGCTTCATCGAACGGCGGCTCCAAACGCTAGCGGAGTCCTTCGCCGACCAGGATTCCGAACGGACAACCATTCACGGGGAACTCTTTCTCGAACGTGCCGGTGCTAAGTGTTTCACCCTTATGCTCTCCACAGCGCGCACCGTTGCGGCGTCGAGCTCGAGCCGGCTGCACTCACCCGTCGCCTGGAACCGGAAGTCGGCACAGGATTACTACGATCTCGAGGCGGGCGAAACCGAACGTACGCCACTGCTGTACGTGAGGGATAATTCGCGTGAAGCGTTGCGGTACCGGGCGAAGTTGCGCGCTGAAGATCCGAACCGGGTGCATCCGGTGGCGGTAAGTTTGATGGTGGCATTGCTGGTGTTTCTGCTGCTTGGTGTCGTGATCGGTGTGTATCTGCTGCTGCTAACGAGTGAGTGTGTGTGTGTGATCGTGTTGTGTTGTATAGTTCTGATTGATTCTTTTCTCTCACTCTCTTTGTCTCCCTCAACCAGTCCAACGTCCTTGGCCCGTTTCGCATCCGTTCTTTCTGGTCGAACGACCCGCCTGGTGGCAGTATCCGGTAGCACTGGAGGCGGCCACACTCGACAAGCAAGCCGTTACGGATGTGATTGTGGTGGATACGGGTTCGGCGGGCTGTCTGGATCAGGAGAGCTGTGTGCGGTTCCTGCAAAACATCGAACAAAGCTGCTGGTTGGCACGAGGCGACCACATCCCGTACAATTTTCTCATCGGAGGTGATGGTGTGACGTACGAGGCGCGCGGTTGGAAGAGTCAGCACGGGTTTGAGGATCTTCCCGGTCGGAACACAACGCTAGTAGTGGGCATGATTGGTACGGAACAGGGTTTGTGGGTACAATTTGTTCACTAGGATAATACTTCTAAATTCTTTGCAGGCAACTTCACCGACCGTCAACCGACAGCTGTACAGTACGCCGAGCTGAAGGCGCTCTTCACCGAATCGATTCGTCGCTTTAGTCTCTCGCCACACTACCAACTCCGCGGGTTCATCAATACGACCCATGCTACAACGGACGGTGCCGCCATGTACAGCCAGCTGCAACGATGGCCCCACTGGAAGGGATTTGTGTGATGAACATCGGATCGGAAATCTTCGCAACAGAGTTCGAGAGGCAGCGACGTCTTCGTCCTTCCTTGGTACACATTTTATTGGCAAAACATCGCTGCTTTCTTAGCTACATTAGTGCAACACTTCTCGCTTCATTTGGGACCTTCCATTTTACGTGCGTACCTACTAAAAACCTAAAGCTAACCTTGTCGGGGTTGGATGTTGTGATTGTAGTTCGCTAAAGTATTAACGCAGCAGGCCAGATATTGTTTTAATAGCTAGAAGCCGCTGCATCGGGGTGCATATTAGTTTCGAAACGGGAAGCGCACCACGAAAATTCACGCACTAAAGAAAGTTAAAACAAAATAAACGAAGAAACACAAATTGTGAAAATAGTATAGCAACCAAACGAAACGAAATGTAATGAAATGAGCAGAAAAAAATAGTAAGAAAATATACAAAACAGGTAAAACTACCAAGCTATACAACGTTACACTTAAAAAAAACCCCTGTCACAACTGTCAAATCTTAAGTATTCGAATCATCCACCCTAACTCCATATCGAAGTGGATCATTTTGGAGGCTGCGAAGGCTACTAGTGCGCCAATTCCGCAAGGTAAGATGCTATCACACACAAACACACATACATAACTGTATACATTCGAAAACTATACACTAACAAATCTCTCTCGTTTTGTTTGTTTTTCTTAGTTGTTTTTTTTTTTTTGGTCGCTAGTCCACCTCCAGCTTGCGGAAGCTACCGGTGATCGTTTCCATGCCGAGCGAGTTACTGTTGGCGCTGTTGTTGTTCCGATCGGTACCGTTCCGCGAGACGATTCCCCGATCGCTAAGGATGCGCATGTTGGACGAAGTTAGGACGAGGTTCCGTTTGGCCGCCAGCTCCATCTTCCACAGCTCGATCATCTCGGCCATTGGCATCGTGCCGCCCATCTCTTTCGGCAGACAGGCTGGATCAACCTTCCGGCAGAGATCCTGCACGGTGACGTGAACCTGCAAGCAATAACGTTCAACCATTAGCAACTTGTGATGTTGGCAAATGTCTGTCGGTGTCGGTGGACACTTACCTGTAGCCGTTCCTTCATCTTTTTGCTAACCATGGATTTGCCTGCCTCGATGATGTACTTCACGGTGGAGGGCACGTTCACCAGATGCACTTCCTTGTTTCGCATCGGGATCGACTGCTCGCCCCACTTCATGATGCGCAGAAAGTCGGTCGGATTCCAGCAGGCAACGTGGGCTGTGGAGATGCCCTTAAAGTCGCCGATGTGCACCAGGCCACAGATTTGATTCTCCGGATCTTCCATCAGTGTTTCGTAGGTGATGAAGTGCAACCGTGCCATATCGGAGCTGTTGTGTTCGGCCGGATTGAAGTGATCTAAAACACAGAATATCAATAGCCTTCTTTTTAGCTTCCAGTATTCAGATAACATTTTCTTGATGTATCTACTTACTGGCAAAGCCAACCACCACCCGACGTCCATGTTTGTCCCGAATCGGCGAAGGGAAGATGTAACCACCGTTCAGCAGCTTTAGCACACTGGGTGACATAAAGTCCAGGGTGTGGATCAGATGGGTAAACACTTTGCGAAAGTTCAGATACTTCAGTATCATCTGCTGTGCCATCGGGACACTAAACTTTTTCGTGCGCAAAAAGCGCAACAGAAACAGATCGTCCGTGCGCACATTCTCGACGTCACCGTTCTTCTGCAACCATTCGCGCAACTGGTCCAGCGACTGTTCCCGAATCGATTTGTCTTCGCGCAGTTCCTTGCGGGCGATCTTCATCACAGCATCGGTCACTCCTGTGTCCTGGAAGAAGTCACCCTTCAGCTTTTCGCTGCTGGTCCACGGGAAGTTCAGTATCACGCGTGTGGTGGTCATCGTGTTGCTTTGGGTAAATGGGCAGCACACCAGGAAGGGCGATCTAGGGCGAGCGATAGATAGAGAGAGAGAGAAACGAGAATGCTGAATAACTTAATATGCGGAAGAGTCATCAAATCAACGATAAAAGGGTTTCAGGTGGAGATCGTTAGAATTGTTAAACAGGCACGGTGGTCAGCTCATTGGATCTTCAAAGTTCTCGTTTTGTCGGCCACGTATTTGCTGTCTACTTCATGAAGAAGTCTCAAAAATCGGCTGATCATTAGCATAAGAATTCTGCGTATAATTACAGCTCAAAAGAATCTGCCGTGTCACTGTCACCAGTTGATGACCTACTGTTCTAAGGTCAAAAGTAGATCTTTGCAAGGGTCTACTTGCGGCAAACAAACAGTTCCTGATCGTCAGAACCAGTCAGCACGAACCCGTCCCGTTGCGGGGCTGACGACAGTTTTATGCAAATGAGCCGACCTTAAGAACTGGAAATAATGTTCACAAATCGTTTGATCATCCTCACGAGCGGGCGAAAAGAGATGGAGATTCTTTGATGCGAAGATGACGGATGACTGAGTAGAACTCGGCACGCCCCAATCGCATGCACGATCCGATCTTTACCACCACCAGACCACCGGAGGGAACTTTGTACATTTACACAGCACTCTTTAATTGGCGGGCCGAATAATTGATGTGACTTTCGGTGGCGTGGTTGTTTGCACACCTGCGAGACTCCCGGATTCCGCTTCCCTTTCGAGTGAGGTTCACATTAAACAGAATGAAGCGGAATGAAAAGAACGGAAGCGTTTCGGGGTGATATGGAGAAGAAACTATTTGGCATAAAACGCAAAAGCTGGGAAAAAAACTTAGTTCGTGACGTGAACTGAGAAGATTTACTTGACGTTTGACTTCGCCAAGAACCATCGTGCTTTATCAGAATATATTTTGTGAGCGTTTTTTGGGCAATAAAGCAAGAACTGTTTTTAAAAGCATAAAGAATGGAGTTGATTGTATTACTAGGACTTATTTTCTTTGAAGGAGGTAGATGACAAATGGTGCTTTATTAGTATGTGATTTCTACCGCGACATTCATTCGTCCATTCATGGATCTTCGGTATGAGGAAGTTGACTGTTTGTCCGTGCAAGATCTCAAGAGGTTATGTACTGCCATTTACAGACTCGTACCCAGTGTACGGGGAAATATGCTTAGATTTAATGATTAAGAGATGAGTACAGGATTATTTGAAGACAGTTTGAGAAATTCTCTATCAAACGTATTCCTTACATATATCTTAAGAACATGATTCTAGATGTCAATAGAAGATCTTCAAGTCGTAAACAAAAAGCTTCACAAAACTCTCGGAGCTACGAACATACGACAAGTATGGCCATAAAGTCCTCAAAGTCCCTCTTGGCTCACATTCGGAACTGCGTATTAACTGCGTATCGTTTTTTGTGACACACTAAAGTTAGTCATT
Source organism: Anopheles maculatus (assembly GCA_002091835.1). NCBI lineage: Eukaryota > Metazoa > Arthropoda > Insecta > Diptera > Culicidae > Anopheles > Anopheles maculatus. Next base: position 160,846 of record KZ061903.1, read on the forward strand.
TGTCTGCCTGTCGCCTGACATTGGACATGACATTCGCGCATCGGAGCTTTGGGATTAACCGATACAAAACAATACGCCTCGTCCAGGGCAGTGATCGTTGTTGTTGTTGTTGTTGCTATGGTATGAATAAAACGAACCTAATACATTCGGTTCGATAATGTCTCAGCTAAGGCTCCAACCTCAATGACCTCGGTGTCCCATTAGTGAGAGCAAATCAGCCCAAAAAGGAACAGGTGTCGTTCGGTAAGAGGGCAACGTCCGGCGTGAAAAAAAAGTCATCGAATTGTAAGCGTTTTACAGTAGCGACGCCAGCCGCAGCAGGCTCAACCTCATTTGATAAGCAATTGGGGGACTCGTTAAAGCTGTCTACCGGATGGATACCATTAGAGAAGTCGTCACACTGTTACGGGTAATTAAAAGAAGGCAAGCCGTAAAGAAAAACAAAGTCACAAAAACAGTTTGCACTCTTCGACTGCGATTGGCACGATTGGTGCGATCGTAAGCATGTGGGCTAGTGTGTCCAGAAGAGCCCGACGTTGAGGTGTTACTTCCCAAACAGTTCGTAACAGTTTGGCGAGGGTTTCCAAGTCCAACTTTAACCCAAAGTCGGTTCGAATGTCAAGGCCTTTAAAGCTCCCACGAGTGTTTGACAATACGAAGCCAAAAAAAAAAAAACAGGCGTTAAATTCTCATCACCATTCAATCACAAGCACATCTCCAAAGTGGCATTCTTCATCGGCATATGTCACAGATCGTACGTTCCCATTGCTCAACCATGCGTTCGAAAACTGACGACACACATCTGTACGGTCTCGCACACACACACACATGGTGGTAATAGTCATTTTAACTTTCTTGACACTTGACATGACTCTTTGATTCTGTTTGGGCCAATCCTTTCCACACAATCGAATCCTGCTTAAATGGGATGATAACCTTTCCCTCTTCTTCTCACTCTTCCCATCCCCCTTCTCCTTCTCTCTCTCTTCCCTTAGCAAAATGAAACTGTGATTCAGCAGCAGACAGCTTCAGGTGAGAGAGGTCGCAAGGCAAGACTTAGAAATTAACCTCATTTAACTGTGAAGCATGTTTTTGTGTGCCTCGCTGTGACGAATTATTTCGCTTAACCGCACTCACTTTTTTCTTTTGGGGAGGGTTTAGTAACATAAAGTAACAGCAAAGCGGGCACGATCCGACGACGCCATTTAAAATGTTGACTCCGTTGGCGCGTGCGTTTAATGGGCGCAGCTTCTTTGCGGGCCCCGGGATGACACACTTTCGTCACAATTTTACACTTAATGTTCGAAATGAACTTAACACACATACCGTCCCGGGTATGGGTACGGTGTAGGATAATAATCACCCGTACGCAATCACTTCTGAGTGGGCCAAAGCCAAAAATGCCAGATACGCCACACATCGAAGCCGTAGGAGGAGAACAACGCACGTGTTGCCGTTTTAATCGTGCCCGTGTGGGATGCGGACCAATTGCAACGAGATGCGGCGCGTATCGTCATCTTACCATCGGACGCCTTTAACAAACGGCTGTTACCATGTGTTACAAAGGTTCGTTACATAATAATATCGGTGTGGTGGGTCAGGCCGGGCCATACACGCTACCATACACAGTGAAATGTAGGGCCTCCTGATGCGGTTAATCTGTGGCTGTGGCCGTCCCGTTGAGGTTGGGCAGCTTGACAAAAAAGCACGTGTCTAGCGAAAGTGTTTCAATGCCACTACGGGCAGGATTTTGGGTTGAGCTTCTTATCCTACTGGTGGCGGTGAGTGCTAAATGGTAAGACAGAATTAAAACTGACCTACGGAAATATGCCCACTGCTTGTGCAATGCTCAGTGTAAATGAGGTTTGCAACGGCTATGGATCGTGCTGGAATGGAAAGAATAATTCTTCTTATGTTTTACTCATTTTATTATTTCTTTTTTTTTCTTATTATGTTTCTCGTTTTTATTTACTTTTTCTCTTTATGTTGGTAGTTTATTTCTTCTTTCTAAATACTATTTTGATAAACTGTTAAAGCTCTAGTGAATTTATATATTTCTTTACATGTTTTAAACTTTTTAAAAAAGGTTTAATTTAACCAATTATAATTTATGTGAAAATTAAGTCTAAAAACAACATATAATTTAATAAATAATGCAATTATTTAAAATTTAAAACGAATAAAATGCATTAAAGAATATGTAAAAATCAAATATACAATAACATTATTCAAAACGAAAACAAAAGTTTATAAAACAGACGAAAACTGTGTAAAAAACATCACTACTTTTACAAAAAACAGAAACGAAAAAAATAGATAGAAAAATTGCTAAAATAATCAAGCAGTTATCAGTTGAAAACAAAAACCCATATTAGCAAATCACACGTAAGAAAGTGATTAACGATCAGCTGAACAGACAGACAAACCCGCCAGTTAGACACACACACACATGTGGCTTCCACTTGCATTTCACATAAACACGTGCGCATAACTCTCTCGTCGAGCCCCAGGTGGTGCTGGTGGTGAACTGCTTCTTGCGCTTCATTAATCATATTCTGCAATCTTTCAACTCCATCACAACAAAACACCGATTTGCCTCACAGTTGCGCCGCAATCCGGAACGCGTGTGTTGGGTGATTAGTGCGTGTGAATGGCATTATTTCGGCAGTACTAATAATGAGATTTTGTTGGTCGATTGATTCGGTAAATGATCGGCTATTGATGGCAACACAGACCCAGCCCCAGCAGCAGGAGAGCTGTCGATCAGCAAATGAATGGGGAGTAATGGGTTGATTTTGGGTGCGATTAGATGGAATTATGGTCTAAAAAGGGACCTTAAAAACTGTATCAAAATCGTACGCGAGAGAAATGTGGCTTAGAGTCCCGATTGAAGGCAATCACTGTAATTTAAAGACAGTGGGACATCCGGCACTGTTGCCCTAATTACCTGGATTAATATAATGAGGTAGCTTTGAAAGGAATAACTCTTGCTTTAAAAAAAAAAACAGACGCACTTTCTTCTTTGAGCTTTGATTTATATAAGGGCTCCACAACTAGTAAGCTCCAACGGAATTTTAAAATAGCCCTCTCTTTAACAAGAAAACTTAGCTTTATAGTATTCATGTGTTACGAATGTTCAAATATCGGTTCTCTGATAACAAGATTTGAACTCAGACCTGGGAGAATGTAACAAGTCGGCGCGTTACAGACCATGCCATTAGCGTGACAAAGAAGAGATGCATTAAGATCGTACAAAAGTTGTTTGTGAAAGCAATAAGGTTCTTATATCTTCGTATTTTATTAAAATTCTTGTTTAATTTAAATCCTAATAAGTTTATGATATAACTTAACTTAATAATTTTAAAGCTTAATTGTCAATCATTAAAGTGTAGATTGCAGCAACAAAACTATCCGAACACTGTTGAGCAATACAACCAAGCACAGCTACACGCAGTATTGATGAGCTCATTCTACGGTCCCCGAAAATAAAACTGCCCAGCATCCTTGACTTTTTTGTCGACTTCAGATTGCATCTAACTCGTTGTAGCTGGCCAACTGCTACTACTACTACTACTATTACTACTACTACTAATCATCAAACGCTCATCTAGAGGATCTGAATTTCATATAAATGATCATGTGGAAAACCAGCTTCCCCCATCCTTTCAACCACAAAAATCCCTTCAATCCCCCAACGAACTGGATCATCTTTCGCGACGCATACGTTGGTCAGTGTGCCTGCTAGTTGTGTGTGTCTGTGTGTGTCCCTGTGTTGCTTCTCCCTATCAACATTCAAGGTTGAAATTTCATCATCCTCAAAACACTGGACTAGTAGACTATCGAAAGCTAATAAACGATGTAAATCCAACTTATACCACCGAGACTGGTTTGACTAAAAGGGTCTGTAGTTTTATTGTTGGTGTCCCTTTCGTCGAGATAAACCATAAACATCACATATGGACGTTGGTGCATATGGCACGCCGACTGCATACGAAAGAGCAGAGATGAACTTTGGAATCGGTTCATGTCTTTTTTTTTCTCTTCAATCGAACTGTTAGCTGGAAGCGTTACCAGGTGTTACATGGTTTTAGTTTTAGTAACATTGTAGATGCGGAGAGATAAAGGAGATTGAAATAAAAACTGGAAGAAACTTACACAACACGAACAAATAATCGACAAGAATGGACAAATAGAAACATAAAAGATTATTAAACGTTGAAGAGTTGAAATATACAGTAAAATAATTTAAATTAAACAACAACACAAACGTATACAAAAATTAAAGTGAAATAGATTTACAATAATCACACAATTAGAGGAATTATCACACATTAAACAAGAACGTATTAAATAACATTCTACATTAAATTGAATAAAAAACATTTTGGATGTTCGTCGTACTTATTGGTCGTCGGAATCGGGCTCGAGTTCTGTTCAGACTTGCCTATTTTTGCCACGTTAGCTGGCAAAACCAGATTTGGTCCACACTAATACATACGATTTAAAAATCCGGGATGACTGAACCCAAAACCCACCATGGCAATAAATATCTTCCTTAGTGTTCCTTCTATTCCTTTTGCTTTCATTCTAATGCTGCCTTATGTTCGCTCTATCACCTTTTGCTTTCATCCTGTGTCGTCAGACATTCTAAAACATTCAAAAATGAGCCTCAATAATTGGCGAGAAAAAGTCCTAAAGAAGAAACCAGTAATATTCAAACTTTTCTACCAAAAATCCCACAGACCTTACATATGTATGAGCTGGACCAGTTCTCACTGATATGGACGCAGCGTTTGAACTGTCGAAAATTCGCGAATTCCTGTTATAAAAAGTAGAAACCTCATCTCATCTTTTACGGGATAGATTTTTTGTTTTCCGTTTTTTAACTTGTTAAGAAACACACACCACACAAAGACCACCTTCACCAGAGGCACATTAACATTGACTTTGAAAACGAGAGTCCGATAAACTCGAAACTTGTGCTGAAGACGGCGGTGCAACGGATTTCCCCCGAAAAAAAACGGCACAAAAAAAGAAAGAAGAAATGTGTGCGAATCAAGTTTTTGTGGGCATCAAGGTATGGGATATTAACATATGCAAGAGTCTGACTAAGATTGTGCTAGCGAACGACTAAAGAATCGGATGGAACTGAGCGCTTGCGTTAAGCGGAGCTGTGTGACACGAACATTAGTCGTTGGTGGTGGATCATTTGCATTAACTTGTGTCCCCAAAATTCTTAAAGGCTTGCTTTGAATTATAATTGTTTCAGATACTTTTTTCCCGAGACTTCATTAAGATGATTTAAAGTTTAAATATCCCTAATTTTAGTACAAGTAGCGCAAAGAGAATTTGGGAAATTGAGGGTAAAGATTCCCAATACATTAAGGCACGAGCTCTTAAGATGATTACGGGGAGTAACATCCTTAAGCGTAAATCTCAACCTAACTGTTCCCCATGAGCGAATTGGACTAATTTTGCTCTGCAACGATGCAACATCATTCCTTCGATACGTAGCGATGCAGCTCCCTGTCACAAGACCGCATCTTCATGTTTGATGCAACCTTTCGCCAAAGTAGCAAACAGATTTCTCTCATTTATTTGGGCCCGCATAATAATGGCCGCCCGTGTATTGACGTCAAACAAGCAACGATCGGTGCTGATTGTCCGCTGAAAAAGGTGACAGGTTGAGGCATGCACATTTCCGTCGTCGTTTCACCGAAGACCGGTTTGTATTCTTTTACAAGGATTTCCCCCAGCGGGCAGGCGTGAAACTACACTTCCGAACGCCTGTTCCGTTAGGATGTTCGCAGTAGAATCAATAGAATGGTATATGGGCAGCAGCAGAAAACTAGTTCCACTTGTTGGTTTTTTTTTTTGGTGATTTGCGATTTTGATTGGTGTCAATGGACGAAAGATTCAAGTTTTTTGCATGTTTGAGAGTTTTTGCGCACCAAAAAAATGTGTGTGGGGGCTAGAAAATATATCAACAACGTTATTTATTTATTGTTATCACGCTAATAACCACCTTTTAGGCAACGGTAGCACGTGATTTCGATTAATTATAATAAAAATTATACCGATTTGCATGTCCAGTGCGTCATGTCTTTAATGCAAAGCCAAAATACGATAGCTTTATCAGTTGATGTTGAGAAGGTAATGCCAAAGCAGCCGAGGAACTGAGCCAAAAAGTTAAATTGTAAACATCTTTCACTTCTATAGAACAAAGAAAACATCCTGAAGGGGACACACAGACATCGGCTATCCCGTCATTATGTGTACAAAGGTTTTATTTTGTGGACGTTTTATCGTCATTAAAACATGGATTCAGAGGTCGGAACTTCCTTCCAGCAAATGGTGAAGAATATACTGGACAAAATGGACGCTGTTATTCTCAATCTGGTTGTCCCTGTCCAGCACAAACACTCAGAAGAACATTACTTTTCAGGGAGCACGTCACATATCAAAGAGTCTCCCAAGTGATCTGAGAACCAATGCACATTAGAATGTTTTGTAATTTTTAAGCATTTTCTAGAGAGTTGAACGAGTCTAAGAAACTCCCCTATCCAATACTGATGAATTCTATGCGTTAAAGTCTTTTCTGTCTCCCGAAAAGCTGACAGTTTTCGACAAAAAAATTTTTATAAAAAAATATATCCAGCATGACTAAGTACAGACGTACAAAACTGGATGGTTGGAGGCCAGATGCTACATACAACTTATCGCAATATTCAATCATTTAACACACATCTTCGCACCAAAAAAGCTTTCTTGAAAAAGTGCTTTAACACTCAAACATGATTGGCGTGTCAAAGGATGCATCAAAGCTTTAGAAAAGAAGAATTAATTAACCTTCGAATGCCAGGTTGTAGCTTCAAAGAACTACGAAGATTTAAGTCAAATTTTAATTACTTTGTTGGGCATCAAACTGATCCAATATCTGCGTGCCACAACGTTTAGTTATAGTGAAAGAACCAAATTCTGATTATTCTGTCGTTAAAAGAATATCTGAAAACCAATAAGGTCGTTAATTATGTATGCCTTTTATAATTGGCAATGCAGTGAATTTTTAAACACTTCGAACAAGCTTATTTAATTTACATTTTCTGTGTCGCCTGCTGGTTTTGGTTAGAAGAAAGAGAATATAGAAATATTTATAGACACAAAACACAAAGAAAACACAAAGAAAACACAAAGAAAAGCAGTAGAAGTAACGCTTTTTTTTAATGATGTTGATCGTTAGCATTATCAATCGAACCATTAATACCCTAGTAGCACTTGCTAACACGACTCGTTTTACTGATGCCCGCTCGTGTGATGTGATGAAGCATACCATTTATCACTGAAATGTCACGTCGTGCACATTTTTCTCTTCCAATTCACAAACGCGTAAATTGCAATTTCCTCTACCAGCTCGTCTCCGTCCTGCGTAACCCACACAATGTAATTCTTGGGGATTGCGGTTAAGCGAAAAAAAAAAATCATTTTAGATCGGATCAGTTTCCAACGGGCGCCTCGATCCATTGCACCAGCAACTAGTTGTACGAGGAACTAAGACACGTCTTAACACCAAGTCGCACTGACTATTCTACTATTTAGATATTCGCATTTTAATTCTCTCGATGTTTGTGTGTGTTCGTACCACAGACCACATTAACGGACGCTGTCAAGCGGTTCGGTTTGTTTGTTAGTGAGTACGATTTCCGCATCGCACCCGGGCCATCTAAGCAGTTTGTATATTTTATTCTACCGACGCGAAGGCTATCGGCCGATTATACCCCGGAATGGGTGGTTGTCTGTCTGTGGAATGGGTGGGAACCGGGGAGGGAGAGAGAGAGACAGAGAGAAAAAAAACGTCAACGCCACCGTGCAAGATGGATCAGGAAGCGGCTGTACCGTTCTGATGGATCGGGGAAGGTGCGAAAAGTCATCGGGAACTAGGCTTAAATTGAGGTAAATGGTACTGCCAACAAATTCACCCTTTGTGTGATGAAGAATTTGTGTTAAAATTGTTACCGATTAGAGAACCCACTGAGGAACGCTGCTTGGAAGGAAGTTTTAGAAACAAGGTCCACCTATTTCAAGTTTAATCGCACAACATCAACCAAACCGGAACGAGTTCTGTTGCGAGCTTTCGTGCGTGTGTGTGTGTGTTTCTTTTTGCGTGAGAATTCTGGCCCCAAAAGCGGGAAGTTAAATAGCCACGTTTAACCCATCCCTATAACGCAAGCATTTTTGGTTAAAAATCGAAGCATCAAATCTTGTTTCTCCACACACACAATCGAGCCCGCGCAGAGCAGTTTGAAAGCTCCAACGCTGGGTCTCAATTAAACAAACACGCGCTCCACCGATACCTTCGTATCGGATTGCCTAACGCTACGATTGGGTCGTTCATTATTCATGAGCCCTCGAAACCCTTTCCCAGCGCAACCAAGCACCGAAACACCGTCTGCGATCCATTTTTTTTGTTAGCTTCACGGATCTGGTGTGCGGAAAGTTCAGCCTTGTATCTGTGGGAATGAGCGAAAGAGTACTTGCACTTTTTCACTGCCGCAGCATCGCAGTAGGTCGTTCGGTCGGGTCGATACGATTGGCAGGGAAACTGCTAAATGTTACTGCGATCGTCGTGGTGAGGAAATTCTTGCAATTGCAGACACCGTTGAACCCGCTCTGAACGACAGCCACATTACATCACAACAGGCCGGAGTTATTTCGTCGATAAAAAGGCACAAAATATGCACCGGTTCGATGTAATTAGAAATGGTGGTTTATTGACTGGCGAAACAACAAAATAGCGAGGGTTCGTCGCTTGCTGCGTACAGAATTGGGCGCACTTGGCTTAGAGAAGCGTTGAAGTCTTTCGTATCGGATGGGTGTTTGTTTTAATTTTGGTTTAGCAATTAATTTACTTACCTTTGGTGTTTTGGTGTGTTGATTTGTGGACGGGTTTTTCCGAAATTCCGATGGTTTTAGTAAATAAATCTACCCTTTGCTGACACCATAAAATAGTAGAACTTTTTTTTTCGTTATAATTAACTTTTTCGTTTCACTTTCACACTATTTGGATGCTTCTGAAGTGGTGTGGGGTTCTAACTTCACTAATGCATCTCAAATGAGAGTTTTTTGTTGCTTAAATTGTTTTTTTCTAACTACACATGAAAAGTCCAGCACCAGGGTGTGTGTATCACATCGGGCAATCTGTCTGTCCTGTTGGTCACTGATACGAAACTCATCAACTGTACATCACCACTACCGAGAACGCTCTAGACGAGGCGAAGGATCGCTAACGCGCGCGCACACACCGGCTGAAGCTTCGAACCAGACTGAACACCAGCTCGATTCTCCGGGCGAACTCCGGGCTACACTGCTGCGTTTCCCTTGGTTACAGCGCGTGCGTGGGGCTCGGCGGGTTTCGATGGATTACACTACAGTCTGCGCTGCTGCATTTGCTGCTGATGACGATGATGATGATGATGACAACAAGCCGCGCAACCTTACCACGCTTGTACACCTTTTGCCCAGTGGCAATCGGTTACAAGCCGCAACAGCAACACCAGTTTCTCAATCTGCGGCGATGCGCACGATCCGAGCGAAGAACTTGTGCGAGAGCGATCGAATCGAATGAACGAGCGCGGGATACATCCAACTAGCGCTAGCGGGAAGTGCGTTCTACTTCTGCAAACGAAACTTAACCGAAATCGAAATTACTACACCAGACGCACGCCGACGATGATGATGATGATGAAAATAACAAATCGGTGTCGGTTTCGCGGGCGGACACGGTTGATGTTGATACATGTTGATTTTCGAGCAGGTACGGAACATAAGGGCAGGGCAGGTGCAAAATGGTAACAAAACGTAAACTGTATGTTGTTGATCTGCACAAAAAACAAGCATCACGAGAGCAATAAAGAAATGATGTTTTTCTTTATACAACTTTTAAACGAATTTTACAATGTTTACACATTTTGCAAGGTGTTTTGCAAACTGAAACAGATTTTTAATTCATTTAATCAATTTACTAATTTTGTTTTTTTATTTAATATTTAAGCGATCTTAGTCTTTTAGTAACACTAATACTTAACTTATGAAGGCCTGTGGCAGATTAATGGTTTATTAACAAATGCATTAAATAATCATTATCATGCATACTTTCTCAGAGAAAGAAGAAATAAGTAGTTAATATATAGATGTAGTAAAAGCAGCAATACGGCCAGGCCGTTCTATATGAATAAAAAAAAAGATGTAGTAAAAGCTAACAATTGAAAGAAGGAAATACAAATTAAAGTAAGAGAAGAAATAATTATAAATTAAATAGTGTGAAATTGTAGGAGATTAAATTCACTCAACATTTATCGAAACGCAAAAATTAGCAATAAGATCTCTAGCGTTTATACCTGTAGGCTACGCACTTGCCTCAGTGTTGCAAGGCAGTGTCACACTATCAACGGGTGACATTACAATATCATGTGAGAATTTTGCAATAAAAGATCATTGATTCCGCTGTCAACTAAAGCTCATACAATGTCATCTAGCGTTGTTTGTCATATGGTATGGAGCGTTTGCAAAAAACATTGGTAATTTTGCATTATCAAATAAGAAACCCTGTAAGTTAATGAATAAAAATATGAAGCCAAAATCTAGTAAAAGCAAATAAGTAAAATGATAATTAAAGTATAAAAGATAAGTAAAGACAAAAGATTATAAATTATAATAAAGTATGTTTAACAAAACCCCATAACATAAAAAATCAAATAAAATAAAATCAAAAGAAATATGGGTGAGTACTTACTTACTTATCAGGGTGAGTACACAGTAAAAATGAAATATGAGTTGGAAATGAATTGTTAAATAAAATCCCTTTCATTAAACTAATTCATGGTATAGATTAAGGAAACACGAATCTGTATAGCAACAAACAAACCGCTTAGTCTAAATATAATAATATTAAAATAGTATGATTAACGAAATAATTCAACTGTAAATATAATAAATTTTAGTAATAAAAAAATTCTACGCAAATTTTCCCTCCTCTTCGTGTGGTTCCCTCAGCAAAACGATAAACATTGGCAAAATATAAAAAGCATTATTCATGTAGATTGTTATTACTTAAAAGAAGATGAGCTGTTCATTAGAAAAGTTTCCATTGCGATACTCAAAACCATCCCTGGATCATTATAAACCATGATCTCACGCCAGTATACTTTAATACTGCTTTGTGTTTTCCCCATAATCCACACAATAGAAGCATAAGAAAGCTTCCCTAACAGGCGATCAAATGCCTTTAATCAAACGATCGATTGATCAGGGTGACCCTACAGGTTCAACACGTGGTGCGTGTGGCCGATAAACGAACACCACATTAAGCTTAAATTGCCCACTTGCACCGCGTTCAGAGATGGATGAGCGCACGCCATCGAATCCGAAAGGAATTTTCCCCTGGATAAACAACCCAATAATGGTGTGCACCGGCCACCAATTGAAACCCGATGAAGCAATTCTAGATAGGTCGTCGGGGAGAAAATAACCAGTTACCAGCACACGACGACGGTCACGACACTACGGGCGTAAGTGTGGGTACGATTACTACTGCTGGCACGGGTTTTCCATCGATCCGTCCACGGAAAGGGGGAACGTCACAACACCACCACGGTGCCGTGTGCCAGATTGTTCTACGGATGTTGGTTTGGTCCGGGCGTTCGGGACCAGCTTTTTGCTCGGTCTGGTCTGGCCAGCGAGCGAAAGTTGCATAACGAACGAGTTTTTCGTTGGTCACTCCTCACTCGCCTCTACCTGCTAGCGCCTCATGCTTGCTTCACCGGTGTGGAACGAGTCCGCGCCGCTTTTCATGTGCGATTATTGCACCCTTTTTCCCGGCCAAGATGCAGATGTTCTACGGTGGGTAATGCAATCGGATTGGCCGATTGGAAAACCGAAACAACATATTTCGTTTGCCTAACTGGCTTGCCAAAGGAACTGCGGTCGGTTGCAATGGGTTGTTTGGTGGGTGTAAATCGACTTTCGGAAAGCAATCACGCGTGTGTAGACACACACATTTTGCGTACATCAGATGTTTAGGCCAGTTGAAGAATCTAGAACAAAACCAACTCCCTTTGGGCAGGCTCCCAACAACCTGAGGTGACACACATTTTTGCAATCTTATATCTTAGGTCGACCAAAATGTATTTACCCTGGAGGGAAGCGCACACTCAAACACACGCACGCCCGATAGCTAAGTTCAATTGATTGTGGCTCATTGTGGTACACTACTCGATTGCCGACAGAAATTATGTCAGACTCGGTGTGTGTGTGTGTTTCTGCTTTTGTCCGGCTCGGAGGCTTTCTTCATATGCTTGTGTGCTACACACCGTGCCCCCCATAGTGCTTGAAGGTATGCGATTTGCCACACCACCACCGCCTAAATATGCGCCCAGTTTCAGCAACCCAAAACACCATTGGCAATCGACAACTGTACTAAGGTAAAGGGATCGGGAAAGGGATGGTAATTGTAGCTGAGTGTGCTTTGTGTGTGTGTGCGATTGGTTTGGCCAATCTGCCGGGCACCCTGAACTGGTGTGTAATAATTAGAACTTTTGTTTTGTTTTTTTTTTAACGCGCACAAGGTAAACAGATCCAACCCCGGACAGTTGATGATGATGATTGGCAAATCGAGTTCAAGTTACTTTCCTTCGAGCTGTGAAATTTGGTAACTTAATACTTGAAATACTAGATGAAACAATGCATTAGGTCAACAAGATGATATATTCCCATATGGTCTAGTGGCTAGGATATCTGGCTTTCACCCAGAAGGCCCGGGTTCGATTCCCGGTATGGGAAAGAGGAGGATTTCTCATTTTTATATTTATTTTCTTTCCATGATTCAAAGTTAAAACTTTAATTTGAAGTTTATAACACCCTATTACTGAAATAATTACATAAAATCGAAAAAAGGGTGTGTTGTCGTCCTTTAAATGCATCTGCATCGGATCGTGTCAAGTGTTCATGACGCCTAAAAGTATGCTACAGTGATTTTCTCGAATCTCGTGTGTTTTTTTGTTTAGCTATTTTTCATATTTACCTTCAAAAAGCATTTAATTAAAGGTAGTATAACTATTATCAAAGATGTTTATATTTTTTAAAACATGGCAGAATAGAAACAGCTCCCCCTACTGCTTATAATTAAGCAATAGGGTAATAAAAAAGTGTGGGGAAACACCACTAGAAAAAAAACAACTAATTCTAACGCAAACACAATTCCTTCTTCCAAAAATGCAAAATGTGTCCAAAAATAAAAGCATTCAACGCATCACGCAAAACAGTCACACAGAGACAGCCAGAGTCCGTCTGCGGCTCGGGCAAAGGCTACTAAACAAACGATCTAAATTCCACGGAAACAAAACAAACACGCAGGAGAAAACGAAATAAAAATACACCAAAACTATCTTAATTATTTTGCAAAAATTAACTGCCCAGGTGAACCACGCGCAGCCGAGCTCGAGATACAGACGGCAGCCTCATGAATTATACAATGATGAAGCTGATACTTCTCTCTAATGGACCTCTTTGGTCCGGGTAGATTGTAGTGTGAGTGTGTGTGTGTGTGTGTTTAATGCTTCCGGGAATGCAAAATATCAGACCAGCGCCAGGAATCAACAGTCTGGCGTGTTGGGCACTGATGGAACGTAAAGCGTTAGAATGGAATAAATTGTTGTCTCTAGGGGACAAGATTTGGGTGAAGAAAAAAGTCCCCAAAAAAAACAAAGAAAGTGGGACAAAAAAGTTAATTTCCATTTGATGAACCCTTGGCGATGGTCAGTCATATTGCTCAAGACTAAGAGTGGATGGTCTAATGGTGTGTAACAACAAAACAAAACCACAATGTTCGTTCCAATTCCGGTGGGATTTTACAAATCATCCATCCCATTATTTACCATGGCTTGGTGTGATCTAGACTAGAAGGGTAATGGCCAAATAACCAAAGAAAAAAAATGTAATAGTTATGATGAGCAACATTCCTTTCGCTTTCGTACGCGCATAAACGATTGCTTGCGTGCGTGCGTCACCTGCCGTTGATCATCTACTCACGCGATCAACTATCGTCATCGCTGCGTAGAGTGAACGCAGTAAAGCAACGATACAAACGATATGGTGCATGACCTACAGGGCAGTAACACAAATGGTTTACCCCTAAAAACAAGATGAAAGAAAAAACATCCAGTGAACGGTATTGTTGTCAACGCGCACATGTGTGCCTCGACCGTATCTTGATCGGCAAATTATAACGTGACATAGAAATTATTTAGAAACAAACAAGCGAAAAATTCATAACCGGGGGGGAGTGGGTGCGTTTGATTAGGTATCAGTTGACCGTGAAAGATTTATGTCCTAAAGAAGAAGGCAATTTAAACGAGAAAAACAGATCAAAAAGAGTTGAAATGAGCAATGGAGATCAGAAGGAAAGTAATAAATCGTAATAAACGAAATAGAGGGAAAGTATTTCTTTTCATTCTAATTCCATATATATGTCTTCAGCTGCCGTTTGTATGTTGTATTTAATATTTTATTCAGCTTAATGTTTATATAGTGTTCTTAAGCAATCATGACAAATCGAAAACTCATACACTATATAGTATAGAATAAAGTGCTAACCTACACTGGAGACAAAATAGAAATAGCCACATTCGCTCGGAATTACAACGTGCTTCTTTCGAATTGCCTGCCTGCTTTAATTATCAAATATCAATGTTTTTCGAAACATTAAGAATATGGCCCTCAACTCAATTGTGTAGATTGATTTTGATTTGCTTGAAACGTTCATAACTTAAGTAAATCTTTGATGCGAGCAAGTTGTGTTTTTTTAATAGGATTATAAACCGGGTTTCCGTGCTTTATTGTGGCAATAAATGTTAAAAGACACTGAACAAACTAAGGGGGAAAGCTTTTCAATTTCAACTGCAAACCAATCAATATACACCTCCTGCAATAGAACAGCAAAACAGTAGAAAATCTCAACTCACTCTTCATAGAATGTGTGCCAGGATCCGGATTGGTTGTAGCTGAATTAGTTTAAAAAATGTATTTAAAAAAAGACGCAACCACAGAGTTTGCCAACCAGCGGTGCGTGCAATGACTCAAAACCTTTGCAATCCCGAAACAACGAACGAAGATCCCACATTCCCATGCTCCCCATCCATCGCGGATAGTCTGTAAGAGAGATCACGGTTGTATCTATATAAACATTTTTCGGTGAAAACTTCATTATTCTCAATGAAACTTAAATCCATTCCAATTAAAGTAAAGGTATTATACTAGTGCCTATAATTAAACTTATTATAATCATTTGCTTGGATACCGGCGCACTTTACCTGGCTAAATAAAACTAAGCTTTACTGCTGTTGTTTTGAGTACAAGAAATAAGATATTTTACAGTATAACATACATTTTCACAACGAATAAAATCGGGCGTTTTGGGTGGTGGGATATAAAAGAACTCATCCTAGAAACAAGTTTCTAAATGTCCTATTTTGCCACAAATTGTTTGGTGTCTTTAAAGGGCCTTCGTGGGAATTGGAAACTGATTGTTTTGGAAGTTTTTTCTTTCCCCCTGACTTATGTGAAATTCATTTCAAAACAGGTATTTACTTTGCGGGAAAAAAAACTGTATATAATTACATACATGGTTTGTTAGATCTTGGATGATTACCCATAGGTTGTATATGTGCCGTTATGCTTTTTTGGCACAACCCAAGCGAACCAAAAAGGATTAAAACCATTCCATTACTCACTTTTGCACTGCAAAGCAATTGGGGGATTGTCTCGTACGAGGTGTGTAGCTGTGTCGGTCTTTACACGGCTTGAGCGGATATTGTATATCGTCCGGACCGTATCCCCGTACGTACGTACTTGACGATCCGAAGCGAAGGTGTGAAATCATGTCACATAGAGCCATAGAAAATGCAATTTATGCAGCAAAATGTAATCAGCAGTGTCCAATAGAATGTTTTGTTGGGTCAACATCTAACGTAGGACTATCAGTTTACAGTCATGACAGAGTAACTATTGACCATCAAGAAGGTGAAAGTGCAAAAAATGCAGTCTTTTAATGCATATGATATTCAATTAATTGTACCAAACCAAGCGTTGACCAGCAAAAGTTAACCGGCCTATAAGTTTATACACCTTGTACGAAGGAGACAAAAAAAAATTCTTTAACAAATTTTTAGTATGATACTGTTGTCACACTTGCTGTTTATCACCGGCAAACCGGATCCGGATGGGATTTTATATGAAAGATAATCTGCCCTTGGTAGTTTTATTTAAAAAAAAATGAATAATAGAAAATAATCTAAAAGTCATTGTGTAAAACACCCAAAAACTCATAATATTCCAATCACTTTTCGAAACACACCTAGTACACTCGATGTTGTATACTAAACGGTAAGCACTTTTCGATGTTACAATCCCCGTAACACCCGGTATGGTGCAGCAAGCCGCCACAGCTTCGGTGTATGAATATTTAAAACTAAATACAAATTCCGTCACTGGCTGTTGGCCTGGGGCTGGCGCTGAACAAGAAGTAGAAGTAATAATTCCATACCATGCTCTCCTCTAGTTTAGCAGCGTTATAGTAGCTTTGGTGTCCAAATCTTCATCATCGTCGTCCTGGTGTGGGTGAAAGGAAACAGATTTTTCGTTTAGCAAAAGCTCAATCAGAGGATTCAAACCAGCGGAAACAAAACTCACATCGAACCCGAAACAGTTGCTCATATTTTTCTCCAGCTCGTCCTGACTGATGGTAACGTCATAGCGCGACCGTTTTGCACTCTGAAGCGAAGACATCAGCATCTCCGTATCCTGCAAATCTGTAGAAAGGGAACAACTTAACCTTCTTTTTCCCATCGAAAAGCTACGTTCGGTTACACTTACCTTCCGTGGAGAGGATAAACTCATCGCCCGACTCGCCACTATCCTGCTCGATCACAATCTCTTGCGCTCCGTCCTCGCCTTCCCCTTCCACCATCACCAAACTAATGCCATCCATGTCGAGCGTATGATGATTCTGCTGTTGCTGCTGCTGCTGCTGCTGGGGCACTAGCTCGATCGGTTCTTTTTTGACACTGCGCGTTACGCGCGATGTCGTAGGAGCCGCCATCGTGGTGGTGGTCGTCGATTTGGAGGAACTCGTTTGCGGTGCTGGTGCGATCGGGGATGCGGTCGTAGTGGCCGTCGCCTTCCGTTTCGGGGCTCGCTTCTTCTGTGGCTTGCTGTTGTTGCTGGTGGCTTTATTATCCTTATCCTGTAGCTGTATCACTTCCAGCACCACATACTGACCATCCTCATCCTCGACCGTTACCACATCGCTCGTCTCCATCGCGTTGGTAGTTTCTTCCTGCTCCTCCTCCTCCTCCTCCTCCTCGTCCTCTTCTTCGTCTTCCTCTTCGTCCTCATCCTCTTCATCTTCGTCCTCCTCCCCTTCGTAGTCTTCTTCGCCCTTGTACAGCTCATCCTCGAACGTGATCTGTACCTTCTTCTGGCGACCTTCGCGCAACGCCTCCAGCTCCTTGCTCATCGTCGATTCCGGATCGTGCAGTGCCATGTGCCGGATCAGATTACCCTTGTGCCGGAACGACCGGGTACAGCTTGGACAGGAATGCGTTTTCGCTTTCGGTGTCGGTGCAACGTAGTCCGGATTGTGGTAGTAGTTGATGTGCCGTTTCAGCAGCTGCTTCTGTCGGAACGTTTGCGCGCACTGGTCACATTTGTACGGTTTTTGATCGGTGTGCAGCAGCAGATGCGATTCGAGGTGGCGCATCGAGATCGAGGCGTACGGGCAGTAATCGCACCGGTAACATTTTTCACCTTCGTGCGTTTTTGCGTGCATTTTGTAGCTGTATCGATCGGGGAACGTGTTATCACAGCGCTTACACTTGATCGGTTTGTCGGCGGTGTGCAAGTTCTGCACGTGGATGCGCAAATCCGTCTTACGGCCACATGTCGTCGGGCACAGTTTGCATTGGAAAACGGGCTTGTTGCCAACTGCAAAAGTAGAAACGAATGCACAATCAGATCAGGAATCAAAATTCTTCAACTATCTCACTTTTACCTACCTTGGTGTATCATTTTATGTGCCTTCAGTGAGTTGGATTGTGTGAACCGAGCGAAACACACATCACAGGAGTAAGGCTTCTCGCCGGTATGGATTCGCATGTGCCGCGTCAGCTTAAACTTGTCCGGTGACGCATACGTACAGTGCGGACACTGGAACGGCTTTTCACCCGTATGGGTGCGGATGTGACGCTTCAGCTTACTCAGCTCCACACTCGCGTAGTCACACTCCTTACACTTGTGGGGACGCTCGTGCGTGTGCCGGTAGCGGATGTGTCGGATCAGTTCGCCGGAAGTCGTGAAACAATTATCGCAATGTTTGCACCGATGCGGCTTGGTGCCCGTGTGTGTGTTAACGTGATTTTGCAGCGATGCAAGCGTTTTAAAACCTCGCTCACACACCACACACTTGTGCGGCCGATCGTCGGAGTGTGTTTTCAAGTGCCGGGATAGCAGAAACAGCTTGCTACTGGTGTAGTTACAGTAATTGCACATGTACATCGATCCTGTGCTCGGTTGGCCACGTTTTCCGCGCGTTTGGTTCTTTTTGCCTTGCTCCTGTTCCGGCACTATGTAGTCCGGATCGTCGAAATCGTAAATCTCGTTGTCCTTCCCGTCCGTGTCCAGCCCCGTCTCATCGGTATCGTTCACAACGATGGTCGATTTGTTATCGCCATCGTTCATAATAAGAACGTAGCTGACCTCTTCTTCAGTCTTTTCTTGTTCGCCACCAGTCAGCGGATCGTAATCCGATGGTTCATTTTCGACCGCCCTTAGTTCCGCGTCCTCGCTGGCCTGAAAGTAGTAGTTGCCCTTCTGATCTACAAAATAGCAACCGCCCTCTTCGTCATCCTCTAGCCCAGCGGTCATCAGCTCCATCTCGTCGATGTCCAGCTTCTCTTGCTTCGCTTCCTTCAGCGGTACCACTACGGGTTCTTGCGGTACTCTTTTCTTGGTGTTTGGTTCCTGTTTGATGCGTTTTGCACTCATTTTGTCACTTGGTTGTCACTATTCAATCCTCTGCGAAACGATGAAACTGGAAGAGAGGTTTGCACCAAAAGGAATTAAGCACACCGGAATACTTTATACATACAATAAATTAATCGAGAAAACTTTAATGATAATGTACTTCAACTCGCACAAAAACAGTGTTTCTGGCTTTGCTTGCTCAATTTCGTTCACACAGTTGACGGACCAGTAATCCTGACGTCAAATTCGCATTATCCGTACCAACGACACCCGATTATCCGTGCTCGCTCAAAAGCGATCCAATTTTTTTCATCGACCACACAGGCAAAGCGAAAAAAAAACAACAGCCAAGCAAATTGAATCGCCATTTTGGAAGAAAAAAAACTTCTACCTAGAAATTGTCGTATTTAAACTATTTATAAACGCTCTACCTGGAGTGAACAACACAAAAAAAACACTCAACAGCCGCGTCCGGTAGTTTGTTTACAGTTCTCCTTCGGAATTATCACGACTAGATGGAGCTTGGGTACACCACACGGGAATCATAAATTCCTATTTCTATCACCGTCGGCGCTGCTGCAACAACAGCGGGCGCAATGTTGACGTTCAGCTGGCGAGTGCTCTATTTGATCGATACATTTTTAACCAGCGGCAAAGTATCAATTTTACGCGCGACACCATCGACTTCCAGCACAAAATCTCTAGCGGACATGTTTGTGAACAATTTGCTTCCTTTAATTTACCTGTGCGTGACGGTCTGTACGCTTTAAAAGCTGGTTAAAAACTCCTGCGCTAGCAGAACCGCAACACCACGATTTCGCTTCACTTTGGCCAACGAGTTCGAGCAGTTAGTGCTCGAAATGAAAGAAGGCAGAATTCGAGCAGTTGTAAGAGCTGTTGCTAAAGAAGCGTTTACACAGCGTAGCATTATATGCGTAAATATTGTTAAACCGATGGTTTTAACTACTAAATGCTGTTCGGGGTAAAGTAAATAAATAACAAACATGAATATTTCTGACCATTAACATACATAGCTTAATGTACAGTTTGTATCTTTTGTCGATAAAACAGACTGATGAAACAGAATCGATCGTTCGAATGCTATGCTTATGTGTTAACGTTTCTGAAGGGAACAAAAAAACCGTTGATATTCAATTTTACCATTACCATTTCTCCTTTTCTGCATTTTTCTTTCTATGGTAAATTCAAAAACGCAATTCTAGGACTCTTGTCGGACTGAATAGAGAAACGCACGAAGGAAAAGCATCGTTTTTCTTGTAAATTTTGTTTATTCTCAACACGAACCAAATGTCTCTGCCATTGCATTCGTGCAGGATGTAGGAGATGGCGTTTAAACAACAAATTGGGTATTCTACAATTAACTAACGAATAATTTACTGCATAAAATAACCCTACCGTTAGGAGACACAAAGGACAACATATTCACCCGTACAAAAAAGAGACACAAAAGAACCTAGGGAATTATTATTCACTATCGTATTTAAAAAAAACAAAAACACTATCCTCCCTGGGGCAATCTATTGTACCTTCCTCGTTTCAAGAAACCGAAGGGTGATGGTGACCTTTTGCGATTGCAAAAAAAAAAGTATGAAGAAAGCGACGAAACTAAATGAAAATAGCTGCCGGGAATGATAAAGCTCAAAAGCTCGGGGGTTTTTTTAGGGAGCAAACAGTGGGGGAACCACCATTCAATGGTGTCTTTCAGAACCGCTGCAATACTCCGACGCATTACTTTTGATCTCTATCTTCAGTATGTACACGATGGCTATAGCGAGCAAAATGAACAGCACGCAGGTGATCCACTGAAAGCGATGGTTCCGTTTGACCTGCATCTCGAGCCGATACGTCGTATCCCTCAGATGGGTAATGGTTTGCTGCAGCATGTTCATCTGCTTTTCACCGCTCATATTCATCATGCCACCGCTTCGGTCGCACAATCCACCCATCGCACCGTACTGATCGGGACCGGTGGCAGACATCTTGCCCACGGTGCTTCCGAACATCGTTTCGAGCCCACTTTCGTCATAGTTTACAGGCAGCGCGCATTTCAAACGGTGCAGCTCCACCGATGCATCCTTGGCAGAGATGTTCTGGAGACGAGAAAGAGCAAGTAAAACGGGGTAAACGCAAACCAATTTACCAATATCCGCAAACCGGATTTACCAACCTTCCACAGCTCGGTCAGTTCCTGCGGGCTGGTAGCATTTTCATCCGTCAGTCCAATGCACATAACCAAAAACTTTTCCCTATTGATTGTATGTATCTGTTGACCATGCTGTAGTATTACGTTTATCGTAACGCTTGCCGATGGGGGCAAATATCCTGTACTGGGACGTACTCGGAACTTGTCCGGAGCGGTAGTTTTCACCTGCAAACATAAATAAACATACATTATTAAACATTCGTCGGGGGGGCAAGGAGATGTGTGCCGCCTGTTGTACCTTGTACGACACATCCTTCGTGTCCACGTTGGTAATTTCGACCGTGCCGACGAGTTCGCTGCCCGTTTTGGAAAACGTAATGGTGTTTTGTGGCTTTATCCGTAACATTTCACCTGCAATCGAAACACAATAATAACAATCAGCACTTCTATCAGTTGTTCAGGTGGTGTAGATAAAGATGACCGGACGAGGCTCGCTCCAAGCACAGCGATAGAGAGCATAATCGTGACGCAAAAAGACTACCCCAGCTGAGCGAACAAGCTGCAAAAGTGGGCATATCTATCAATCCGCCTTTCAAAGCGATAAAAGTAACAGTTTTAATACAAATTAATGAAATTTCATGTAACTGGCAGGGCATCTATTGTTCTGTATAATAAATCTAAAAAATTCTATGATTTGATAAAACGTATGCAAATGTAAAATTTACTCTAAATAATGCACATTATAGAAGTTAAACGTAACAATCAATTGTATCACTCGTTGCATCGCCTATAGAGAGACACGTATTTTGCGGATGAATTTTAAATTAATCGCATCGATTTTCTACCAAACGTTGGACACCTACTGTTCCGCCCTCACTTTGAACAGAAGCCAACAAATCTATTAACCAAATAAGCGTTAACCGTCGTCGTCCGTCTCCGGTAGCACCCACCTTCGCTGCTTTCCGGAAAACTGGTGTTTGCTTTTTCAAGCATCGGGGATTCTGGTGGGCTAAGGTTGGCGAAATGAACCTGCGTAAGCGAGACAAAGAGATTGGAACAAAAGTGTATTAAAACGTGTGTGTTGTGGGCCAACATAAAGTTTACATATAATATTGCTATCACTGCTGCTGTGCTCGTTGATAATGAGGGAGAGAATTATTAAATTGCCGTACTGTTCGCACCGTGCTGCAACACCCGTTCGTTTGTGGTTGAACCTCCAAATGCGGCAATTCGATGCACCCCTAGCCGGCGTGTAGTGTCGTGTTGGTTTTGCTTCCGACCCGGGAATGGCAGTCTTTGCCCGACGTTCCAAGACCCAACGGAGGGTGGAAAATACACTATTATAGCTTTAAAAATAGCTTCAATCCTTAAGCTAACAAACGCGCCGCTCTGTGTTTTTGGCTGGGCATCCGCCGACAGATGATGTGTTGTGTTAGTGCACCAATTGTCGAGAGCGTGAATAGAACTTATTTGTCTAATAATGAGCGCTCATGCAAACATGAACGAGCCCCGAAAAACTTTGATGGGCAGGAGGAGGGTCATGTAAGAATAAAACACAAATTTACACGCTGTCGAGCGCGTTCGAGCACTTGTTGCAATACTGGAATTTTGGAACCAATTTTGAGCAAAACGCACGCACTACTGGAGGATACTTTTCACACAGGCTACTGTGATCACTTGCAGGCAGGTATTGAAAACTCTAGTCACCTCCTTCACTTATCTATCGATTGGTTTGCAGTGCGCTCGCGGTTGATGTTTCGGGGGAGTTGGCGTATCCGCGAACTTGATGTGTAATTGATTCCGTTCACGCTATCCTACGTTCCGGAACTTCCTTTTGCACCTGTTTCCTGCGAGTTTTGAGCAATTCGAAGCCGTGTTTTATGTGCGGAAAGTGAACTTCGTTTGTGGTCTGTGTTTGTATCTGATCCGCTAAAATTCCAACTCAGTGCCAGTTGCGTCTGTTGCGTTTGACAGTTGCGCCGAGCACAGAACTCCCGTTTCAAGCCGGTTTTAGATAAGCGTAACTGTAAACAGTTGGTCTACATAGAATAACTTTAATATTTAATAAGCCAATATAAAGTTTTAAACAATTTTCAAATCAATAACAGCTCAGCTCATATACGTGAGCTTCAATTGGCGTACAAGCACCGTTAAAACTTGTTCAATCTTTCGAACGGGTGGATATAAACATGTCAAATTTATCGACTCGATTTGAAAAAGCTCACGGAAAGCTTTCCACAGTTTGAATTTGCCGGTTAGCAATTTTCGGGTTTTATTTTCATAGCATTTCGCTCAAACGTACGTATTGTTTTTTTTTTTTCATGTGCAACGTTGTGTACAGTTTACTCACTCAATCAGCAAACCCACATCTACAAAATACATTTGTTGATGCCAAACTTTCACCATGGGTTTGTCATGTAACCGCATTCGTGAATTAGCAAAACAACAATAACCACATTCAAAACTCAAACGGTCTCCATAAATGCACCCACCCTGGTTTGTGCGGGACTTAAATCATCTACCGAAACCGGTTCCATTTGTTGGTCACGAAATTTTTGCACAATTGCAATCGATCGCTTGCAACAAGTCGCCATATACCGGGGAGACTTTGCTCTTCCGTATCGTTCGTTCGCATCACCGCAGGACGCACCGTTAATGGGCTCGATGTACTTGCGTTGCGGGTCATGCACTCACTCACAGTGGACGGTGTACGAGCGCCGGGGGATCATTACAGCAGAAAGGGAAAGGTGAAACTCGTCTTAAACTTTGCTATTGCAGCGGGAAATCGAAATTGCATAATCCTCCATA
Source organism: Anopheles maculatus (assembly GCA_002091835.1). Classification (NCBI taxonomy): domain Eukaryota; kingdom Metazoa; phylum Arthropoda; class Insecta; order Diptera; family Culicidae; genus Anopheles; species Anopheles maculatus. The sequence goes on from KZ061903.1 coordinate 184,889, forward strand.
CGCTGCTCAAACGTGTGTGTCTTTCGCGTGTGGTCTATAATCATTGCCGGGTAAGGATGATGCCACATGCATTGGATTGCATTCATCGTAAATAAGATGGGACATTTCAATTGCAATTACAACTGCTTCACTGAAGGATAGAAATGTACTGTTGAAAGTTAGGACAATTAAAAACGGATTTCACTAATTACCCGAGACATTGTGCGCTGAAACCGTTGGCTGTTTATCTAAATCCTGAGTAAATTCAACGTTCACTGCCACTTCCAACAAAATCACAAACTTTACACACGCCCCTACGGGTCTGTTACGTGTCTACAACTAAATAATAATACGTTCGCATAAGATTCTTTCCCGTCACAGCTGATCGGAAAACGGTGGTGATCTCAACAGTTCGTTATTGCGTGAAACCGTGTATGGTCAGCATTTGGTAACAGTATTATGGTTGGCACTTTTTGTTGCTTTTTGAAGCGAAGAGATAGAGATATACGATGCCACCGCACGCGTGTTTCAATCAAAACCCTGAAGCAACTAATCAATATTTATTTTTGGAAAATTGGAAACCAGTAAAAGATAGGTGCAATGCACGATTTGTCCTTATGTGACGCTGTGGAGTGAGCGCTACTGTGCTCACTATCGGCAGGACCTTCAACTCGACTGTCAGCCTACGTGTAAACCCGAGAAAGGTGGTGCAGGTAGAAAGCACTGGGAGCGCTACTAGTATAACATTTCAGAACCATTCCTACTGGGAACCGGGAACCGGCATTGAAGACACGCCGCCCAACATCAAGAACATTCCACTGTCTTGCTTTTAATCGATTGGAATCGCGTCACAAAACACTCCCACATACACACACACACACACACACACACGGAACCTGGACGCACACGTGGAACAACAACAGACGGAGCGCTGCGGGATGATACTCGTATGCTTGCAGTGAACGCGAATTGCTTTTGATGGTTCGATTCGTAGCCTGTGTCCCGTTGCCCCGGGTGAAATTTGTTTAACGATGTTCGTTCCCCGTCTCCCCCGCCACTGGTTGTTCCAGCCCGGCTTAATTGCAACGTGAAACAAAACGAACGTGCGATAACGATTTGTAGGTCACTCTACTAAGCAGCCGAGCACTACAAGTACAGTGTGAAGGATAACTCCGAAACCTTTTTCTTCAGTACTGCGTGCTGCATTCTTCGGTTCGCGAGCGCGCGCGCACACCTAAAACTCGTCTGTCGCGATCAACGGCCGGTGAATTACTAAAACCCTCTTCGCAAGTATCACTCACTTTCAACGCGAACCTCTTTGAAACCGTTTTGCCCAGGCGCGCTTTCGTTCGAAGTGTCTTGCGCCTCGGTGCGCCGTTCTGCTTCAACGCGGCGAATCACGGCGGTGGTGGGCACAGCAAGACGCGCGAACGGTAAAACAGGGTTGTTAAATAAATTGTTTTGCCGGCTCACTGTACCGGTTGCTGCAATGCCACCGGTGGCCGGGTGCAATAGGAAGAGAGGTGGGCTTTGTTTTATATACAAAACCATATACAACACCACTGTGCAAGCTTCCCGGTGTGTGGCTTTTGCTGTGGTGCTTGAACAACTGGGTGACCATTTTTGCCGGTCAAGTGTTGTTTTGCTTCCATCGCGTGAGATAGAGTATTTTGCTGGGGGTGAAGAAATTTCAGCCGGTGGTGGACATAGTGCATTTTGTAAGGTGTGCAATAAAACATTTCAAACTACCCGGTTTGCTAGAGAGAGAGAGAAGGGGTTTGGTTTGTTTTCATTAACACTTTTAGGCCAGCAGAAAGGGAAATGGAAGATCGACATTTTTTTATAGTTTATGTTTAATGACAATTGGTAACACATATTTCAGATAATTAATAGCTGTGTTTTTATTGTTCAACTGTTACTGAAAAGTATGCAAGGCAGATGGCAGTTTTATTGCCATTGTAGATTATCCAGTCCTTCCGTATATTTGAAATTCAAGGCTTCATGTCTTCAACTTTTTTCAACACAATAGCCCTGTGTTCTGATTTTCTTAATCATTCATCATCTTTTGAATCAAATCTTTAGGTACAAACAAATTTCAATATCATTATTAGTTGTTTTAGAGCATTAATGGTCAAAACAGTGAAGGAAATGCGTTTGAAGATTTCTTCATAGCAACAACCCGATCCCGAAGAAGTTCGGGATCATAACCGTTCTCTACGCCGAATTGGTTGAGAATATTAAAAGATGTGTAATAGAAACTGATAAGGAAAAATCATTGATTTGGGGACTTTATCCTTCCACAACGATCTCTGCCGGTGACGCTTTAACTTCCAGAACTCCCTTAAGTACGAACCAATAGATTTTTTTTCCGCCGGAGAACCTGCGACCCTACGTGAATAGGACGTCTTATAAGAATAGAAAAATGTAGGACCTTTTCCAATTCTTCTATGGTCAAGGCAAAGAAGACTTTTTTCATTAGGAACTATCTGGCCGTATTACTCCGTAATCGCCAAGAACTTTCAAAACCTTAAATCATGAGAATATTATTTTTAGAGGTAGTCATGGTCCTAAGGTGCCAGCAAACTGCCGTAAGCATCGCCCGCACAAGTATAGAAATATTTTAGTAGAATGCTTCTCCAACGTAGAATTTGACTAAAATTTAATCCAATTTTTTCATCTATAGTAATTTTATTTCCATTGCCAACCAAAGTTACTCTATTTTTTATCAGTAAACCACCAGTAGCACTTTGTTCATGTATCCTTACAATCTTACAAAAATACTATTATCTTCAAAAAAAAAACACACAGTTGATTCATTAACACATCATCCAGCGTGGTAGTCGTCGAGTCGGTAGACCCACACAGTTCTGGTTCTACTGAACAACGGACAAACATTACAGCTGATGGAAAAAGAGTACAACAAACGGAGAGGAATCAGTACATATTCTTTCGTCATTCGATGTAAAGGTTGTGTTAAGAATCACCGATTCACCGATACACCATTTTGTAGCGAAATCCACATATGGCGAAGCTTCCAGCTTCCTGAATCATGCACAGTATCCATTCTTTTGGACAGTGGAGGAGTAAATAGCGTTTACTAAAAACAAAGGATTACATGTTTTGCACTTAACACCCATCTCCTGAACCGAACCATGCGTTGTATTAATATTGCAACGAAGTACACCGATGAAGTTTTAATTACCCGAATCTCCCATTTCCGTTACAACGCAAATTTGAAGCTCCTGTAATTCATGTTTAAATAAAAAAAACCATCCCCTTGCTATAATGCTCTAGTGCCTTCACAAATTTTGTACTGTTTTTAAGTACATTTTTCAAAGCACTTTTTTTGAACCCCAAATGATAAAATATAATACTAATAATTAGTTGTTAGAATGCTCGGAGTTGAACAAGCATTATTAAAAGGCTCGCTTGTCTTACCTTCTTCGAGAGGATTCCATTCTGCATACCGTTCTGCATTAGCGGTAACTCCATCGATCTTCGCCGTTCCGGTATAAACTCAAACACGTAATCGTCCTTGCCACCCCAGCTCCGGGGCATGTTGTCATCGTCGATGTACTCGCGTATGTTTTTATTGCTGATGTTCCGTAACCGGTCCACGGCTTTGGCGGGTAGAAGCTTTTTGATGAGTTGAAACGTTGCTAAAAGCACAGAACGAAATGCGTCAGTGTCCGCTACTGAACCCTTGGGGACCATTCTCACTGACTTACCGTTTAAAATCCATGGAAGATCGTAGATGAGAATGTAGTTCAGAGAGCAGGGATAGTAATTTTTGAACGTGTTTATAATGTACTTCGTGTAGTCCATATCGACGTTACTTAGGCCGGCATCGGTAAGATCGAACACGATCGTCACTAGGTCATCGTTCGCTTCGCGAATGATTCGTTCGATCCAGTACAGGAAGCACTTCTTGAGGTCGTCCAGGTTGCGTGTCCCCCCCACCTACATTTTCGATTTGAAGATGAACACCGTCTTGCCGTCAACGTCCCGTCCCCGGGGATACATCAAACCGTCGTGGATGTATTCCATCCGAATGTTGTCTTCGCGAATTTCTACAAACATCAACGTGGGCGAAACCATAAATTAGCTGTGAGCTCTCGTTTGTCACTAGAGTGAGACTTGGAGAACGAAACGAAAAAAAAACCTCTCACACGCACTTACCATTGATGCCGGATGCTTTTCTCCATTCCATCGTTTCCCACAGCTGCTTCAGCGAGTCCTTCATGTTGAGGTCATTGTTCTCCAGGAACTTTATCAACCAACCGTCGCCTTCGAAAACCCACCTCATATCGTGCTCGTGGAACCCACCAACTGCGGGCGGAAGAGAGATAGGCGGAACCGGTATTACTTAAAAATTCAAATGAGTTAAATAACTATTCAAATAACACCATGAGCAAAAAATAAACCAGTCCTCCCGGTCGGACTGTACGAATGCGGTATGACTTGGGCAGCTTCCACTTGGAGGATGGATAAGCCTTGAACTAGAGTGATGGTTTGATTTTTTCAGGGATGTGCCCATGACTGTTGGAAAGATGGGTTGTTTGAAGTGAACTTTAAAATAGCTTGAATGCAATATGCGGGTTTAAGTAACAGTACTACGATTTCTTTGGAGGGAGGTTATAGCATCTCTCTTTCGACTTTAGAATTTAAAAACTGTTTTAATTAACTCTTAAACTTGTCCCATCCAAAGGAATTGGTTTGTTTGTGCCAACATCCCAATTCTCTAGATTTTGTATTAACGCAGACGTTTCATATTTAGAGTGAGCTATACATAGACCTATAAGGTTTTGAACTGGTTCTGTTAACATTAAAAATTTGCCGATGCAAGCAGTTATTGTTGAGAAAACTTAGCCACAACAAATCGTTAATTAGTAGTCGTTTGCCCTTTGAATTCGACCTCAAAAACCCCAAAAACCGACTCCAACAAGAAGCAGCAGCACATGCGGCATGGTCTGCCTTTTGTATGAAGTAGTAAAGAGTGAAACCAATGTCAACAAGAGATGCGAGATGAACGCATCTTATCTAACGCCTCAACTGCGCTCGAAGACCTTGAACGTCATTCCGTGCGCTGCACAGCGATGGTAGGCCGTAAAGTCCGACGTCATCGTGCGGTCCGATCTCACACATTAGCACCGCGGCTGTTCCCTCGAGCGTGGCAGCGTGTCACAAGACGGGTTCGTTTGTTACGGTTCGGCGGCAAAGCGCACCAGAGAAGTGGACCGGGTCTTTGGGCGACCTTGGGCCCAAAACTGTGTCTATTCAGTGGAGCTATAAAATGGTACCCAGAGCTAGACAGAGGAGTCCCACAGTGAAAGGGGAATAGTAGTGCAGCGCATGCTTTGATGAGAAATTGTACAGTGATGTATCAATTTGCAACACAGCCAGCTGTGTGCGATGAGCACATGGTGGTGGCTGTGATGAGCTAATGTAAGGTGAGTAGTAAATATGTGTGGTAAGTGTGCGGAACACGATGGATGCACTAGGCAGAGAAAACCGGCGACAAATAAAAAGGTTTGCTAATGTTCCCCAATTAAGGCAAAACAAAACAAAAAAACGTGAAAAAGGTTTCCCATGAGACGCGTTTTCTAGCTGCAGTTTGTAATAGATGAATGTAAATAATATTTTTTATATTAAAATTATTTTTTCTACGGATTTTTCTAATGCAATAAATTTTAATAAACGTAAAATAAATTACAAAATTTCTCTTATCATTTTATCAATTCAAAATATAGCTAAATGCAAGCAAAGCAAAAGGGTAAGCAAATTATTGCTTTTTTCAATTTCAAAATCGATTTCCAAACGTGCAACAGGTTGCAGGTTCGACACCCATTGCGAATGGGCATCAAAAATTAACACGCAACCCACACCATCGAAATAATAGGCATTCTGCATGCTTATTAGCAGTTTGATAAGACCATCTCGGCTAGGGTAAATAATGCAACAAGTTTGCTTATCACGGTGACACTGAAGACACAATAGTACTTAGTATGGTTACGAACGATTATTTTAAAAACTTTATCGTGATAATAAAACTTTACAAAATAACAAAAACTGTTTATAAAATCTTTTTACTTTGCACATAAAATTTAAGATTGATTTAAGGCATAACAAACACTTCAATATACAACCATCCAGATAATTAAAGTCACGAGACAATCTGGCACGTCACGGTGAGTTTCAGAGTAACCCTACGAAGGGACAAAAAGAAGCAACCCATCGATTGGGTCGTCGTCGTGAGTGATTAATTTCTTTCCCATCGCACCCAAGATAACCGAAACGGTGTGCTGAGTCACTTGGTGTGTGACCTCGCGACACGATTTCTTCGACCAATAGCAATGATTCAAGGTAATATTGACGCCCCGGTGACAATGTGGTGACAAGCGTTGAGCAAGACGAACCTTCGATTGTCCCACACGGTTGGCGTTTGGAGATAGCCCTACACTATCTACTTAGCGGTACGGTTTCTACTAGTGTGCCCCGTTTTAGAGTTAGACGCTTCTCAGATTACCTGGAACTTTGGCTGCATCCTTTTCTAGCTTATCCTTGAACAGCTGCCTCAGTTCGGCCACCTGGGCCGCCGTTGGGTTGAGAAATTCTGGTAGTGTCATTTTCGGATAGTGTATCTACGCCACGCACACACAAACACGCAAACAACAAAAAGGCACGTTGTTTCGAGAGGTAAACGCACTCGACACAGATTCAGCAGAACGCACACCTAAGCTACTGACGTTTTGGCACTGGATTATACACACTAGCTACTACTAGCTACTAAAAGCGAAAAACGCTCGCCGGTGGTTCACTTCTATTGGGACGGCACGAATTTTATTTCACTACCACCGAAAATGCCGCTTGCAACACACTCTTCTTTTCTATTGCCTACTTTGACGTTTCACATAGCAACCACACACACACACA
>KZ061903.1:196285-230230 GCA_002091835.1 Anopheles maculatus
TATTTTAGTAGAATGCTTCTCCAACGTAGAATTTGACTAAAATTTAATCCAATTTTTTCATCTATAGTAATTTTATTTCCATTGCCAACCAAAGTTAATCTATTTTTTATCAGTAAACCACCAGTAGCACTTTGTTCATGTATCCTTACAATCTTACAAAAATACTATTATCTTCAAAAAAAAAACACACAGTTGATTCATTAACACATCATCCAGCGTGGTAGTCGTCGAGTCGGTAGACCCACACAGTTCTGGTTCTACTGAACAACGGACAAACATTACAGCTGATGGAAAAAGAGTACAACAAACGGAGAGGAATCAGTACATATTCTTTCGTCATTCGATGTAAAGGTTGTGTTAAGAATCACCGATTCACCGATACACCATTTTGTAGCGAAATCCACATATGGCGAAGCTTCCAGCTTCCTGAATCATGCACAGTATCCATTCTTTTGGACAGTGGAGGAGTAAATAGCGTTTACTAAAAACAAAGGATTACATGTTTTGCACTTAACACCCATCTCCTGAACCGAACCATGCGTTGTATTAATATTGCAACGAAGTACACCGATGAAGTTTTAATTACCCGAATCTCCCATTTCCGTTACAACGCAAATTTGAAGCTCCTGTAATTCATGTTTAAATAAAAAAAACCATCCCCTTGCTATAATGCTCTAGTGCCTTCACAAATTTTGTACTGTTTTTAAGTACATTTTTCAAAGCACTTTTTTTGAACCCCAAATGATAAAATATAATACTAATAATTAGTTGTTAGAATGCTCGGAGTTGAACAAGCATTATTAAAAGGCTCGCTTGTCTTACCTTCTTCGAGAGGATTCCATTCTGCATACCGTTCTGCATTAGCGGTAACTCCATCGATCTTCGCCGTTCCGGTATAAACTCAAACACGTAATCGTCCTTGCCACCCCAGCTCCGGGGCATGTTGTCATCGTCGATGTACTCGCGTATGTTTTTATTGCTGATGTTCCGTAACCGGTCCACGGCTTTGGCGGGTAGAAGCTTTTTGATGAGTTGAAACGTTGCTAAAAGCACAGAACGAAATGCGTCAGTGTCCTCTACTGAACCCTTTGGGACCAATCACTTACCGTTTAAAATCCATGGAAGATCGTAGATGAGAATGTAGTTCAGAGAGCAGGGATAGTAATTTTTGAACGTGTTTATAATGTACTTCGTGTAGTCCATATCGACGTTACTTAGGCCGGCATCGGTAAGATCGAACACGATCGTCACTAGGTCATCGTTCGCTTCGCGAATGATTCGTTCGATCCAGTACAGGAAGCACTTCTTGAGGTCGTCCAGGTTGCGTGTCCCCCGTACGTACATTTTCGATTTGAAGATGAACACCGTCTTGCCGTCAACGTCCCGCCCCCGGGGATACATCAAACCGTCGTGGATGTATTCCATCCGAATGTTGTCTTCGCGAATTTCTACAAACATCAACGTGGGCGAAACCATAAATTAGCTGTGAGCTCTCGTTTGTCACTAGAGTGAGACTTGGAGAACGAAACGAAAAAAAAACCTCTCACACGCACTTACCATTGAAGCCGGATGCTTTTCTCCATTCCATCGTTTCCCACAGCTGCTTCAGCGAGTCCTTCATGTTGAGGTCATTGTTCTCCAGGAACTTTATCAACCAACCGTCGCCTTCGAAAACCCACCTCATATCGTGCTCGTGGAACCCACCAACTGCGGGCGGAAGAGAGATAGGCGGAACCGGTATTACTTAAAAATTCAAATGAGTTAAATAACTATTCAAATAACACCATGAGCAAAAAATAAACCAGTCCTCCCGGCGGACTGTACGAATGCGGTGATGACTTGGGCAGCTTCCACTTGGAGGATGGATAAGCCTTGAACTAGAGTGATGGTTTGATTTTTTCAGGGATGTGCCCATGACTGTTGGAAAGATGGGTTGTTTGAAGTGAACTTTAAAATATGGGGGTTTAAGTAACAGTACAACGATTTCTTTGGAGGTAGATTATAACATTACTCTTTAGACTTAAGAATTTAAAAACTGTTTTATTTAACTCTAAAACTTGTCCCACCCAAAGGAATTTGTTTGTTTGTGCCAACATCCCAATTCTCTATATTTTGTATTAACGCAGACGTTTCATATTTAGAGTGAGCTATACATAGACCTATAAGGTTTTGAACTGGTTCTGTTAACATCAAAAATTTACCGATGCAAGCAGTTATTGTTGAGAAAACTTAGCCACAACAAATCGTTAATTAGTAGTCGTTTGCCCTTTGAATTCGACCTCAAAAACCCCAAAAACCGACTCCAACAAGAAGCAGCAGCACATGCGGCATGGTCTGCCTTTTGTATGAAGTAGTAAAGAGTGAAACCAATGTCAACAAGAGATGCGAGATGAACGCATCTTATCTAACGCCTCAACTGCGCTCGAAGACCTTGAACGTCATTCCGTGCGCTGCACAGCGATGGTAGGCCGTAAAGTCCGACGTCATCGTGCGGTCCGATCTCACACATTAGCACCGCGGCTGTGCCCTCGAGCGTGGCAGCGTGTCACAAGACGGGTTCGTTTGTTACGGTTCGGCGGCAAAGCGCACCAGAGAAGTGGACCGGGTCTTTGAGCGACCTTGGGCCCAAAACTGTGTCTATTCAGTGGAGCTATAAAATGGTACCCAGAGCTAGACAGAGAAGTCCCACAGTGAAAGGGGAATAGTAGTGCAGCGCATGCTTTGATGAGAAATTGTACAGTGATGTATCAATTTGCAACACAGCCAGCTGTGTGCGATGAGCACATGGTGGTGGCTGTGATGAGCTAATGTAAGGTGAGTAGTAAATATGTGTGGTAAGTGTGCGGAACACGATGGATGCACTAGGCAGAGAAAACCGGCGACAGATAAAAAGGTTTGCTAATGTTCCCCAATTAAGGCAAAACAAAACAAAAAAACGTGAAAAAGGTTTCCCATGAGACGCGTTTTCTAGCTGCAGTTTGTAATAGATGAATGTAAATAATATTTTTTATATTAAAATTATTTTTTCTACGGATTTTTCTAATGCAATAAATTTTAATAAACGTAAAATAAATTACAAAATTTCTCTTATCATTTTATCAATTCAAAATATAGCTAAATGCAAGCAAAGCAAAAGGGTAAGCAAATTATTGCTTTTTTCAATTTCAAAATCGATTTCCAAACGTGCAACAGGTTGCAGGTTCGACACCCATTGCGAATGGGCATCAAAAATTAACACGCAACCCACACCATCGAAATAATAGGCATTCTGCACGCTTATTAGCAGTTTGATAAGACCATCTCGGCTAGGGTAAATAATGCAACAAGTTTGCTTATCACGGTGACACTGAAGACACAATAGTACTTAGTATGGTTACGAACGATTATTTTAAAAACTTTATCGTGATAATAAAACTTTACAAAATAACAAAAACTGTTTATAAAATCTTTTTACTTTGCACATAAAATTTAAGATTGATTTAAGGCATAACAAACACTTCAATATACAACCATCCAGATAATTAAAGTCACGAGACAATCTGGCACGTCACGGTGAGTTTCAGAGTAACCCTACGAAGGGACAAAAAGAAGCAACCCATCGATTGGGTCGTCGTCGTGAGTGATTAATTTCTTTCCCATCGCACCCAAGATAACCGAAACGGTGTGCTGAGTCACTTGGTGTGTGACCTCGCGACACGATTTCTTCGACCAATAGCAATGATTCAAGGTAATATTGACGCCCCGGTGACAATGTGGTGACAAGCGTTGAGCAAGACGAACCTTCGATTGTCCCACACGGTTGGCGTTTGGAGATAGCCCTACACTATCTACTTAGCGGTACGGTTTCTACTAGTGTGCCCCGTTTTAGAGTTAGACGCTTCTCAGATTACCTGGAACTTTGGCTGCATCCTTTTCTAGCTTATCCTTGAACAGCTGCCTCAGTTCGGCCACCTGGGCCGCCGTTGGGTTGAGAAATTCTGGTAGTGTCATTTTCGGATAGTGTATCTACGCCACGCACACACAAACACGCAAACAACAAAAAGGCACGTTGTTTCGAGAGGTAAATGCACTCGACACAGATTCAGCAGAACGCACACCTAAGCTACTGACGTTTTGGCACTGGATTATACACACTAGCTACTACTAGCTACTAAAAGCGAAAAACGCTCGCCGGTGGTTCACTTCTATTGGGACGGCACGAATTTTATTTCACTACCACCGAAAATGCCGCTTGCAACACACTCTTCTTTTCTATTGCCTACTTTGACGTTTCACATAGCAACCACACACACACACATAGTCCGACCGGGGCCACTGAACACTTCCCACGTTTAGTGCGATCGATTTACTTCTAGCACGGCACACGTTTTTAACACACTTTTAGTAGTTGTTGGAAAGCAAAAGTTTACTTTCGATTATTTACAACACCCTCTCCGTTTTCTCTTTACGCGTCCGTCCTGCAAAAAGGTTAGGGGACCTTTGAATTAACTACCACCAATTTACTACACACCAGCAGCAAACTGGTTGGATGCTGGATGCTTTTTGTGTATCGGGACTTAGGATTTGACATACGACCGTTTTACGTTTATTGTTCCACAATTTTTACCCAATCGAAGGTCGGATTCGTTTTTTCCTCGCGAACCAACGAAGATTTCATAATCACCTTTCCATGAACTAATCGGTTCCACGTTGAAACGAAACAAAAAATCAATCGAGTGGGGATCGTCGTCTCGTGTGGCGGATCAAATGCGTGTGAGTTTTTCTTCCACTTATTTTTCCGTGCTTTTTTTTGGCCCAAGTGTGCGTTAGATTTGCGTTCTACCACCACCAGATGGGGAGGAGGCACAACCGGATGAGCTTGATCGTTAATAATAACTAGCTGCCGTGCTTTTCGTTCTTCCACGCCGAGGGAACAGGTTTGCTTTTTGGTTAGAAGATCGCGGGCCCCGAAACAGAAGAACTACACTTGTCGACGATCGACGTCACTTCACAGTGGAGGGATGCTTGTGTCTCTCTATTCACCAACTCCTGTATAGGTAATCGCTTCGTCAATGGTTATCTGATTGCTATATGATAACCATGAGAGAGAGAACCGCCGTAGAAGCTGGCTGGCGCGTTACCTTGGCGACAGGTTGGAGACGCACCGAATATCCGAACTTTTGACACAACAACCCTAGCGCCAACGTACACTACAAGCCGTGTTATCAGGCCGTCGACATGTACGCGGGTGTGTGACACGTGCGAATTTTCGCACCCGTAAGGTGCTAAGCTGCTACTCTCGCTGTGTGCGGGTCGGAATTTGGAAACGATCCGACTCACTAGATGCTAACTGCCTCGACGTGAACAACAATAGTTAAGCACCACGCTTTTCAACAAACTAACAGCGACGACAACGAGACATCGAACACGGCCAAACGCACACCTAAAACTGACGGCGATGTCTGATCACGGTGCCAGGCTTAGGCTTGGCTCTACGTCTAGGTTTTCGGGAGGTTTAGTTTGGGGCTTTTTTTTGCTTTGGCTCTCTCTCTCTCTCTCTCTCTCTCTCTCTTTGAAAGGGAAGAAGCCGTTCACCTAAAGCCACACGCGCGTTATCTTTCACTCTCGCACTCTCGCACCGCTGACTGACGGGCCCGCCAATGCAACTCCCAGCCACGCGGATACCGGACGATGAAGCAACGCTGAATGCTGCGGATAGCGCAACCGGTGTTGCTTTTTTCGGCAACCGCGAGAGAAAGAGCAAAGAACACACGAAAACACAAAAAAGACTCATAAAACAACGACGGTAGACAACGCCAAATAAAAGAGTTTTTTTTCCGGTGGGGAAATTTGAACCACGATGGGGAAAAACACATGGAAAACAGAAGGAAAACGATGGTTCAACGTTCGAGCATGTGCATGACGCACGGCAGTGGCAAACGAAAGTAACAAGAAACAAAGCCAAGAGATACGGGGACCCGGCTCGGTGTGCTCTTGTGGGAATTATTTTTGCCTGAGAGTGTGCCAACTTTACGTAGTGGCACACGGATATTTACATAATTTCATACTCAATCATTGCCTTTTGGATTAGTTTTGCTGCGATTAATTTAAATTGCACATATACCGAGGTTAGTCTTCCAAATTTCATCAATCCGGACGAATGCACATGAAGGTGAGTTCTCACTTTTGATTAGAAAACCGAACCAAGAGAGGGCCAATCTAATTCTCATGGTCAGATACTACTTTTTAAAACCTCACCGAGCGAACACACAGAACAGTGCGGCATGAAGTGAATAATGATATCACCACGATGTAATCGCACCGATCCACAACGCAACTCACAGACCCGGCAGCTTATCAGCAAATAACCACGTGTGTTATCTTCGGTTTTTTCTAAGTGAAGCTCGATAACACCGCCACGGTTCAGAATTGCAGATCGGAAGTATTGGTAAAAGGCAAAAGTGGGGGAATCATTGTCGTCTTGCAGGGTAGAAAGACACCTGCAAGCGATTAATGGACGTTGATGCGTTCTACGTGAGCGTGGTGACGTGAACTATATAATCTATTGCACATAACCAGAAGTACAATTTAACGAAAAAACAGTGGACATTTTTTAACATCAGTCAGACTGAGTCAGCAAGAATGGTTTAAAGATTTTTTTTTCGGAGACAAATTCCGAGGCTCCAGCTTGATTTGCGTCAGGATCGAGAGTTGAGAAGATCGCCTATTTGCTGACGAACGGCTTTTAACGATTGTCAGTTGCTGACTGGAGCGTAAGTACGTGCGCAAATCGATGGATAGTTGCGCGTACCCATCTTGTAAACACTCCATTACATGACCTGATGATCGATGGTGATCGACACTGTTTGAGTTTTAATGGTCACTTATTCTCAAACACACACACACACACGCGTCGCTTCCGCGCTTGGCTCCATGCTTGATCGTTTCGAGTGTGGCCTCCAAGTGCGGTCAAGCGGTTTGTCCTTGGCTTTTGGGACCTTGAACGTTGCACACATATGAGTGGAGATTTGCATCGCGAGCTGTTGGCCGATCGTTGGAACAGGTTTTTCGGTGATGCGCCCCTGATAGTAAATCCTGATAGCCATCATCGATTTATCAATCGAAAATATTGAACCGCCGCAGGGCACCGTGTTGTGTAACGTGCTTTGACCGTCCCCACAAAGTCACGCAATTTATGATGCCTCGAGAAGTATCGAGACTTGGATTGTGGATAGCGATAAAAACGGCGTACTTGTTTTTGGTATAAATTTGGCAAGAGGGATGTCTGGAAACCAATATTGCCATACATCTCTCGAACATTTGTTGTGTGTGTGAAGGAAAATATTCCAAAGAACAAGGGCAAAACAAGACCTGAAACTGGGTGCATCGTAACAGAATTATGTCATAGAATTGCACTAGGGCATTGGATTGAAAAAGTCAAGTCAATGGCTTCTTATCAATTGCTCAGCATTACAAACATGACTCTCTGTTGCAAATCATTGAAATGTTTTACACAATCAAACCCTCACATAAAGGCTCTATACAATATTGTTACTGCATATTATTGTACTTTGTACTCCAAATCGCTTGCGATGGTTGTCGTGTTTAAGTATATATGGAAGGAAAAATAAGCAACAAAATTCTTTAAGCTTTCCCAATCATTGTTGCATCAAAATCAAATATTTATTTTAATCTCCCATTCCAAAATTCCCTTCATTTAAGGCCATATTTTCACACAGAACGACCACAAAAACACGGCCGCATAAAATAATGTAATTTGAAATGCAAAACAAGGGGTTAATCTCAAAACACATGGTCCCTGCCGCAACTGCCGGGGCATTTAATCTTCATTTACATCCAGATGTTCTTGATGTATTGCTTTATAGCATTCCGCCTGTAGGCTCTTTCGTTTTGTCGTTTTCTGTTCATTTTACCCCCCCAAGTGCTCCTTCAAAAGGACTAAGGCAAACAGGAGTTCGACCGAAAACGTGCATGTAGAAAATCGATGTTGACTTTCGTAAAATTGGCATGATATCAAATTACTACTTCTTCTTGGTTGACGTCGAACTGTGACTCCCGGTTTCATGGCGTTTTTGGGGGAGCATTTTAGAGCGCTATCTAACCACTTTCCCGAAACAGATAATCTAAACCTTATCTCGAACGTAAAAAAGGTGTAAAATCCGTGCTCCTGGTAAGCATACTCTCCATTCGCCGGTAATTCGACACACAGCTGGTCAAGGTCACCTCTTGAGATGGCTCTCCTGCCTCTAGGTAACAGCACTAAGTAAATGTACACTTTTGTACACCGGCATTTGGTTGAGGTTGGTCTCACATCACGCACTTGAAGCGATCGGCCTTACTGTACCTTTGCTAACCAAAACCAAACACACCTCGTTAGCTGTTTCTGTGCTAAACAACATTTCAAAATTACATCAACTCATCACGGTCACAGTTTATTACACACACCCCAAAAACTGATCACCAACAACAACAACAGCAACGCATCATCATCACACCATCAACGCACTAAAGTAATTTCACTAATCTAACACACATTCATCACGCTAACGCGAACTGCACCAATTTACTGCCGGACCACAAACAAAAAAAAAAAGTACGGTAGACCGGGGGACCGTACACCGTACCTTCCTGCTGCGACAGCGTGCGAGATGTAAATAATGTAAAGCACGGTTAGCTACGCCAGATGATTCGTAGGTTTGCCCGTTGCCTATGCCACATCAGTGACGGCGGGTGGACATGCGCTTTTGACAGTTGCAGCATCGGCGTGTGTTTACGGCAAAATATTTATGTATCGTTTTGTTATGTTTTGCTCTAATTGTTCTTTTATAAATGCTGTTTTCTTTAATTACAAGAAAAACCTACTGATTCGGATGAATATTTCAGTCGAAAAATAGTCCCGACTAGAATTTACCGTACAAATTTCAAATCTAACACCGTAGAAACAGGCATTAAGCCTGTCATCGGGCACGATTTTCCCGCAGGCGCTTTGCATCGCGCGGTGTTTTCCACCTTTCCACACCTGTTTTCCACAGCACGAAAACCCAACCCCAGTTAAAGTAGTCCGCACGATGGTGATGAAGATGCTGTAGCGAAGCACTTTGCCCATCTGACAAGTGTCTCCCACTACACACAGTGTGTGCATACGATGTCCTCGGTAGTAACTGCGCTCGTTCGGCAGGTGGTGTAGTACATCGAATCGCAACTTATCTCGACAAAGGAGCCCGTTCATCATGAAGTTTGCCGAACATCTGGCCGCCCACATTACGCCGGAATGGCGCAAACAGTACATACAGTACGAGGTAAGCAAGCGTTTTCGGGGGTGAAAAAATGGATTCTTCACCATTTGACCCATCCTGTGTGACCCTTTGCAAACATGTTGGCGAACCAGGTGGAATGGAGGGGGGATGATGGGTGTGCGAGTGTGTGATGGAATAGCGATCGGCGATTTGCTGGTGCGCAGACGCTAACTGTAGTGTTTATGTTACTGTTCGGGATGGTTGTGGATGGATGTGGCGCGTGAGACGTCGCCGCCGAAACCGCCGAAAAGTGACCCGATCCGACTGAGCGCGTATGTAAACAAAGCACGTCGTCAGCTGTTCCCGCCAAGAAGCCCGCGTGCTGCTGCTGCTATTTGCATGCGGGAGAACAACTAGGTTTTAAATTTTCTTTTTCGGAAAAAGTGTCACCTGTTAGATCCTTCCATGGCGGTAGATTGGTCGGAAAAAGACGGATAAAGGAAAAGGGAAAACAAAACCAATTCGGCGAGACGGAAATTTGAATCGTTTACGGCACTGTGTCAAACACATGTTCCGAATGCACGTTTTGCGTGCAACAGAGGCGACCGGACGTGACTGTTTTGTTTTGTAAACAGTACATGATCGGTGGGAATGTGTGTTTATTCTGAATTTCACTAGCAAATTTGATACTCTTTCAAATGCTTGCTGTTGTAGTATATCTTCGAGTGGAGTGTGTACTATAAATGCCTTCTAATTAGTACTACAATCTGGGGAAGCAGTGACGGAACAAGGTCCTTCGACGAGGCCGCTTCAGCAAGATCCCTGTTACTCTTTCTCCTAGGACCCTTCGGCGAGGCCCTATCGCCCAGACCCCATTTCTACAAGGTCCGTTCTGGAAGGACTTTTCTGCAACGCCCTTTCTCCAACTCCAACTCGTTTAATCTGTAGCTGAATATTTAGTCTAAAGTACGGGAGAATAGTCCGAGATTCCGACCCTAATAATCAAACAATCAGTTAATTAAAATACTAACGAAAAACAAACACTTTTCAGGAGATGAAGGCCCAATTGTATGCGGCCGTCGAACAATCGCCGTCAGCCGAGCTGGTCGATCCAGAGGTGCTGACGCGATACTTTGCCAAATTCGACGAACAGTTTTTCCACTACTGTGATAGTGAACTTGCCAAAATCAACACCTTCTATTCGGGTAAGTGTGTGACACCGATCTCTACCCTCACATCGTCCAACTCGGCAATCAATCATCAAACGCCTTTTGCTTTTTTTTGCTTGACACAGAAAAACTCGCCGAAGCTACCCGCAAATTTGCCAACCTCCGTACCGAGCTGAGCGAAACGCTCGAGATGGAAGAAAGCACCAAGATGAAAAAGAAGGACAATCTGCACAAGATGAAAAAGAATCTGCTGCGCAAGAAAAATGTTTCGGTGCGCAAAATCCAGGAACTGAAGCTTGCATTTAGTGAGTTCTATCTGAGCCTCATCCTGCTCCAGAACTACCAGAATCTTAACTTTACCGGCTTTCGCAAGATTCTGAAGAAACACGATAAGCTGCTGAACGTTGATTTCGGTGCACGATGGCGCGCGGAACACGTGGAATCGGCACACTTTTACGTTAACAAGGACATCGATCGATTGATCCACGAAACGGAGAACATTGTGACGAACGAGATTGAGGGCGGTGATCGGCAGCGGGCTATGAAGCGATTGCGGGTCCCACCGCTCGGTGAGCAGCAAAGCCCGTGGACCACATTTAAGGTGGGCCTGTTTTCCGGCTCGCTCATGGTGCTGTGTGTGGCCGTTGTCCTGTCGGCGATGTTTCGTGTGCGGCGAGACGATTGGATCGTAGCTTTCCGACTGTTCCGCGGGCCGCTTTTAATTGTGGAGTTTATGTTCCTGTGGGGCATCAACGTGTACGGATGGCGTTCGTCCGGTGTGAACCATGTGCTGATCTTCGAACTCGACCCACGCAACCATCTGTCGGAACAGCACATCATGGAGCTGGCATCGATCTTCGGTGTCATCTGGACGATGAGTGTGCTGGGCTACCTGTATGCCGATGCATTGGCCATACCGGCGTATCTAAGTCCGCTGATACTTTACCTACTGATGGCCGGCTTTTTGCTGAACCCGACGAAAACGTTTCGCCACGAGGCACGCTTCTGGACGTTGCGTATCCTAAGCCGTATCGTACTGGCACCGTTCTTTTACGTTAACTTTGCCGATTTCTGGCTGGCAGATCAGTTGAACAGTATTGTGCCGGCGTTTCTTGATCTCCAGTACTTTATTTGCTTCTTTTCGACGATCAGTAATTGGAGTTATGCGGAGGATCCGAACCAGTGCATTAATAATTCGCTGTGGATAAGACCGGTGGTGGCAATGTTACCGGCCTGGTTCCGTATGGCGCAGTGTTTGCGGCGGTTTCGTGATACGCGCGATGCTCACCCACATTTGGCCAATGCGCTTAAGTACTCGACATCCTTTTTTGTGGTCATCTTTTCGTCCATCACGCAGGCCACAAGGGATCAGTACGCGAAGAGTTTGGATAATCCGTGGTTTTATCTGTGGATACTGGCATCGATTGTGTCGTCGTGTTATGCGTACACGTGGGACATTAAGATGGATTGGGGGCTGTTCGATTCGAAGTCGAGCGATAATAAGTTTCTACGCGATGAAGTTGTTTATGGTTCAAATGTGAGTATGATTAGGTGATAAGGGGACAATGTTTTTAACGGTTTACATTCTTCAACAGTGGTTCTACTACTTCTCCATCGTTGAGGATCTTATATTGCGCTTCGGCTGGACGCTTTCCATGAGTCTGATCGAGATGGGATACATCGATCGAGAGATAATCGTATCGATTCTAAGCCCGTTGGAAGTATTTCGCCGGTTCATCTGGAACTACTTTGGAGAACCAGCATCTGAACAATTGCGGTAACTTCCGTGCCGTTAGAGACATTTCCGTTGCACCAATGGATTGTTCCGATCAGGTAAGGTATCGGTCGGCAATGTGTAAGCTCCGCTAAATTGTCTTCAAATCCGTCTTTTTGTCCAGACAACCATACTGCGCATGATGGACGAGGAGGATGGTGTCCGGAACCGGCGTACGGTGAAAAAGTTAGCCAACAAGAAAAAGTCCGAACAGCGCTTACTACTGCGGGAAGCTGAATCGACGGAAGATTTGGAAATGTAACGTGGCGCTTCCGTATTAATGTGTCTTTGCGTTTCATGTGATTTGTTCCAGTGCGGTTTCGCGCATGAGAGCCGTATATGTGTTTTGCTCCGGCTTTAGTTTTCATGGGTTACATTATTTTTCATCCTATTTTCGCCAGTGTGTATCGTTCCCGTTGATCACCATCACAGCCACAAGGATCACACAACGCTCCCATTCGTGTGGGGGCCCATGCTTGAGGATGGTTTATGTTGCAGGCATCATCGTACGTTTGACCATTTCATCATACTTCACCATGCAGTATCTTTAGGAAGGAATTGGAAGTCTCTTCCATTTCCAGTAATTAAAGTACTTAGCACTAGCGTAAGGATGCATTTTTTCAGTTGATTCGTATTTTATTTTACCTCATCAAATCAGTAGCGATCGATTCACAGAATGCTTTCTAAGTGTAGTTTAAATTATTCGTCGGTAGATTCATGTACTTGTTTGCTTTGTGGGTTTTAGGTAGCGCTCCTTTTGAGTCCTTGCGTCCTTTTTGTGCTTACGAAACATGTCTGAAACATCATTACATCGTAAAACTCACTTCTGTGTGCCTCTGTTTTCATGTGAATGCCAATCAAGTAGTACATTCTATCGAATATAACCAAGCTGTGTGAAGATTCTGTTGGATCTAACATCCGGATTAATCCTATTACCAGTATCATGATCCTGAATTTCTACAAAAACGGTTTTTCTGATCAAATATTCTCTTTTTTTTCGTCTGAATGTATGTTTCGTGTTTCGTTCGGTTGTGGTCTGTTTCATTTTCTACTTCTCAATTCACAGCAGCGACAGTCCTAAAAGGCGGGTCCAGTGGGAAATTTAACGAATTGGCAAGCAGGTGTGTGAAGGATTCGTTTTCCCTGACGCACCTGAATCAAAAATGATTGCCAGGCACCCGGCGGAATCCCAAATTGGCTGAGACAAAGAATGAAAATGTTACACGCAAAAATTACTCGACTTGATCCGCGCTGCTGCCTGGTGCGATGATATTTGTGGGAATAAGAAATAAAATTGTAACCCAAAATTTAGACACAGATTGATGGAACGTATCAGTTTAGTTTTTACTGTGTGTATTAAATATAAATTGTTTAGGTAAAGATGTGTACAATTGATGTGTACAATTTAGAATCGTAAATAGATGTAAAATTTGTTAATTATGATGGTGAACATTGCGAAAGTATTGCATAACCGATAATAGTGTTTATGGAGAATAAAGCTCTGTTCTGTATTACCAAAGAAACCTATTTCAACGGTGAGTTTGAATTTGTTCAAGTAGAAACTCCCTGAACACCGCTGCCATACTGCGAACTGTCATCAACCTATCGTTTTCTTTGACAGCTGTGTGGGAAAGAAAAACGGCAAAAAGAAAAGTACAAAAAAGAGGTATTTTCGATAACACGAAAAGTTTGTCGTAACACCAGGTTTTTTCACCATCGCAGCGCAGAGTGCCCAAAAAGGGGAAACGGAGAAATGGCCTCGCTGTTGAAACCGCTTTGCGGCCCCCGACGCTTTTGGCCGAAAGCCGTGCCGGATCGACGTATGCGGCCGCCTTCCGTACCGCCCTTTCGAACGAACCCGCGACCGAGGTAACCACACTGGACAGCGGATTGCGCGTAGCGAGTGAATCCGTACCGTCGCAGGTGGCCACGGTTGGCCTTTTCATCGATGCCGGTGCCCGCTACGAGGACAAGAACAGCAACGGAACGGCAAACTTTTTCGAACATCTAGCGTTTAAGGGAACGACCAGCCGATCGCAGGCGGCGCTGGAACAGGAGGTGGAGAGCTTGGGCGCGCAGCTGGATGCAAGCACGGGCCGGGATCAGACCTCGTTCACGGCTCGCTGTCTGTCGAAGGATGTACCGAAGCTGGTTGAAATTTTGGCCGACGTTGTGCAAAACCCACGGCTGGACGATGCCGATGTGAAGCGCGCCCGTGAGGTGATCCTGGGTGAGATCGAACAGGTGGATGCTAGCAATCTGCGTGAGGTCGTGTTCGACCATCTGCATTCGACCGCGTTCCAGGGTACGTCGCTCAGCAATACGGTGTGGGGCCCGAGCAGCAACATCCGCTCGATCAAGGCCGATGACGTGCGAGGTTACGTCAATTCGCACTATAAGGCCCCGCGAATGGTGCTGGCTGCGGCCGGTGACGTCCGCCAGGCGGAGCTGGAGAAGTTGGCCGAAAAGTACCTGGGCAAGGTGGAGTCGACGTTCGATGGTAAGGCACCGCAGCTGTCGGCGGTACGTTTCACCGGTTCGGAGATGCGTGTGCGTGACGATTCCATTCCGCTGGCTCATGTCGCCGTTGCGGTGGAAGGATGTGGAGCAACCGATTCGGACGCGCTCGCTTTGTCCGTCGCCAGTGCACTGATCGGTACGTGGGATCGCACGTTCGGCGGTGGTGTGAACAATGCCTCGAAGCTGGCCGTCGCTTCGGCACACGATAAGCTGTGCCACAATTTCGAGTCGTTCAATCTGACGTACCGCGATACCGGCCTGTGGGGCATCTACTTCGAGTGCGACCCGTTGCTGTGCGAGGACATGCTGTTCAACGTGCAGAACGAGTGGATGCGTCTGTGCACGATGGTCACCGATGGAGAGGTGGAGCGTGCTAAGCGTCAGCTAAAGACCCGTCTGTTGGCTCAGCTCGAGGGACCGCAATCGATCTGCGAGGACATTGGCCGTCAGGTGCTGCAGCAGGGCATCCGTGTACCGCTGCACGATTTGGAGCGCCGTCTGGAGAACGTGACGGCATCGAATGTGCGCGACGTCGCGATGCGGTACATCTTTGACCGTTGCCCGGCCGTTGCTGCCGTGGGACCGGTCGAGAACCTGCCCGACTACATGCGTATCCGCTCGTCCATGTACTGGACTCGGCTGTAAGGTGAAAAACTCTAGGTTTTCCATCCCTTTTCGCAGCTACCGATGTGCAACCCAGCGTTATCATGTAGCAGTCAAGTAAATTGTATGTGTTATTGGTGAAAAAAACAAGTAGTTTTTGTTGTACTGGGAAAAAGGCACCCGAAAATTGGATAAATTTGGAATAGAAGAAAGAAAATAAATTCAAAATTTTGAGAGCCCTTCGGAAACGTCGACTGTGGACGTTCCTGTCGTTCGCTGTCATTTGCGTTCACTGCTGTCAAAAACGGTGTAAAACGTCAGTTCAGTCATTACGAAGCATTTTGCGTCTGGAATATTATTGCTATTTTTCGTCTGTACATTTGGACTGCGCTAGCGGAAATTATTGTTTTCAGGTAAATCGCTTCAAACAGCTGTTGATTTCACAACTTCCAGCATAAGGTAATAGCGGAGAAATCCGAGAATGGGTAGTTTCTGTTTGGCATTCTCAATAATTCCTTCTTGTCCTCTTCACCACAGCGAGTGTAGTAAACATATTCGCAACAAAGCAATCGCAATTGAAATAACGCACTACTAGCCCTCTCAGCAAACAGCGACAAAAATGGTGCTGGAAAGTACGATGGTTTGTTTCGACAACAGTGATTACCAGCGCAACGGTGATTACTTCCCCACCCGGCTAAACGCCCAGAAGGATGGCGTGAACCTGGTATGTCTCTCGAAGGTACGCTCGAACCCGGAGAATAACGTCGGTCTGATGACACTCGCCAACACAACGGAAGTGCTGGCTACGCTAACGAGCGATGTCGGCCGTATCCTGTCGAAGCTGCACCTGGTAAATCCAAACGGTAATATCAACCTGATGACCGGGCTCCGTATCGCACACCTGGTGTTGAAGCACCGTCAGGGCAAAAACCACAAGATGCGCATTGTGGTGTTTGTCGGTTCGCCGGTAGAGCACGACGAAGGCGAACTGGTGAAGCTGGCCAAAAAGCTCAAAAAAGAAAAGGTAAACGTGGACATTGTTAGTTTCGGCGACCATCAGAAGAACAACGATACGTTCACGTCGTTCATTAACGTGCTGAATGGAAAGGACGGTACCGGATCCCATTTGGTGTGTGTCCCGCGTGGTTCCGTATTCTCCGAGGCGTTGATTTCATCGCCCATCATACAGGGTGAGGATGGAAGTGGTGGTGCCGGGTTGGGTGGGGCCGGCTTTGAGTTTGGTGTCGATCCGAACGAAGATCCCGAGCTAGCACTGGCGCTGCGTGTTTCGATGGAAGAACAGCGATTGCGCCAGGAGGAGGAACAACGTCGGGCAACGGCCAACAGTGCGGCGGACGGTACGGCAGCTGCCGGTGGTGATAAGGAAGCATCGGGTGCTGCGGCGGGCACGGCAGCTGGCGCATCTTCAAGTGCTCCGCGTGCCGCCGGTTCGGAACCGCACGCCGAGGAAGCAATGCTGGAACGTGCGCTGGCACTGTCGACGGGTGAAATTATGCCGACCGATGATTCAATGCCGGACTTTGCGAACATGACCGAGGAGGAGCAGATCGCGTTCGCCATGCAGATGTCCATGCAGGACGCACAGGAACCAATCTCGCAACCGGCCAAGCGGCAGAAGCAGGAGAAGGACACACCGATGGAGGTAGATGTGGAGGATATCGAGATTGTGGGGGTTTCACCCGAGTACTTGATGAGCGTGCTGGAAAACCTGCCGGGCGTTGATCCACAGTCGGAGGCGGTACGTAATGCGGTCGGTTCGCTGAACAAGGATAGCAGCAGCAGCAGCAGCAAGAAGTCGGACAAGCCGGACAGTAAGGATAGTAAGGATGATGAGAGCAAAAAGTAGAGCGATACGCACGATCATTGCATGTCGCCTTCTTTTGCATTCTTCTCAAACGTTTTGTTCCGTTCCGGTGTTGTTCTCCGGGAGCGTCCTAAATTACTTGATAAGATTGAACCACGCGTATGGGTGAATTCGACAACAACAACACTCTCCTTACTATTCAAATTCGCTTTGTAAAATCATGTTTGCGGTCATAGTAGCCGATGCGATAATGTCCTAGCATATGTACTGAAATGAAAACAGGATTTATCTTACGAAAAAAACACACCCGGCCTACTACTGTGATTAGTTTTAATTGAAGGAAAGAGACACCATTTAATTTGTTTTGCATTACTTTTCATCTCCAGCGTTTAGAGCATTTATTGAAGCAGATTAGAATGTATTAAAATTATTGTGTACATGTAAAAAAGCATGCCGAATGAATTCCAGCTCAGTTGAGCGGAATGTTCATCTTGGCACTTTCCTGCCGGACAGCGTTGATAAAGTCGTGGTTGATCAGGAAAACAAAGCGCAGGTTCGAAATCTGTACGGGGAAAACAAACATAATGGTCATGCAACTGTTATGTTAAGAAAGATTCCACCGGGCAATGCTCCTTACCTCAATGACACAGTTGTCATTTAGCCGGGTTTTGTGACCGCACAGCAACGGCCGTCCATCGATGTACAGTGGCCGTTTACCCTCGTTCGTAATGAAAAAGTCTCCATTGCTGCGGAGCTTGATCGAGCCTTGCTTGCGTGACACTTTGCAGGCTGGCCCTTCGAGCGACAGATCAACATCCACCGTACTGTCCTTGGTCGAGCGGCCGAGAACGATTTCCTGCGAACGCATCAAGAACCGCACCATACGACCCCGGATGGCCGCGAGCGTTTGGTTATCGAAATCGGGCGAAAATCCAATGCCCGTCAACGAATCCACCAGCACACTCCAACGGTTCAATTCATTCTCCAGATGGCGTATCTCTTTCTTGCTCTTCCGGTCAGCCAACGCAAGCTCCGTCTCGAGCGCTTCATCACGCGGTTCCGCCAGCTCGGCATCGTTTATAAGATCTTCCGCGTCGGAGAAACTTAGAATGTTATCGTTCTTCGGCAGCGATTGTACCGATTGGTCGGGTAGGAGCGAGTACTGCTTCATCAGCTGCCAGTGGTTGAGCAAGTTTTTCGCTGTCCGCGAATGATAAAATACGGACGAATTTTTGTTCAGTAACTCTTGGAAAGTTTCAAGCGTTGGTATTTCGTTCGATTTAATCGTGCCAAGCAGCTCCTCTTCGGCCACGGAAAACAACGCTTTGCTGTGAACACTTTCCACCAGTTCCGGATGCATGTTACGCATTGCCAGGACGGCAATCCGTGAGATTGGTTCCTCGTACAGTAGCGAACACCAGCGGATCTGCATTTCCTGGATGGTAAACTTACACGAGAACTTTGTACCCCGGTGAACGGTGCGCAAATCGTTCGTCTGCAGGATGCCGGTAATCAGTGCCAGATCGTCCATCGGTTTCCAGCGACCAAGATCTTTGGCGGCCACTTGCTGGGAAGCGCTTTTCTTCTTCGTTTTCTTTGTATTCTTCAAGGCGCGCTTCTTATCGTTTACGGATGCGTTCGAGTTTAGCTGCTGCAGAATGCTGGTGGCCGGATTGGGAGCTTGCGGTGGTGGAAGCGTTACCGTGGGTGTAGGCAGTGGTAGTGGTGGTGGTGGCGCAACAACCGCTGCCGGAAGTGGTGCTGTTTGCACAATCGATGGAGTCGTTTGCATCGGTTCTATTATGTTGGATGGCGGAGAACTGGTGATGGTGCTCGGACCAGGTGAACCAACAGTACCGGATGCGGGTACGGTTCCCAGCGAAGCCGCCATCGACTGTGACAGTGTACGGGATCTGCCGCCGACATTTTTTATCTGCTGAATCGGTGTGCTGGCCATGCTGAACTCGACTATTTCATCATCAAAGCGCTTCCGTTTGATCGATCGTGAGGAGCTGAAGAGGTTGAAACCGGGAAAATAGGAGTGGTATATTAAGGCGCCGCATTCTGTGCTGGGTGCACCACTTTGCGATTCTCTCTACCTACCTGCGTCGCTTTTGATCATTCGCCAAATCGGCAGCACTCGTCGGGGTGGAACATTCCATCGGTATGTCCGACTTTATGGATGTGTTTGCATCCATTTTGAAATGAAATTATCAGCAAAATTACACCAACAAAAGCAAGCGCGTCACCGAACGAAGCCAAACAATGAAATTGGCGTTTTTATTTATTTTCTCCCCATTTGACGTTCCACTCAGCAGAAAGGAACAGCAGTGTTTAAGGAACTGTCAGAAATTCCAGCAGCTTTCGGCAACTGTCAAATTCGCAATGTTTACATTTTGGTTGGCCCATTTTCTGGCAAGGGGTTGATCTGCTTCTATAGCGATTTGTACAGCAAAACTCCAGAAAAAGTTGATAAAATATGGTTGAACCAACCGAGCATTTACTAGCACTAAAAGGTAAGAGCTTAAGCTAATAACATTCCTTAACAGACATACAGAAAAAAACGTGTTTGTTCCTCCTTTTGTTGCAGTGATGCGCCTCACACGGCCCACTTTAATCAGTCCGCAAATATTGACGGCCGAACCGAAGGATGTGCCACAGTATTCGTTTCAAAAGATTCTACACAGCGATGCCACATCGGTTGCCGGATGTGAAACACTCGCTGCTGGACAGTTTATGCTGTTGCCACAAAGCTTTGGCAACATTTACCTGGGCGAAACGTTCTCGAGCTATGTGTGCGTGCACAACTGTC
Source organism: Anopheles maculatus (assembly GCA_002091835.1). Taxonomy (NCBI): domain Eukaryota; kingdom Metazoa; phylum Arthropoda; class Insecta; order Diptera; family Culicidae; genus Anopheles; species Anopheles maculatus. Next base: position 216,225 of record KZ061903.1, read on the forward strand.
GGGCACATCCCGTCTCGAACGTATCGGTAAAGGCTGACCTACAGTCGAACAATAGTCGGGTTAGTCTTCCGATTCATGCTGACAAGACCGGGCCGGTAACACTGAATCCGGAGGAAACGTTGGACGATGTTATTCATCACGAGGTGAAGGAAATTGGAACGCACATGTAAGTAGAGGAAGGTGTTGGTGTGATGTTTTCCCTGCTTAAATGTCTTACCCTTTACCTTCAGCTTGGTTTGCGAGGTTTCTTACATGACACCGGCCGGATTGGAAACATCATTTCGGAAGTTCTTTAAATTCCAAGTCGTCAAACCGCTAGACGTGAAGACAAAGTTCTACAACGCCGAAACGGACGATGTGTATCTGGAAGCACAGATACAGAACATCACCGTGGGACCAATCTGTCTGGAGAAAGTTGAGCTTGAAAGTTCGGAACAGTATACGGTTATTTCGTTGAACACACTCTCAACGGGTGAATCGGTGTTTTCTTCGAAAACAATGCTTCAACCGCAAAATAGCTGCCAGTTTCTGTATTGCATTCGACCGATTCCGGAGATTGCACGTGATCCGAGTGCGTTGAAGGCTGCCAACAATATCGGCAAGCTTGACATTGTGTGGCGTTCCAATTTGGGCGAAAGAGGCCGCTTGCAGACCAGTCAACTACAGCGCTGTGGATTTAATCGTGCCAAGCAGCTCCTCTTCGGCCACGGAAAACAACGCTTTGCTGTGAACACTTTCCACCAGTTCCGGATGCATGTTACGCATTGCCAGGACGGCAATCCGTGAGATTGGTTCCTCGTACAGTAGCGAACACCAGCGGATCTGCATTTCCTGGATGGTAAACTTACACGAGAACTTTGTACCCCGGTGAACGGTGCGCAAATCGTTCGTCTGCAGGATGCCGGTAATCAGTGCCAGATCGTCCATCGGTTTCCAGCGACCAAGATCTTTGGCGGCCACTTGCTGGGAAGCGCTTTTCTTCTTCGTTTTCTTTGTATTCTTCAAGGCGCGCTTCTTATCGTTTACGGATGCGTTCGAGTTTAGCTGCTGCAGAATGCTGGTGGCCGGATTGGGAGCTTGCGGTGGTGGAAGCGTTACCGTGGGTGTAGGCAGTGGGAGTGGTGGTGGTGGCGCAACAACCGCTGCCGGAAGTGGTGCTGTTTGCACAATCGATGGAGTCGTTTGCATCGGTTCTATTATGTTGGATGGCGGAGAACTGGTGATGGTGCTCGGACCAGGTGAACCAACAGTACCGGATGCGGGGACGGTTCCCAGCGAAGCCGCCATCGACTGTGACAGTGTACGGGATCTGCCGCCGACATTTTTTATCTGCTGAATCGGTGTGCTGGCCATGCTGAACTCGACTATTTCATCATCAAAGCGCTTCCGTTTGATCGATCGTGAGGAGCTGAAGAGGTTGAAACCGGGAAAATAGGAGTGGTATATTAAGGCGCCACATTTAGACACGGGTGCATTTTTCAACTCTCTCTACCTACCTGCGTCGCTTTTGATCATTCGCCAAATCGGCAGCACTCGTCGGGGTGGAACATTCCATCGGTATTTCCGACTTTATGGATGTGTTTGCATCCATTTTGAAATGAAATTATCAGCAAAATTACACCAACAAAAGCAAGCGCGTCACCGAACGAAGCCAAACAATGAAATTGGCGTTTTTATTTATTTTCTCCCCATTTGACGTTCCACTCAGCAGAAAGGAACAGCAGTGTTTAAGGAACTGTCAGAAATTCCAGCAGCTTTCGGCAACTGTCAAATTCGCAATGTTTACATTTTGGTTGGCCCATTTTCTGGCAAGGGGTTGATCTGCTTCTATAGCGATTTGTACAGCAAAACTCCAGAAAAAGTTGATAAAATATGGTTGAACCAACCGAGCATTTACTAGCACTAAAAGGTAAGAGCTTAAGCTAATAACATTCCTTAACAGACATACAGAAAAAAACGTGTTTGTTCCTCCTTTTGTTGCAGTGATGCGCCTCACACGGCCCACTTTAATCAGTCCGCAAATATTGACGGCCGAACCGAAGGATGTGCCACAGTATTCGTTTCAAAAGATTTTACACAGCGATGCCACTTCGGTTGCGGGGTGTGAAACACTCGCTGCTGGACAGTTTATGCTGTTGCCACAAAGCTTTGGCAACATTTACCTGGGCGAAACGTTCTCGAGCTATGTGTGCGTGCACAACTGTCGGGCACATCCCGTCTCGAACGTATCGGTAAAGGCTGACCTACAGTCGAACAATAGTCGGGTTAGTCTTCCGATTCATGCTGACAAGACCGGGCCGGTAACACTGAATCCGGAGGAAACGTTGGACGATGTTATTCATCACGAGGTGAAGGAAATTGGAACGCACATGTAAGTAGAGGAAGGTGTTGGTGTGATGTTTTCCCTGCTTAAATGTCTTACCCTTTACCTTCAGCTTGGTTTGCGAGGTTTCTTACATGACACCGGCCGGATTGGAAACATCATTTCGGAAGTTTTTCAAATTCCAAGTCGTCAAACCGCTGGACGTGAAGACAAAGTTCTACAACGCCGAAACGGACGATGTGTATCTGGAGGCACAGATACAGAACATCACCGTGGGACCAATCTGTCTGGAGAAAGTTGAGCTTGAAAGTTCGGAACAGTATACGGTCATTTCGTTGAACACACTCTCAACGGGTGAATCGGTGTTTTCTTCGAAAACAATGCTTCAACCGCAAAATAGCTGCCAGTTTCTGTATTGCATTCGACCGATTCCGGAGATTGCACGTGATCCGAGTGCGTTGAAGGCTGCCAACAATATCGGCAAGCTTGACATTGTGTGGCGTTCCAATTTGGGCGAAAGAGGCCGCTTGCAGACCAGTCAACTACAGCGCTGTGTAAGCATTTCATGGCAACGATGATTGCTTTTTGTGGGTAATAGCACTAATCATTCAAATTTTGTATGTTCTTCATCCACGTAGGCACTGGAATACAGCGATCTTCGGTTGAACGTGATCGAAGCAAACAGCACCGTCCGCATTGGGGAAGGCTTCAACTTTCGGTGCCGGGTAACAAACACCAGCGAACGGTCGATGGATTTGCTGATGAGTCTCAACACGAAAGCCAAACCAGGCTGTGGTTATACCGGTGTTACCGAATTTGCACTGGGGCCGATCGAACCGGGTCAGATGAAAGAATTCCCACTGACCGTTTGCCCGGTACGGTTGGGATTGATTGTGATTTCTGCGCTTCAGCTAACGGACGTGTTTACGAAGCGCAAGTACGAGTTTGACAACTTTCTGCAGGTGTTTGTAGTGGACGAGGACTATCGGGAGGATAGCTTCCAGCTGGATAAGTACGTGCGGTACAGTAGCAGCACCACCGGCAGCAAAAACATTCCACAAACGGTCTAGAAATCTGTAACGGCAAACGACAAACTAACCGCTAAGCGAGATGCAATACTAATGCTACATAGTTTACATCCAAAAATTGGCCCGCATGTACACCGTTAAATGGCTCGCGATGTCACTTATTTATTAAAAAAAAAGTCTCTAGAACAACATTACCACGAGATTCGGATGCTTTTTTTTGTTGGGAATTGGTTCGGAGCCGGAAAGAAACAACGATGGCGATGGGGTTGTATGGCGGCTGTTCCCCTATTTGCCCATACGCTGGATGGACCACTCTTGCTGACACAGCGGGCACCGATTGTTCTGCTTAATCCACAGCGACATACAGCAGTGGTGAAAGGAATGGTTGCATTCGCCCCACACGACAACACAGTCTTGCCGGCCGAGTGTGTCCTTTTTGCTTTCCGCCTGGCAACGGAGGCAAGCGTCTGGTGAAGAAAAAGGGAAACGCGTGAAGAATTACTTTATTGTTGTAAAGTAAGAAGAATGTTGTTGATTGAAAGAGCAAAATATCATCGAAATCGAATTTCTGGTAAATAGTGATTACAAAGTTGCTACAAAGTAAAAAGCAAAACAACGAAAGGTCACACACGTTCCCTGTAACATTATGCTAAATATTTAACTAGATTAAATGTTCCGATCGACATTTAGTGGATCGTTTATATTGATTTTTTGCCTTTAAAAAGCTTAACGATGGCATCAATCCATCGTCTTTTGTTTCATTTGATATTTGAAAGACTCCACTTGAAGCAGTGGCCAGACCAAGGCAACCATGGCAAGGAGCAGTCGTAGGTCACCGCACTACGGAGGTGTGCTCAACGAAAGATGTACAGTAATATTAATTGATTTAGAGCATAAATAAGGAGATAATGCTTATAGCCAATTTAGTTTTAACAACATCAGCTGCCACTTTTGGAGAAAAACGTGTACATAGCACTGGGAGCCTGGTCCCGGCCATCTGGCAGTTTTTTAAAGCGTAAAATGCATCAGAATCTGAGCACAGAGGCTGGAAGGTTTACTGTTTAACATCTGGGATCAAAGATATCGTAAATCGCATATATACTAACACTATTTTGTATATAATGTTCTTAAAACTTAGGAGTTATTGATTATCGTTTTGTTTTCATCATCACAAGTTAACACAACTCTTAATACATTCGTTGATGTTAAAGACGAAGAACAATTCGTCTTTATTTTGGTTCATATCGACCTATTAAACCTCTCGTTGTCTCGTACTGAGCATGTTTCTTATTTACTCTCGCTCAATGTACAAACACAGCTCATTGAATAAAGCGAAAAGCAATGACGCAAGTTTGACTCGAAATCAAGCAATTTGTTTACATGAATTTATTATCCCTTGCCAACTCTCCCCATTTGCAGTTCCGTTTCTTCAGCATTTCATCATTTGGCGACAACAGTATACGCTCACACAAAGACACAAATCCAGTAATTTTACTTTTGGATTGTGCAATTATCGGTAACAGAATGAAACACTAAGTACTCATACGAACACATAATGAATGGGTGAAACGGAACTCTATTCATTCATTGACTCATTTCATTCATCGATAGCCGATTGGTGGGCGGCGTTCTGTTTATGCCGGTTGCTCTCTCTCTGTGCGTGTGTTGTGTGGTATGCGGTATGTACAATGTGTACACATGACGCAAAAGATTCACCAACTGTCGTAGGCTAATGAATTGCCATTTTGATTGTGCATATGCACAATCTCTGTATTGCAGGCGTGTCCATATTGTTTGATGGAATTTTTGACAAAATGAATCTCAGAAGATGGCGGATGTAAACGACATTCCGGGATTGGTACTGCACGATTTGTGTCAAGTCATGTAGTTAATAAGTGAGTTACAAGTATTGAAATGGTGGAAATTCCTAACACGATCGTGATTTGCTGTTCCGGATATTGCAGCACATCCTGTTGCTGAGTCGTTGAAGAACAATTCCGCAAGGAAATGTTTAATTTATGGTCTTTGTTTATCATCTGTTCTATTTGCTTGCCCTAGACTGCTAACTAGAACCGTTTACGACAATAAAAATCAAATTAACACGTGCTAGCTGCTGGTTTCTTTATGCAGCGCCATCTGGCAGTGAGTAGCAGTACTACAAAAAAGGATTTTTTTATTCAAAAGCAAAGGTTTTACTTATTTTCGTTAACCGAATTATTGGTTTAAATAAAACGAAACTCTCCAGACTGTTCGACTGCAGAACTTTGCAAAACGACAGTATAAAGAGAAATCTGGGGAATTCCCATGTTCTTTAAAAAAAACCATCATTCAGCCATTGTAGATTGCGTGTTGCGTTATAACAAGCTACTGTAGTAAACGTGCCACTCGTAACGTGGAACATCATCACAACAAATTGTGCACCTCGTCACATCACGCCATCATCACACGTCCTTCACGGTCACCCCTCCTGACCGTGCAAAACCCCACGAATTGCGGATTCTTGCGATTGCGTTGCCTTTTTTGTTGTTGCTCTCTCGCAAACGAGCCAAGCCTCAATTGCCAATTTATCGAACGGGGGCACGGCTCGGCACTGCCCACAACAACGACCATTACACACACACATATCTCGGACTGATCGAACCAATTGGAGAAGCACAACGAACCACAACTACTACGTGCGGCGCCACACGTTTAGCTCCAACCAGAAACCAGACCTGAAGGGCTTTCGCTCTGTAGTGCACACACCACAATTGACAGTGAGAATCATATCTGAATCTAAACGACGTTCTGATCGATATCGATTGATAAAACTGCGTCATACGGGGTAGACCATTTAACGCTAGCAATCGCGACATTGTCGTTGTCGCTCTCATCAATACTCATCAGTGCGTATCAAGGAGGTGGTGGAAACTATACAATCAATGTTCAATATTTTAACCGGGTTCGATATATTTTGGGGGGGCGAAAGACACACAGGCGTCAGGCGTCAGCAACAATTTAGGGATGTTAGTGGCGCTCGTTTGGTACTTTGGGTTGGACTTTGAACGTCTCACTGGGCGTATGATCTCTACGGAAACCGCAAGGTAGTATTGATTTACGTTGTGAAATAGTTTGGGGGACTAATTTTTTTGCGCAGCTATTTTAAGTGGACTCTTATGGAAGTGGTCCAACTGAATGTTGAAGTATTCTAATAGCGACCAGTGATAGCTCACCAAAGCATAGTACAATCAGGGCTATGAAGATTTTCGTAATGCTTCTTTTGATGCCTTACTTGAGCCGTAAATGTGCGAATAAGTCTCAATAGAGCTTTCCTCAGACTGCAGAATGATTGGTAGCTTTCAAAGGAGGAATCAGCATCCGGCATCAGTAGTAGATCACCGTTGGAAACTGGAAGAGTCTCATTAGCCCTTGGGTGACCAACGGTGATCGTGAAGCTAAGACGCCGGACAACCCTCACCAAGTTGACACAGCGCGACCGTTGGTAATCTGTTGGCGAAAGCCTCCAAGAGGTTTTAGTCGTTACGAATCCGGCAGTACCCAATCGGTGGTCCCATGGATCTCTACGAAGATCTCCTTCTCGAATACCAAAAAAAAGGGGGAAGCAGCAAAGTCTCAAATTAGTATTCGCTACTAATTCGTTAGTTGATTTAATAGTAGCGACTCAGGTCAACAGGTACGCGTACCGGAATTGAATCCTTCATCCGTACGTAAAACTAATCATCTAAGATAGAAAATGTCAAGACTTGGTAAGATTCTAGCTACAAAAAAGGAAGCTTCTCCAACAAGAGCTCTTCTGTCTTTCTGATCCTTTGACAAGCAGTGTTTTGTGTTGCTTTTGATTCCTTGCCCTGGTTCTTGACTACTTTTGGAATCGTTTGGATCCCTTCCTTTTGGACGACAAGGCTTCAGGATGAAGTCTAGCACGTGAGATCACTTGGACCCATGGTGTAACTCACCACTAGACGGTAGGGTCACTAAAGGGCCCTTATGTTAACTTGAAGATGTTAATTATTAATTGATTGATTGATTGATCCCACTGAAAAGGATTATTGGCTTCGGGATTTCTTTATAAAGAGCTTAGGTAAAGCTCAAAAAATAGGTTTGCAGATAGAAAGCTGCATTGAATAATGTAGTCAGGTTCTATGTTCTCCAGCTGCCGTCGTATGATACACATCAGAACTGTAACTTTGCGAAGTGTTAGTTAGTCATTCTAGTTAGACAACATTTAAAAAAAGGTTATATAAATGATCGATCAATAGCTTTCGGCAGTAACAAGATTTTATTACAGGAAGTAAAGGCGGTTCAACACCATAAGATATTGCTAGAAAGGATCAGACGAGAAAGAATGGAATGATGAACTAATTAAAAATGAAATTTGACACTCTCTTCAGTCAGTTAGAAACTAGTTTGAAACAATCTCCATTTATCGTATTCCATGTACTACAGAATTCGATATCCAAATGTCTTCCTCTCCTTTGTTAGCCCTCAACAATAATAAATATCTAAATCAATGCACCGAAAAACAAAATCCAAGATCAACATTTTCTACAGGTACCAGAAAAACAAATCCCCGCAATCCTACTGTACTCTATTTTTATAGAACGTCAACTTAAAAAAAAACACAATTTCATGGCCAAATATTTCCGGGTCCAACAAATGTGTTCCACACCACGCCACACAACTGCACCCTACCAACAACACGCTCGTTTGGCAAGGTTGAAGGACTTGTTCGAGAGTATGTTCGAGCTTTGTTTTTGTGTTTTGCTAAAATTGGTGTTGTTTTCCTCCAATTTTACAACTATTGCGGAGAGTTTACCGGAATCCGGAAAGAGGTTCACCTTCATTGATCGCGTAGTTTCAGGTCCGTTAGTCTACGATGCGCTTGATCCTTTTTTTGTGCGCAAACACGCAAAACCTGTGATCCACGATCTTGGTTATGATTCATGGCCTTCTGGAACTTCGAAATCGTTCTGAAAATGAAACTCGAGCCAATAAAAGCTAACCGATCGTAGCAGGACACGGTCATCGTTCACCGGATCATTCACCGATTGGATACAAAAGTGCGCAAAACCCATGCACGAGACCTCGCAATTACGATACGATCACTAGCAGGTAACTCATACAGCTCTGTGTGTTTGTGTGCGAATGGGGTTGTGACTCTGAAGACGCAAAACACACGGGTTAAAGTTGAAGCGGCAACACTGAGGAAACAATTTAATTGGGCAGAGAGTACCCCTTCCCAAGCTTCGGCTGGTGGATACGTTACGCGCGCCGATATGACGCATTAGTAACCGATACACTTCCTTCTACCTGAAACGGCCAATGGCCTGTTTTCCATTCCGCCTCTCCGTTCCCCCGCATTCCTCTATTCACACCCCCTTTCAAAGTGGTGAGTGTGCTGCTTCGCTAATGTGTCAGTAATTCGCAACACAACAATACCGATCGGTGAAGTGTTCCGCTGGTCGGCACAAGATCAACCATTCCGTCCGATCACCAGAGTTCGCAGTTTTAGCATGGACGTGAAAATGATTCAGACCGTGCGCAGTATGTTTGCCTGTGGGTGGATGTCACGAAGCGTGGGAAATCTTAGGTGTCAATTTTCACCACACAACCACAACCACGCTGCGATTTTGTTGGTAAAAAGTACGTCTCAAAATAGCCCTTCCGCGTGATGGGGCTTGTACTACTACTCACCTGTCAAACTGTAGTGTGACATTTCACACACAAACACACCTCCGAACGAAGCCTGTTGATTTGTTGTTTAGTTTTCTTTTGCTTTGCGAGTTTTTCCACGCCACGCCACGGTCAAGGATGTCTGCCGATTGGCGCCATTAACCCTGTCAGCCACCTCCAACAACACGAGAACACATTCAAACACGTGTCACGTGCGTTGTGGCAAAAAAGCGGCGCGCACTCATACGTCACCGTGTGCTGCATCTCGCTCACTCGCTCACTTTCTCGCTCCGCTCACTATCAAAGTAAGCCGCACGCTAGCAGTAGAACAGCCGAACCCGACAAACAGATCGATACAAAATGGCCATGGTCACGGCCATTGGCCAACCGTTCTCAAATGCGAGTGGAGGTGGTGGTGGTGCTGGTGGTACGCCATGTTCTCCCTCCCCATCTACCACTACGAACAGATAACATACACATAGCTCTCCCCACACTGCGGGGGTACACTAATATTCGTTCCGCCATCATTACACAGCCCGGGGCGACACACCTCCAAATGCAAAACAAACACTGCAGCGTGGTTTCTTTCAACCTGCGCGCGTGTGGGTGGATAAAAAATACACACATTTTTCCTCCCTTTGGGGGACAAATTTGTCGGGAGAGCCTCGATCTCTTATGACGCCCGGCAATTTGTTCTCGCTAAAAAGCAATGCGACACCATTAATGTGTCGCAGAATGTGTAAACACTATAAATAACCCTTGTGGCGATCGTGATCTACAGCGCCAAAGCGTGGAAAATTGTGAATGTCCCTAAGGAAAGAAAACAAACCAAAAAATTGTTGACAATTATATAACTGCTGATATCTCGCGTGTCCTAGCCACGAGGGGGGGTTGCCAATTTGTGTGTTTATTTACAAAGTTTTCCCATCCCCCCCCATTTTGGTGCGCCGAGTGTGAGATATTATTTTTAGGCAGCGAATTTTCTTTTATTTTGCGACCACGTTTTATGACAGCTTTGGGGCGGTGCGCGGGATGGAGAAATATTTCTTCTAAATATATCACTTTCACCTTCAACGTAGACGATACAACTGGCTTTTTGCAAACCGGTGAACATAATTGTTATGGGATGGGGATTGTTAGATCATAGCGAAGACTAATAATATTTGTAAACAGGAGCAATAACTTTACACACAAGGACGTCGGAGGATTTGATTTGTGTGTTGGCATTCTCGCTTATACGGGCTTGATAATGAGAGGGATAAGAGCAAGTTTTACAACAAAATAGTAATCAAATGAAATTATGTTATTAAACATTTTAAGGACGAATAAGTCTTTAGTGGAAATTATTTTCTTTGGAGGGAAATATGTAGCAAATCTTAAATATTGGGCATTAATATACAGTATTGCATCTTGTGCTGATACAGTACAATAAAACTTGCTATAGCTATAGCTATAGCTACGGTTCAATAAATACTGTATAAAGTTTAAATTCGCATAAGAATTTTAGTCTTCCATGAACTTTTGGACTCCTATTTGTGAAAAGGCTTTTCAGTGTCTAAAATGATTTCAAATTTCATGAGAAAAATACCAAAATATTCAGTTCGTAAAGAACTATCATAGACAAGAGGCCTTGAGTGGCCTTGAGAATATGGCCGATCTAGCCTAAAAGTAGACTGAGATGCAAGCATACCAAGCCCAAGGATAAGTATTTTTGTGATGTTTTGGTATTTAAAAGACTTTAATTGTATTATTAAACTTTATATTTGTACTACTGCTGATGGTTTGTAGATATTTAATAACTTTTAAGAAGATATTAATATTTTATTATGAAAATATTTAGTTAAAACGTGAAACCGCATTGTCTATTGTCATTCTCGAACGAAGAACTCTCTAACAATCCTAGTAACATCACAACATGGCGAATAAATCGGAATTGTGACTTTGAGCGAGAAAAGACCAACTTTGTACAACCTGTTTGCTGACATCGAGGAGATTTTTGCAGTTGGAAGATAATGTTGAAATGACAATATAAAGGGATTGCTAACACTGGACTGACTGTCCAGCTACGGGTAAAACCAAGTCATAGAAAACTAGAAATAGCAGACCGAGACCTTTTGAGGTTGTATAGCTAGAGAAGAAGAAGAAGAAACTGTTTCTGCAATTAGCAAAAAAAAACCTTTTTTTGGTGGAAAATTAGGGACATATTATTACACCAGAGTAATTACTTTTATTTTTTTTTATTCAGAATTAACTGATGATGAATAAGAATCAAGTTTTACATGACTGTTGGTGGATAATAAAACAAAAATTGTGGACTTATTATCCGATCTCTATGCCCATAGTCACAAAGAGTCGACAAAACGGAATTCGCGGTAAACAATTGATGGATTTGAGAATCAGTGTTACGATTTTGAGGTGTTGATTTACTACATTGAATTGGCTTTCCAAGCTTGAATTCTATCGTGCCAGCTTTAGCTTGCGTTTTACGAATTTGAAAACGTCCGTTCAATACTTGAACTGGACTGATAAACCCTTAAACACGCTTTCTACACACATCGGCAAACCGAACCGTACCGCACCGCGTCGAGCTTTCCATACAGCTGGGAAGCCCTATCGTCCTTTCGAGCCGTACCACCACATGCAAATCGAAGCAACCTCAGAACAAATATTAATGCAATGAACAACGCGTATTGCAGGCGTTGTTCAATATTCGCAGATTTGCATTACGTGAAACAAAAACATATTTTTATCGTTTCTTCGTGACTAAAACTTTCAATATTATTTAATCCTCGCATTCAAGTATAAAAAACTCATATTCACTCAAAATTAACAATGCTTGGAATGTCACAAGATATTCTAAATTCGTGAAATCGTGTGCGTGAAAGCGTATAGTGAGAACTACCTGTATGAAACAGCCATAATGACGTGCTATTGTGCAGGAGCAAGACAACAAATAACAAACTACAAAAGCAGCACGGGACGATAGGCCTCCACACAGATCGGGCTTGCATGGGTTGAAGGGCTGTCAAATTTTCATATAAAATCAAAACAAACAGGTGCGGTACGGTTCGGTTTCCGATGTGTGTGGATGGCGTGTAATGGTACTGCGACAGTAGATCACCGTGGGAAACTAGAAGAGTTTCATTAGCTCTTCGGTGACCAACGGTGATCGTCAACCTAAGACGCCCGACAACCCTCACCAAGTTGTCACAGCGCGACGCCGTGACGAGTTGCCCATGGCAAAAATCGTCTATACGATTCATTTCCAATGTTATACCCCAGTTGGTGATCTGGGAATGTTTGGCGAAAGGCTCGAGGAGGTTTTAGCTGGTACGAATCCGGCAGTACCCAATCGGTGGTCGGTGGTCCCATTAGTCTCTATGAAGATCTTCTCCTCGGATACAAAAAAAAAAGAATGGTCGTAGCCCCCTTGATCACATATCCAGTTTCCAGCAAAATCTACCTCTGTCAATAGTTACGGAGTCTTGAAAGCTCAAACCCCTAGTATCTGCTTAATTTGCTCTTATATAGCCTGCTCGGTGGCTGGATCAAGTGGACCTGAGACCTGAGGGAGATCGGATTCAGCCGAGGGTGGAGGAGTGCAGCCATGGACCGAGTTTCCTGGAAACGGATTGTACATCAGGCCATGTCTATTAGACGTGCTTCCTAGGAGCAGGCCAAGAAAGAAGAGAGAAGATAGCCTGCTCTTAATATAGCCAAACGGGAAACAATTTTACCAATTTGGCATTTTAGAAAGATTTTCTCCATCATTTGACTTTGGTAATGGATACTCTTGTTTATTCTTTTCCAATTTTGAGAGATTGCATGAGATGTTTCTGGAAACTAAATGTATTAGAACCAATGCATATATCACTTCAATTACAATTAATTACTCATCTTGTAGCCACCTGTTGCACTCGTTTACTCACCCATTCCCAATCAAACAAACAGTGAGCTTGGGGCCGTATCCGTAGTCACAAGTCATCGGAAAACAAACACGCCTGTCCCAACCCTCCCCAGTAACGTTCGTGTGCTAATCGGCGCGTTGTACAAATTATTCACTTCCCGCGAAATTACCGCCTCACCAATAAAAGCCCGAAGGCCATTCAATGTGAAATGAATGTCATCTTTGTGTGTTTCGAGATGTTAGCGGGACTGTTGACTGGCTGCCACACCCTCGCGTGTGCCATCGTGCAAAAAAAGTATATTTTTGATTTGTGTACGCAAAGAAACAAAACAATCCAACCCAGTAGTTTTGTCAAACTACACTGGTGAGATGAGAACGAGAAGAAAACATGCCAAAATGTGGCAACGAGTGGCACAAAGCGAAAAGTGAACGAACGGTTCATGTCGGACCCTCGCACATTGGACGGCCACAGACCGGTGCGCACGTATGCTTTTATGCAAAACACAACGCAAAAGCACAAATTTGAAGACCCAAGATTGTCTAATACACATTGGGAAATGAAAGCAGCGTGACGCAACAGCACGCTACAGATGTGTACGCGACTAATTTTGGCAATCAACGGAATCGAAGCAGATCTCTCTCTCTCTCCCCTTCAATTATTGCCATTTCGCGAGGCGTGCGTGACACGTTCCACGATGCAGTGTTTGCGTGTCTGACGTGAGGACACATCGAGGCAAAAATTTTGCGAATGCGAATTTTGACATTTGTGCAGACAAAGTTGGGATTGATTTGTGTTGTCGAATTTGTGAAACGTAGTACAGATGAGCAGAATTAGACGAAAAACTATATACGCAAATATCTTTGCCTTTTGATACACGGACCCGCTCAGCTCACTCTATGCAGCATAGTTTGAGAGCGCCGAGAACGACGCAACCAATTCTCCAATTAATTCCATCCAGATTGATCGATCTTAATTGTTTTAACCTTGACTACACCCGATCGATTCGAACAATCGGACAGTTAGCGATCGATTCGACGATTCGAACTCACCGATCGAACACGATGACGCGCGTAC
>KZ061903.1:238473-287465 GCA_002091835.1 Anopheles maculatus
AAGTTGCTTGTGGCTGTTCCCTATGTTCCTGCCGAAACAGTTGAGAATTCGAATGAAACAAAATAGAACTTAACACCACCATCGGGCAAGCATACCGGTCGGCAGTGAGCCAACCTGAAGCGCAAAGATCAGTGAATGAGCCTTCCAAGGTTCATAAGGTTAGCCGCGATACACAGTGCTGCTAGTCGCCGGGAGTTGTCGCCACAATTTCCTTGTTGGCTGGGACTTCTCGAGAGCGATCGCTTTTTGCTGCTCGAGATACTACCCTCATGTGTGTCGGTGTGTGTCGGTGTGTTTGTGAGAGAAAATGTTTATGTCACACTGTGGGTGGGTGGACGTGAAAAACAAACGCGAGGCGGTCGCAAATTTTTTGACAGTTTCGGCTGCTGTCTGCTAATACTAAAAAGCGAAGGTGGACGAATGGATCGGTCGAACACCTTTTTCTTTTGGGGTGTGTGTGATTTTTGTTGCTGTTGGCTAAACTTCCGCCATTCCTCCTGCTTGCGAAGAATTCGAACGAATTTAGACCGCTACCGGGCGTTGACGGTGGGGTGGTCAATGTCAAGCAAAAGGTCAAACACAGCCGTTCAAAAGGGTACTTTTCTACACACGTTAGATGGGACGGTGTGATTGTAGTGCAGAAAAAGAAAATGACACAAATGGGCACGCGAATTTCAAGATGGAGTACATGCAGTACATGTCTGATGGATGTTTTAAAGTTTAGTTTGTGTAAATATGTTTTAAATGCTTACATTCGTAGAAGAAAGTCTGCAAAAACATGTCTCTTTTCCCTTGCGAAACGGATATCGATTGACAGGAAACTGTTTAAAATGGCGATTACAAAAAAGAAAATGGCCATTGAATATTTATATTTGTTTCCCCGCACTTGTGACACATTCCAGCATACGGATAACAAGTTACAGCTAGCAATCAAGATAACTTCAACCGCGTAAGGTCAATATGTTGTTTACTTCCAGGTTACATAGCATTGCGCGAATGGTAAATTGCAATAATAATTCCACGCGCTTTACTAAAGTGATACGGCAAATTATCTCCGGTGGGGAATGATCGTGCACGCGACACTTTTGTATCAAACGCTGCACACGGAAGTTCAGAATAACGCCTATTGTCTATCTGTGCGGTGTTCTGCGCGTTACACCAATCAGGGTTCAGCTTCGGGACACGGGTTGTTGATATTAGTTTTATTTTCCTGAAACTGTTTTCCAAACCAACGGATTCCACCTTTATGTCACGTTGTGTGCGTATGAGTGCACAGACTGCGAAGGTGCATCGATGATAATGGCATTCATCCACCGGCAGGCTTCAACCAGGCCTGCATGTCTGCACCGGCTGTTTGCGTTTGCAATTCTGAGAAATTATGATAGAAAAAGGCATTGTCGGGAGGCATGTCCTCGTGCGACACAGTTCTGACTTTGAGGTACATTTTATCCACTTTGTGTACGTCACGATCAGGTGCTTCGATGTACGGACGATGGATGATACTTGATTTTTCTTTGTAAATATTAGAGAAAATAAAACTAAAAGTCATAAACAAACGTAAACTGATCGACGTAGAAACTGTTGTTCAGGATAGCGATCTGTTAAGACGCACGATGTTCTGTGTTGATGCTGCGATATCCACCTTCATGTGACGATCGTCTCGTGTCTTTTGCGACTGTCGCTAATTGCTGACGTACATTTATTAGTACACAAGACGGCCACTCGCACCAACACCAGCAACGTAAATCGCAAATAAATTGGTGAGAGAGAAAGAGACTGAATGTATTGCTGCGTTTTTTTTGTAAATAAACGACAATCATCTTAAAAAAAAAACGCAAACGATCTGTCTTGTAGCCTCAAGCAAGCAAAAACAATCAAGAACGCACCGGTTGTTGTCCTTCAACGGTTGTGCGTTTGGTCGTTAAAGAAAAATTAGTTTAGAGATTTCAGTGGGATATAGAAATACATTTTACGACAACTTCCCGAAAATGCTTTTCTTTTTCCTAATTGATGTCCCCTTGTGTGGACATTAGGACACAGGGAGTTATTTATATTTGCTCGACTTTATCGGCCGTTAGATTTAACCGGCTGCGGATGAATGAAGAGATTGGTCTGCGTTGATCTTCCGATAGATCTACCGTAACAAGCGAGCGTGTACACCACATTAATGAACTGTAACTGTACCCGGTTGCCCCGGTACACAGAAGACTGAATTGCGTCACGATATGAAAACAAAACGAAAACGGCCAAACCATTGGCTGACGTAGATAAAACGTTTGTAGGTTGAACCGGTGCACCAGCAAGGTAGCGTTTTGCATGTCAATATAGTTTTACACTAGCACACACAGTAAACTTACGACAAGGTTTGCAACATTCTCTCCGTAAGTATTTGCTTATCTACAAATTGTGGCGGGAACGCCGACACACAGCAAATCGGTAGAAAAAGTAACCTAAAACCCGTTGCATTGGTCACAACAAAGCTTTGATGCTTGCCTCACCGGAAGGTCGCTTTCTTCTGGAATGTTCGCGCCGGTTCATACACCACCGGCACCAAAAGAGAGCCAAAAATGAGTAAAAGAGTATATTGGGGGCATATATTTATAGCACCGCGAAAGAAGTTGGATGAGAGCGAGCGAGAAAAAGGGAAAGGAAAATGAGTATATTTATGCTAAACAATAAAACATTGGTACAGTAAACAAAAAAAATCCAAAAACGATCACCAACACACGTGCAGGACGGTCCAACTGTGCAACCACTGCAACGTATACGTTCAATGAATGCAGGCACACAGACTGCACAATGTGCAACAATTGGTCACATTTACATACCGGCACCAGTAAGCACGTGTACCGGTGTGCTTGTGTCGCTTGTGACGGTATAAATAACCATTTAGAAATGATAAACACCAATTAAACGCTCCACGTCAACTGCGACAAAGTTGGTGCCGAGCCAGTTCTATCTAGTTTTGCTAACCGTGGGATGAATAATCTTGCTTTTTGTTTGCAGATTAATGAGAGAATTGTTTTATCTCGTTGCAAACGAAAAAAATGTCTAATCATTTTGTCGTGTGTAATACACATAGCTGTTGCTTTATGTAAATATATAAGGACACGAGCGCCATCTAGGGGTGAGACGATAACACTACACCAACGAGAAATGTTTCATAATGAAATATTTCATGCGGAGTTTGTAATTTGATTTCTTCTTTCTGGTTCTGGTAACGGTGTACCGAGTCCAGAGCAATTTTATGAATCATGAAATGTCTTCTACGCATCAGAAAGCTACATCTATCAAAGAGTAAACATATTCAGAGCACTTGTTTGTTTTCTGATTTCCATTGGATGATCAAACTAAATCCGGCATTTCAACATGTGGCTCAGTATTGCAACAGGTGAATTGATGCACGGTGGTAAAGCGAGTTTCATTCGAATTTTCTACCCTAGTGCGTAAGCGTAAGAACTAAACTAATTCCATTCTGTTACGTTCCATCACATCATTGTCCAGGATGAGATCCGTGATCCACTGCAGTACGGCTATCAGCGTGTTAACACGGCCGAAGGATCACTCTCCACCTCGACGACAGCAACCAGCCTGGACACGATCGTGCTCGACACAAACGCGGAAGATTTGGCCAGTGTGCCACCGCGCGGTCTCACACAGCAGCACCAGCCGCAAAGGACGTTCAGCCCGATCCTCGAGACGGACGATACGAATCCGTTTCTCGAGGCGGGCGAAAAAACCAAATCCAAATCGTCGCTCAAGAGTTCGCGCGTTTCGTTCGACCAGGAGGAGGACCGGTTCGACGAGGATGAGAACAGCTTCCGCAAGCAGCGGGAACACTTTCAGAAGCACAAAAGTCACAGCACATCCGAGCACAAGACACAGCTAATCAAGGTATGGAAACATCACCGTGCCGAGTAGATTGCGTTTTTGCATACTGACGGGATGCGCGTTTTTTGCTTTTAGGAACTCCGACACCTGCTAGCGACCGACAACAGAAGACAGTTCCAGGGCAAGAAGCATGTATCGCTCGATGTGAAGAGCGCCAAGGTGCTGGAGCAGCTGCTGAAGGCTTCCTCGTCGTCGGACGATTTCGAGGGCCAACGGAAAGAGTTCCAGGAGCGCAAACACAAGAGTCTCGATGCGCGGCACATTTCGTTCAAGTTCGACAAGGAACCGTCGCCGTCCAGCAGCGACGAAGACTTTGAACCCTCCACCAGTCTGCTGCGGATTGATGCCGACATTACCAAGCCCGTCATCATTGACCTGAAGGTACGACATTGCACTGTAAAACAAAGAGCATCCGTGAACCGTACAATGATGCGCCTTGCATGCTCTTCTTGTAGGATCTAGATTCGAGCGACGAGGAAGATTACATCAGCTCACGCAAACATTTCCAACAGTCCAAATCGATGAGTACGGATTCGCGGAAAAGCATCCGCTTTCTGGAGATGGAAATGGGTACGAAGGAGGAAAACATGCGTACCGCCGTACCGTTCGTGCGACAGATTACCGAGGAGGGTAAACCGAAGCTGGAGGTGTACCGGCCAACCACAAATCCTATCTACATCTGGACACAGGTAGGGACTAGTTTTTCGCAGGATCATTTCAATATACGGCATGGCGACGCTGTAAGCAAACTGCACCGGAAAGAATACATCTTCAGATTAACAATTCACAATGTGGCTCATCTTTTAAACGTCATGAACGTCGTGTTAGCATGGACGCGTGTTCAAATTGCGGTAATCATCAAGTCTACGCCACTCGACTGACCCAGACGGAATGCAAATTGTGCCTCCCACTGTATGTACGTTTGTTTATACCGATAAGGTGAACACCGATCGACAGTGACGAAGATGAGCTGGCGGCAAGCTTGTTTGAGTAGACAGCTTAGAGCGTGGCAGACGAATCAATATTGTGTGCCAAGCTGAGCACTAATAGCCTGGTCAAAACATTCGGATATGAATTGTTGATTGGTTTATAAGACATGACAAGTGTCGCTTAAGTAAATGAAACGAAATGAATGAATCAATCTACTTTAACATATATGAATGAAGATGTCGATCGTATTGAATAAGATGTTTTAGTTATTTTTTGAGCTTGATCGACGAGTCACAAATTGCCAAACGATCGAACCCTTACCTCCCGACAGGTCATGGGCAAACGCAACGCCACTAGTCGGGAAGCTTCCAATATGCGGTCTCGCACAGGCGAAGATTCTCCCGTAGGTTCGTTGCACACAAACATAGCGCCAACATTTGCGTCACTGATAATGCATGCTTTCTTTGCGTTCGTCGCAAATCCTCACAGCAATTCCCCCATGTGTAGCGCGACCTTAAACTGGCCATGTCATAAAAACCGCTACTACCAAAGATTCCGGACGGTTGTAAGAACTTTAGCTGGAAGCAGCTGTTGCCTACGTGATCTTATCATCCGGCCGGGTTCTTACCGGCGAACACTCTCTTACGTTGCATCGCTGAACGGGAAAAGCATCCGATCGCTTGTTGTTATTGTCGAATCGTTTGTACGGCGTCAACAGTGCGCGAACGGGATAATTGCGGTTCTGCTATCGGTTCGCCCTCGCAACTTCCAGACAATCTCAGAACACAGTGTCAGTTCTGGAGGATTTATTGAAATCTCATTCCAATTCCTAAAATAAATATGGAAAAAGAAAATTAGAATCATTTTCTACATTGCTTTAATCAATCACTATACTATTCCTGGCACACACAGCTCTCAGTTCAAGGACATTGCAACCACCGGCCTGCAATTTACGCGAATGGTAATGGAAACTTTATTTTATTCACCTTACGAGAATGATGGACACGCAGCCGTACTTCCATATCCATATCAAGCCAACACCATTCTCTGCCGAAGTAGCGCAAATTGTTCGACAGCTAATTAATCAAAACTATTCATAGCTACCGCAGTGGCGTACCTGACGCGTTTGCAAGCGTACACGGAGCAGCTGGAATAGTAATCGCATCGCGTAATGTTTCGGTATCTATTTTTTCTATTTCTAATGACTTATCGATAACCGAACATCGGTTCGCAATTCGCGATGAGTTGGACACCTTGCGAGAGAAAGAAAACGGGTGCATCAACGCTCCACTAACGGCAGACACGTGACGACCGACGAATGCCATTTCGATCGATCGGTTCCCGGGTAAGGGAAACCGGCACACTGGATCTTTGATGCAGTTTGGTCACTTTTCATGCTTTCATGTGCTAGAGATAGTTGTGAGGAACGCACCTGGAATGCAAAAAAAAACCAAGGACATGAGCTTCCCTTTATCCGTATCCATTGGCTTTGCTGGTGACGGTGAATGAAAGTTGGGAGCGCCCCGGACATGCATCGGAACCATTGTGCACCGGCTGAGTGCGCTTGATCGTAGTAGCCATTGCACGAGTTCGATTTACAGTACCCGGGGAGTAGAGAGCCAGTAGTCTTTATTTATTGTTATGTGTTTTGCTACGAGCCCTAGCCGGGGACCTTCTTCTTCGTGGAAAGGGCAGTTAGCAGTGAGTGAGCACATACACTCTCGAAAAGGAATTTCCCTTCCTGGAAAAACACTCCTCCCGGAGGAACTATCGTCCCGCACTGTATCTCGCCGGACGGGAATCGAATCGGTCCAGTATAAAAAGCAGCAACCGATCGGTGCCATGGTTTAGTCGATGGTGAAGCGCTCGATAGTGTGGAAAATTCGTGTGTTTCTTACCACCGCCCACGTGTCACAAGCTCTGGCCCGAGTGCGTGTGGGTGGGTGTGCGTGTCGACAGACGGCTCGATAGCAGGTGATCCTCGCTGAGTGTGAGAAAGGACCATTTTCTTTACGGTAGGACATGCTGTGAACGAAAAAACAAGCAGTTCGGTGTGTGTGCGCGCTGGAGTGTGTGTGTTGCTATAAAATTTGCAAAAAAAAAAATCGTGGATCGTGCTGGTGAGCTTACAAAGTGCTAATTTACGGGATGATTGTTACCGAAAACGATCAAAGCAATCGAACTTGTTTTGCTGTTGACGTTTGCGAGCGCCCTCTGATGGTGGGAGACAAAACTACACGCGCATTGCGAAGAACGATCACGTTTTGCCCTTTATCAGTTGCAGTTCGATCGATTCCCGGTGAATAAGAACAGGGGAAGTTGCCTGTTTGCTAGTTGAAGCTGATGTTTACAGAACAGTTTAGCAGCAAACGCAACCTTTGCCAGAGATTAATGCATGCGAGGGATGCAAAGCGCAATGATACTACACTGCCCGCTGTCAAACGGGAAGAACACAATCTTGAATAGTTTTCACGCGCCATTCTCCGTACAGGGGTGTAGAAAAGAGAAGAAAATGGTGAAATAAACTAGAAGTAGGAAGAGCTGTCTCTATAAGGCGCCTTCACATCTCTATAACACATATAATTCATAAAGATGCTTCCCATGACTAGCCATCCATGTGAAGCAGCGATGGTGTGGCGTAAACAAATCCGCTTCGAGGCGTCATATGCTCCGGTTAACACCGTCCTGGGGTTTCCAGTGATTTAGGTCGCATTTGAAACGGTGTCAAGATTGACCTCTCCTCCATTGATAACTGTTCTGCTGACCGTGCGCACATGCTTTTGATTAAGTGGTGGCCCAAATATGGATTTTGAACGCTGGCTCTTTTCGTCACCAGTGCCCTGTATTTTTTGTTTGTTTCTCCTTTATTAATAGCCAGCTACTTCTAGTTACGCCGATGGCCGGAAATAATCATACGAGCGTGAACTTGGAGGTCCGAATTAAAGGCCTGCACTTGAAATTGCTATGTTTCTTGGATGGTGTTGCCTCTTGGGCGGTATATTTAATCAACACATAGTAATCGCTAGGGATGAGATTGAACTGAAATGTGTAGCCAAGGAACAATTCGTAATTAAATTATACATCCCCAATACCATACCTAAATCGGATGCGTTTTCCTCCAAATGGTGAACGATAGGAAGCCACTCTTAAGCCTTTCCAGCTGTCCGGATTATGTGAATGATTTCAATGTCAATGACACAGTACATATTTGTGATTTTTGAAATCGCCCAACGATCCGGAAAACTCACAACCAGGATCTCTTACTATCCATTATCCTTCCGTTTGATGGAATTAGAGCAAGCGCAACTTTGCACACGCTTGCTTGCTTGAGAGTAGCGCACAGATGGAACTGCGGGATAATTATATCCATCCTAGCTGGACAATGTGTGGTGGAAGAGATAGCAACAAAACGGGAAACTGGACATAACACATTTCCCGGCTACGAATGCGTCCACTTTGCGTCGGTGTACGTGGGACGGTTGGATGTGTTGCGACTGTTCTGTCTGTTTCTGCTATCCTTTCGTTTGTCGAGGATTGTACTGGCTGCTCAGTCTCGTCCGTTCGTTACAGCTGTGTGATTGCCGATTTTCCAATGGATTGAGTGTGATCCTGACTGACAATCTTCAAGAAGAATTGCGGAAGCGATATCTTTAGAAGAACGAGCAGTTCGATTAGCTTTACAGCATTACTCTTCAAAAGAAAAGCACCAGCTTAGACAGAATAGTTTTGGAGAATTTAATACCGGGAGTGTGTGCTTAGTTTGCGCCTTGATTTGCGCTAGTGAGAGAGAGAGAGAAATAAAGTGCGTGTGTGTGTATCCGTGCATGTGCCTACCATTGTCCAATGTTGGAAAAGCAAGTACTGTGTGGCAAGCTGGTGATGGAAAATTTCGCAACAACAGACAGGAAAGCTCCGGCAGTATCCGACCGGACGGTGGCGACAGTGGCCCTCGTAGTACCACCGGGCGAACCGGGGGACGATGGTCACAGGCTGCCGATGGCAACGGTCGGAATGGTGTGTGTTTGTCTACCGGTTGGTTTGATTTTCGCTATGATAGCGCTTGTTTTCCACCACAATTTTCTCTGTTTTTTTCGACTTAAAAAAAGGACATATGTTGGATGAGGTTTTGATAAGATGATTCAAATAGGATTTACAGTTCCCGAACAAGAAACCTTCATCCGTAAACTTGACTCGCTTGAGCCTCCATTTGATAGGCAACAACATCAGCTGAGCCTTCTTCTACTGTACTTTGAACCGCTTGTTGCTCATAACTTCATGTGTTCTGTTTCGTCCGGTTCGCAAGAGGACAAAAACAAGATGGAGATATTTTCCCTTAGTACATCACCCAATTTCTTCGAACCAGAAGAAGAGAACTAGTTGAAGAAGAGAATAGAGCGCAAAGTAGGACTAACCGGAATCGGGGCCAAACGCTGAAGGGAGTAGTTGGAAGTCGTGGTCCGGCAATACAAACTTGGCGTATGCAAAAAGGGATGGGGCAATGACGTTGATAACGTGGAGGCATTGATTTGCCTACTCGTGTGTGTCAGAAGTGTGCGACCACGATCCGTCCGTCACACTCTTAACGGGTGGGTGGATTTGAACCAGCAATTGGGAAACATCGTTTCGATTTAGTTGCTCTTGACAAATAGGGACGAAGCAGAAAACAGATGAAAAAAAAAAACTCGAAAAAGTCCTCCATGCCGTTTGCGGCTTCCTTGTCTGGAGTGACCGGAACATTATCATCACACCACCAGCAGTGGTAGAGTGTGGTGATGAGTTCCCCATTCCATCCTTTTTGCCACTCTACACTATCGCGAACTTGTGTATACACCGCTGATGACGGATGGGGATGGATGGCTGTGGGGCCGCAGAGTTTCAGTAACAATCAGAAGAGCACACAAACACCAGCACGACGACGACAGAGTTCCAGCGGCAGGATGCTGCGATTGCTACAGATTACGCGTACTTATCGGTCGCATACACGCGGAACCGCCGCGTTCACACACTGGATTCGGCCAGTGCCGTGCCAGAGCTCTTCCGCGCGAGCACACACTCGGACCGACCGACGGACGTCAGAGTTCCAGCGAAGAAGAAGCTGTCCAATGTGTTACGGGAGTTTTTCCTTGCCAATTCTTTAGTTTTTCCTTCCCCATTTTCTGTGTTTTGTTTTTCGTGTGTTGTGATTTTACAGTGCTGGAGTACGAAGAATTGCGTGAACAGTACCCGATTGTATAGTGTGGCGGCGAATTCATTATTGAAGGTGGTGCCTGTACTGTATACGGCTACAAAATGGTGAAGATTTTGATGCGTGCCGACACCCATGTGTCGTTCACGGTACCCGCCGAGGAACCGGTCGCCAAGTGCACCTTATCGCAGGTTTACAATCAATCTTCTTCTTAATTTACCTTTAAGTGAACACTAAACAAATATGTCCATCCCCGCGAAAAGTACTCGCACGATCATCATCTTCTACTAAACCAAACATCCATCAGTTGACAGTAGCTTTACAAAGATTTCAAAGCATACTTAGTGACAGTAGTCGCCATGCCAACCAAAAAGGATCACACCTTCATCGTGTCTCAAAAATTGTGTTTGTGCGTGTGTACTAATGAATCTTTTTCGTTTGGCGAATTTTAAAGGTACTTGCCGCCCTGTCAGTGTCGCTCGGATCCATGGTGGTTGGATTTTCGTCCGCGTACACCTCACCCGCACTGGTATCGATGAAGGATCGCAACATTACATCATTCGAAGTGACGGACCAATCGGTAAGTAAATTGTGGTTTGCGCTTTAACGCGTCAAGCGCTAAAGGTCTCGCACATCTTACACACGTGTGTCCGTTCCCAGACCGTGTCTTGTTGATCAAAAGCTCTCCTCCTAACTACACTCTAATCAGCTAAAGGCATTATCAGATCATCACGGGTATAATAATCCGATAATGTACTGCTTGGTTAGCCTTTGCACATTAAAATAGTCAACAAACGTCCCCGGGGAATGGGACTGAAAAGCTACAACAGAGAGGACCTAGTTAGAGAACCTCATTAGACGTTAAAGCCTCGCAGTACAAAAACAATCAATAAATAAATTGTTGATTATTATGCCTACGATGCCTGGTGCCGATTGTATCAAGTAATACTGCTCCACGCGTTGTTTGCAAAAGTTAATAAGAATCCTGTTGACATTAATAAACACGCTTCACAAATAGGAAGCTGTTTAACCGCAAAAAAAAACACCCGTCCCCGTCGTAACAACAATGGCCGAGAAGGATATTTTTATACATCCCAAAATTGAACCTCCATATCGTTGCGCCTTTCTTCCAATTCCTTTCCCAACGCTTTCCTTTCTTGCGAAACACAAAACAAACAAATTTCCCATCCTTTCCGTATTTCCGATGCGATATTCGTCAAATTCGCCATTCATTGCAGAGCATTCACGTCATTTGAGTTGCCACAGTTCAAGGTTAAAGCGTTTCATCTTCTTCTTCTTGTCGGTGTATCCACTTTCTCCAGGGCTCGTGGGTCGGTGGTATTATGCCTCTTGCCGGTCTGGCCGGTGGCATTCTCGGTGGACCGATGATTGAGTATCTTGGGCGTAAGAACACCATCCTGGCGACGGCAACACCCTTCATCATATCTTGGTTACTGATCGGCTGTGCTACTCACGTGGCAATGGTGCTTGTTGGTAAGTTTTCAGCTCTTACTCGTTCGTTTTTCGTTACATCTTTTAACCCCTTATATCTGGCCTATATTTTACAGGTCGTGCTCTATCCGGTCTGTGCGTCGGTATTGCCTCACTATCGCTTCCGGTCTACCTAGGCGAAACGGTACAACCGGAGGTTCGTGGTACGCTCGGTCTGCTTCCAACACCCGGATTGTATAGTGTGGCGGCGAATTTATTATTGAAGGTGGTGCCTGTACTGTAGACGGCTACAAAATGGTGAAGATTTTGATGCGTGCCGACACCCATGTGTCGTTCACGGTACCCGCCGAGGAACCGGTCGCCAAGTGCACCTTATCGCAGGTTTACAATCAATCTTCTTCTTAATTTACCTTTAAGTGAACACTAAACAAATATGTCCATCCCCGCGAAAAGTACTCGCACGATCATCATCTTCTACTAAACCAAACATCCATCAGTTGACAGTAGCTTTACAAAGATTTCAAAGCATACTTAGTGACAGTAGTCGCCATGCCAACCAAAAAGGATCACACCTTCATCGTGTCTCAAAAATTGTGTTTGTGCGTGTGTACTAATGAATCTTTTTCGTTTGGCGAATTTTAAAGGTACTTGCCGCCCTGTCAGTGTCGCTCGGATCCATGGTGGTTGGATTTTCGTCCGCGTACACCTCACCCGCACTGGTATCGATGAAGGATCGCAACATTACATCATTCGAAGTGACGGACCAATCGGTAAGTAAATTGTGGTTTGCGCTTTAACGCGTCAAGCGCTAAAGGTCTCGCACATCTTACACACGTGTGTCCGTTCCCAGACCGTGTCTTGTTGATCAAAAGCTCTCCTCCTAACTACACTCTAATCAGCTAAAGGCATTATCAGATCATCACGGGTATAATAATCCGATAATGTACTGCTTGGTTAGCCTTTGCACATTAAAATAGTCAACAAACGTCCCCGGGGAATGGGACTGAAAAGCTACAACAGAGAGGACCTAGTTAGAGAACCTCATTAGACGTTAAAGCCTCGCAGTACAAAAACAATCAATAAATAAATTGTTGATTATTATGCCTACGATGCCTGGTGCCGATTGTATCAAGTAATACTGCTCCACGCGTTGTTTGCAAAAGTTAATAAGAATCCTGTTGACATTAATAAACACGCTTCACAAATAGGAAGCTGTTTAACCGCAAAAAAAAACACCCGTCCCCGTCGTAACAACAATGGCCGAGAAGGATATTTTTATACATCCCAAAATTGAACCTCCATATCGTTGCGCCTTTCTTCCAATTCCTTTCCCAACGCTTTCCTTTCTTGCGAAACACAAAACAAACAAATTTCCCATCCTTTCCGTATTTCCGATGCGATATTCGTCAAATTCGCCATTCATTGCAGAGCATTCACGTCATTTGCGTTACCACAGTTCAAGGTTAAAGCGTTTCATCTTCTTCTTCTTCTCGGTGTATCCACTTTCTCCAGGGCTCATGGGTCGGTGGTATTATGCCTCTTGCCGGTCTGGCCGGTGGCATTCTCGGTGGACCGATGATTGAGTATCTTGGGCGTAAGAACACCATCCTGGCGACGGCAACACCCTTCATCATATCTTGGTTACTGATCGGCTGTGCTACTCACGTGGCAATGGTGCTTGTTGGTAAGTTTCCAGCTCGTTCGTTTTACGTTACATCTTTTAACCCCTTATATCTGGCCTATATTTTACAGGTCGTGCTCTATCCGGTCTGTGTGTCGGTATTGCGTCACTATCGCTTCCGGTCTACCTAGGCGAAACGGTACAACCGGAGGTTCGTGGTACGCTCGGTCTGCTTCCAACGGCTTTCGGTAACATCGGCATCCTGCTGTGCTTTGTCGCCGGCAAGTACATGGACTGGTCCGGGCTAGCGTTCCTCGGGGCGGCTCTTCCCGTGCCATTCTTGATACTGATGTTCCTTATTCCCGAGACGCCGCGCTGGTATGTGTCGCGCAATCGGGAAGAACGTGCCCGTAAAGCCCTGCAGTGGCTACGCGGCCGTAAGGCAGACGTTGAGCCCGAGCTGAAGGGTATCTCGAAGTCACACCAGGAAGCGGAACGACACGCATCCAAGAGCGCCATGCTGGATCTGTTGAAGAAGTCCAACCTGAAGCCGCTGCTCATCTCGCTCGGGCTGATGTTTTTCCAGCAACTGTCCGGTATTAATGCGGTCATCTTCTACACGGTGCAAATCTTCCAGAGTGCTGGGTCGACGATTGATGAGAAGCTTTGCACGATCATTGTCGGTGTGGTGAACTTTATTGCGACGTTCATTGCGACGATACTGATCGATCGGTTGGGCCGTAAGATACTGCTTTACATCTCGGATGTGGCGATGATCATCACGCTCATGACGCTCGGTACGTTCTTCTACATGAAGAACAATGGGGATGATGTGTCGCACATCGGTTGGTTGCCGTTGGCTGCGTTTGTTGTGTTTGTTGTCGGGTTCTCGCTCGGATTCGGTCCCATTCCGTGGCTCATGATGGGTGAGATTCTGCCGGGCAAGATTCGTGGTTCGGCTGCGTCTGTTGCGACCGCGTTCAACTGGAGCTGTACGTTCGTGGTGACGAAAACGTTTGCTGATATTACGGGTAAGAGAAGGCTTAGAGAGAATGAGATGATTCAAATGATTGGAGTTTAATGGTGTATTTTTCTTCCATCGCTTCTTTCTACAGCTTCAATCGGTAATCATGGCGCGTTCTGGATGTTTGGTTCGATCTGTGTCATCGGTCTGATGTTCGTCATCGTGTACGTCCCGGAGACGCAGGGCAAATCGCTCGAGGACATTGAGCGTAAGATGATGGGTCGCGTGCGGCGTATGAGCTCCGTCGCCAACATTAAGCCACTGTCGTTCAACATGTAAACGGGCGTTCTCAAAGCATGGTCATGTAGCATGGTGTATGTGTGTGAGAAGGAGTTTTGGCACACCAGACCAGTGGGAGAGGGCGCGCAGCATACAAGTACTAGAATGTGATATGTGATCCAATAGATTCTGTTTTGCCGCCAGTGGCAAGATTTACTCGATTTCGTTCGTAGGTTTTAGAAGCATCCACAACAATTCTTCTCTCGTTTTTTTTTTCTCACCCCACTTTTCGTTTTGGTTTCTTCCTAGTAGATGTGTAAAAGGGAGCTTCAAATTTCAAACCAAAAAAGCGCAGGGCACTATTAGTGGTAGCAGTAGTAGTAGAAGTAGTAGTAGCAACAGCAGACAAGATATATATTCCAATCAAATTGGACACAGCTTATAGATGCTTGACACAGGGACCCCAACCACAGAGAGCGTTACTACTGACGGTGGCTAGTGTAAGCCACTCCTCTAGCCAGTTTAAAGCTAGAATGTAGAATTTATTCACCTCAGCAACAAGAACAATTTCGGATGCACGATGTTTCATCAAAACCGGACGCATTCGCGGTGCTTCTAAAGTAATTTTATAATTATCGATCATAAGTTTAGCGTGACGCGAAGAAGAAGGGTGCAAAACAGAACCTTTTAGTCTAGAATAGTAGCTAGAGAGAGCGAGAGAGCTAGAGAGAGAGCTGTGAACATTCGTTTTACTGCCTGTTGTACGCTTTAAGCGGCAAAAAGGTTCAACGCACATTTTAAAACTCACAGCAAGCGGTGTGTGTGTGTGTGTGTGCGTAGAAGGAATGACAGGGTTTAATTTTTGTTTTGTTTAGTTGTCATAGAAACATTTAATGATTTAGTTTAGACGAATATTTTTGCTTCTTCTTTCCGCAAAAAAAGAAAACGTTAGTAAAAGCAAGTACGAATAACGTTTTTAAATGTATATAGTATACGAGACAAAACGTAACTGGTAATTAAATTGCAAAACATACAAAACACAACAATTGCCAACCATATTTTGTACCAGCAGGATATACAAAAATTGAACATGACACCGGTAATAAGAACAGTGGAAAAGTGTTTACAAAATGTGCCGAGAGAATTCTGACGAACACCGTGGTTCGAATCTCACCGTTGGAACTGCTTTTCTGTTGAAAAATACAACCGGCCACAGTGTGCTAGATGGGATGGGAGGGGATGTTAATAATATTTATTGTAACGCATCATCGAACCGGATAATGATTATGGTTTAGATATGGTTTGTTTTTCCCGTTTTTGAGATTAGAGCTGCATAGGATCGTGCATAGAATATTGATTTGAATAAACGATAAAACTTTAGTAACACAATTTAGTAAGAAAACATGGATTTAATCACGGTTTTATCTGTGTGTGTACGAGGGGCAAATCAAGGATTGTGAGTTCATATTTAGTAGAGCAGATAGTTTTCTTTAACGTTTTTCCTCCCAAAAGATGTATATTAGAGATAATACGCTGCATATATTTTTGTAATCCGAACTGAACAAAGGAAAATAAACAATTAAATAATAAAGTGTAAGACATTTGGAGTTTTTGTTTGTGATAGTCTTGTTTGAGAATACATACGACGGTATAAAAACATTATAAGCAACTTAAATGATTGCTTATAAGGTATGTTTTTCTTAGAAAGCATATTAAAACCTTGAGGAATCCTGTAAAAATGTCATGCGGAAAAAGCACGCTGCTTGAAGTGGTCCGAGACTCAATTAATCAAGGCATACTCGACCAATTCATCGTATGAGCTGAGATGCTCTGTAATATTTGGCAAATGTGGTAGCGTAGCCGTAAATATGTCTTCAAGACCTCAGCATGGCAGTGGCACAGGATCAGCACACCTAGATGACGGTGCGTTTTTTTGATCGAAATGCTCGTAGGTGCACTGCTTTACCTTTGATAGACTTATTGTTACAATTGATTCCTCGTAATTGGTATGATACATAGCATTAAACAACTAAAAATACACTTTAAGCGTAGTTTAATACAACCACAGTTAATAGAAAACCAACTTTAACCACTCACCCATAACCTGCACACGGCAAATCGCACAAGTATCGCACTCCACGTCCCAGCTCCACATAGCGACCGCATTCCATTTCTTCAGCGTAAACATTTTATCCGGCTTCACATCATCGAACTTATCGCACGAGTTTTCATTCTCATCTGCCATTATTTCGTTTGCTAAACTGCTAAAACTAAATCAGTTTTCACATGCACAACTTTCCCGGATTTGTGGTTGTTTTGATTCGGATGCGTACGAGGTAAACAAAGCGTACTGTCAGCTGCCCGAACACGGATAATAAAAAGTCGAGCTTGAATGATGGGTCGAGCAGATTTCAAAATGACCGTTAATCGAGTAGGATGAAATGGAAGAATTTACTCAATAAAATTAGCAAAATAGTAGAAAATCTTTGTTTAAATACACATAATTTGCTTGATTATTGGAAGAATGTATTATTATTATCAAAAATGCAATAAATTTCAGTTAAAAACTAAAAGGAAATATTCAATACTAGAGTGAAAGAGACCACTATATGCGACACTAAGTAACCATGCGGTAAATGTTGCCTCC
The DNA here is from genome assembly GCA_002091835.1 of Anopheles maculatus. NCBI lineage: Eukaryota > Metazoa > Arthropoda > Insecta > Diptera > Culicidae > Anopheles > Anopheles maculatus. The sequence goes on from KZ061903.1 coordinate 255,443, forward strand.
TGATTTGGATGCTCCCCTGTTACCAAAGTTTGGGCGCCTGGTCGATTTTGCCGGGAAGCAATGGTGTATCCTCCTGTTTTGGATGCTCTCCTGTTATCGGAGATTTTGCTTGGAAAGATTCGCTTATCTCCGTAACGATCGCAATCCTCTCTTCTATATGAGAGAGATTAAAAATTACATTGCGTGTGAGAGAAAGTGAGCGGCGCATCATGCAGCGATAAATGATACCTCCTGATTTGGATGCTCTCCTGTTATCAAAGTTTGTGCGCCTGGTCGATTCGGATGGAATGAAGCGCGTCTCCGTACCGATCGCATTGGGATCAAGCGAGAGAGAGAGAGAACATTGATCACCATAGAAGGTAGAAAAGGATCACTGCAAACAAATACCAGCGTGGCCAAACGATAAATGCTACCTCCTGATTTGGATGCTCCCCTGTTACCAAGATTTGTGCGCCCGGTAGATTTCGCTTGGCAAAATCGTCGTCGTACTCGGGAGGACTTGGATTGCTACCATGGCAACGTGTTGCTTCGTAGACGTATACAATTTCTTTCTGTTTGGTTTTCTATGGGAAAATCAGTGATGCAGAACCGTTTCTTTCAACAAATATTTTATAAATAATTTTAAATAAATTATATAAATAAATAAAGAAAAACAAAAACACACATGTATCTTTCAATGTTCTAAATTCAAATTATATTTAAACGCTCTTTTCTTCCACATTCGTGTTGCCGTCAATAAAATATAACAGTACAGTTTAAAAAAAAGGGGGGGAAACCTTACTACATACTAAACGCGTGTTTTTCATCTCTGTGTTACAGGGTTTTTGTTTGTTTTTTTTTGTGTATGATTTTTTCAAAACATTTTGCTGTTGTAATGTTTGTTTTTCTTGTTTTCTTTAACTAATAAAATTGTTCGCTGCTACTACTACTGTCTTTCACTCACTCTTACCCCTAACGTTACACTAAACGTAGATCGTTTAATTGCTAAAACTTAATCGCTAGTTTGTAATTAATGTTTTTAAAAGTAAAAAAAAAATAGAACAGAAATCACATACGACCAGCGTGGCACCACCACCACCAGCCATCATCCTTATTGTGCCTGTCCGGGGAAGAAGAAAGCCGGGTGGTGGTGGGACAAGAAAGACAAGAAACAAAACCAAACAAATGGCGATACAGGTCGTACATGATGATTGTCCCAGAATGGCAAATTCTCATCATTCAAGAGGAGTCGAAATGGAAGGAAAAATGGCAATACGAAGGACGGTTGCGGTTTGTCGTTTTGTAATTGCTAGTAAGTGTGATCGTGAAAGAAAAAAAGGCAAATAAAGAGGCAAATGCTACAACAAAAGTGGAGTGCAGATTGCAGATTAGCAGTTTGGAAACTACTACTAAGTCTAGCTCTCCATCACACACCGTAGCATAACCTATTTTAAATCTTTAAACAAATCGCCATTTTGAAATCTTTTCTTACTGTTCTATTACAAGTTTGAGCTGTGCTTGTATGGCGGCTTAAGAAGTTTAAACCATGAAAAGAAAGAAAAAAAAACGCAAAGAAACACTAAGTCTTCTACTAAAAGGTACTAAGGCTACTTAACCGCTACGTGACGCTCCTAAGGCGAAACAAATTGGGGAAAAAGAAACTAATGTCAATGTAAAATTAATATTGCATTTTTAACCGGAAGCCTACACAGCAACTGTTGTTGCACCTTCCTTGTGTTTGTTTTTCTCTGTGTACTAATGAAATTTCCTATTTTTGTGAGCAATATCGAAGGAACGGACAGCTTTGCTTCGCGCTGAGACAAGATAGTGTGAGAGATGATAGCATGCTGCAATGTGTGGGACTATATTGAATCAAACTCTGTGAAGGATTCGAACAGCGCTTCTCTTTTTCCTGTGTCCTTCATAGACTTTGTCATTGAATTGTGAGTGAGTCGTAAGGTTTTGTGGGTGCTCAGCTGACGCAAAGTGTGATTTTGTTAGCAACATAGCAAAGGGAACACACCATCTATAACCACCGGCAGATAGGGTAGTAACGTCACTGTCCCTACTTCTCCGGTGGCTATAAACTCATTACTATAATCTTATTGCTTATCGTTTAACACCTTAATTCCATTGGCATTAGGTGGCAGCATCAGGCAGGAAGTTAGTTGGGGAATGCTTTATTGGGCTGGTTTGCTTCTAGCTAGCCTGTGTACGATCTGCTGATCCTCTGCAAAATCGTACACCAGCTTACTGTGCATGAGCGGGATGGGAAAAGCGTAAGGAAGAGGATAAACTGGACATAACAAACAAACGGAACAGTTAGCAACATGTAACGTGTGCAAAAAGTGCATTTGCAACGGCCAACAAACAGACGATAGCGAAACCCTATTAGGTTAGAGCGCAAAACACTGCCAACACCTGCGTCTTAGTGGTGCACAGCAGAGCTAGTCCACGGCAAACAAAGAGTAATAATAGTTCGTTAAAGGGAGGGGTGTGCTGAGATTAATCCCGTTATCGACACATACACATACACACAAACACACATACAAGTATTGGTTATTGGCGCAAATGTGTAGAGGGGTTTTTTTTTGTTTGGTTTGTGTGTACCACCTTAAGAGGTTTATCCTTCCGATTTTGGTAAGAAAACAAGAAGGCATCTTTATTTTCTTACCGAATGACAGCTGTCATACATTGTCCGATGTCAGGTGGATCAACTAAGACAGTTGATTGGTCTGGCTTTTCGCATCCACTAAACATCGATGACAGCTGTCATCTTTGGATCTGTTTGGTGTGATCCTTTGAATTTGGAATTGTTGGTGTGGAGGTTATAGAGGCAAAATAAAGTGAAGAGAAAGAGGGAAAGAAAAAACAAAACAACAGTAATTTTGTTAGCAACATAGCAAAGGGAACACACCATCTATAACCACCGGCAGATAGGGTAGTAACGTCACTGTCCCTACTTCTCCGGTGGCTATAAACTCATTACTATAATCTTATTGCTTATCGTTTAACACCTTAACTCCGTTGGCATTAGGTGGCAGCATCAGGCAGGAAGTTAGTTGGGGAATGCTTTATTGGGCTGGTTTGCTTCTAGCTAGCCTGTGTACGATCTGCTGATCCTCTGCAAAATCGTACACCAGCTTACTGTGCATGAGCGGGATGGGAAAAGCGTAAGGAAGAGGATAAACTGGACATAACAAACAAACGGAACAGTTAGCAACATGTAACGTGTGCAAAAAGTGTATTTGCAACGGCCAACAAACAGACGATAGCGAAACCCTATTAGGTTAGAGCGCAAAACACTGCCAACACCTGCGTCTTAGTGGTGCACAGCAGAGCTAGTCCACGGCAAACAAAGAGTAATAATAGTTCGTTAAAGGGAGGGGTGTGCTGAGATTAATCCCGTTATCGACACATACACATACACACAAACACACATACAAGTATTGGTTATTGGCGCAAATGTGTAGGGGGCTTTTTTTGTTTGGTTTGTGTGTACCACCTTAAGAGGTTTTAAAATTAATATTGCATTTTTAACCGGAAGCCTACACAGCAACTGTTGTTGCACCTTCCTTGTGTTTGTTTTTCTCTGTGTACTAATACGACTACTACTAAGAGCTACAAAATAAGGGTACTTCCCTACAGGCTAAAAGGGCGTCCTTCCGAGTCGCACCATTTTTTTTACTTCTAACTGCTTAACTGCGTGCCACATTTTGTGCTATTTTTCCGATAGATGCTCTCTTTTTCCACTAACTCTGTCTGTCTCTTATCAGTTTTGTCTGGACACGTTTGTCGTAGGTCAATGCTTGGCTTTCCTTATTTTGTTTTGTTACTTAATGCCTAATAAGTATTAAGCATCCTTCCGATCGTTATATCAATATTATTGAATACTATCCTTTTTCTCTGTGCTCACATTCTCTTTCACATTTTGTTTGGCCACTCTGGGAGAATACCACAGCGTGTTACATGTAAATTACAATTATAAAAATGGATAAAATGCATACACACACACACATTAATTCTCACTCATTCTTCTATAATAAAATAAAATGCAAAAAACAATCCTCTCTCCTTTCTTTGCTCCACACACCTTTTTTTCGTTTTCTTTTGCTTAAGCAGTTATGGCAACTCGATCGATTAACGTAAAAGTATAGCAAATGTTCCCCCGCGCATCTCTCAAAACAGAATTTAAGCAATAATAAACGCGGATTTGATAGAAATCCGCTCCAAAGTAGCAACAACACACACGCATTGTTTTTAAGTGCAAGCTTTTTGAATTTCTGTATGTTTGTTTTTTGTTTTTTCGTTTTAAATATCACATGTTTTTGCGTGTGTGCTTTCGTTTGTTTGTTTTTTTTCTTGTTACAATTTTCCTTTCAGGAGTTTGCCGTATTAAAAAAAAACATGAGAAAGTGCGATAAACAGAAAAACAAAACAATTAATTAATAAACAATCAAAAGGTTCCGAAAAATCTCCCTTGAAGTTGGGAACCGTGACCATCATTGTACATCGACTTGGCACACACACTTGAGAACAACATCAACAGCAATTATTTTCGTGACGGTCCGAGCGGCGTGCGCCTCAGGTACTTAACAATTACAGATAATAAATGTCGTGTGTCGTAGTAAAATGTTGTAGCTCTGCTCGCTTCCGAACGGTGAAAACGTACGACACGCGTCAGTAGCGTTATTAATCAATCAAACTGCGTATTACACGTTGTTACGGCACTAAGTTTTGTGTGGAAAGAAGGAGCAGCTTATCTTCGTATGTGTCTTCCTCCATTATTCAACCATTATCTTACACGCTAGTTTTGTATCTATCCACAACAAATATGGCAGTTTGATAAAAGAAAGAAAACAAAACAAAGTAATTAAGTACAATTCGTGTGTGGAATGGGTCTGCCTGTCTGCCTGCCTGCCGGACGGAATTATTGTGCTAAAATATTCAATATACTTCAGAGCGCGATAACGAGAGATGTTGCTAATACAAAATACTGTCATGGATGTGTGCGTGTGTGTTTGAATGTGTAAAGATGAGCGTAAGAAAAATGGAAAGTCCTTATCCTAAGCAGAGTGTGAAGAGTGAAGTGTTTCACTCAACCACTCGGCACACTAACAGTTGTCTCTATTTGTTAATATTGCATGCTCTCCTTGCGGTAATACCGCTTTTGTCCTCCCTAGCTTTTATTTCTTCTCTCTCTCTCTCTCTCTCTCTCTCTCTCTCTCTCTCTCTCAAAGGGGTGGGCAAATATATTTATAGTTAAACAGTATAATCATTACTTCCATCTCTATAAGCTATATATTGAATGGGCTCTCTCAATGAATCTGTTGTCGTTTCTTCTGTCTTTTGTAAGTATTTTGTGTACTAAATCATCTAAAGTTATGGCATTGTTACGGAGGGGGTGAAAACAAAGCATATGCTGGCGGTTTAAGTACACTTCATTTGAGCAATATTCATCTCCTGTTTTTTTAGTAAATCCACAAATCCACACATTTCCGTTCCATTTTCAATTCATCTTTTGTTTTTTCGTTGAGATCTTATTATACGCATGGCCTGTACGAGAATGTGGAGTGCGCGAGTCGGGTTTTGCTATTTCTAATTCCATTTAAATGCATTTTTGTGAAGGCAAATAAAGCGAAACTAGACAAAATCGTTTCAAACAAATTGGGAATGGTGAAATCTCAAGTATTGTGGCCCCAATAAAAAAAAAAACACCGCGTTGAGACATTAATAATGTAAGTGTGTACGCGCTAGGTTTCGAAATAAATAATAATGTTTGTTTAAACATTGATACGCTTACTTAAATTCGCTACTCTAACTTCGCAACCGAGGGAGCCGAGAGCTCTCTTTTTTGTCAAGCTACTACTCACAAGCAGTTTGCTGCTCCTGCTGCTCGGTCTCAGCATCTATGTACAGTGTTATGTGCTGTTGTTTCGCTTGCCACTCAGTGCCTCTATTATTCTCCGGAAGGGAGCGTTCTCGTGATTGTCTAAGGCACACGTTTTGTTTTCACTTGTGTTCGCTTTTACGCTTATCATAATCTCATAAAAACACGATTTAAAAACTACACTACGTAAAAAAACACTTATCAACTACATTAAATGTTTGCTGCTTGATGCTACTACACTCTAACTTCAATTCAATTTTCATATTCTCCTTACTGGAAATACTTAAAACCCACTCTGTCGCTGTCTCTCACCGCTCGTCGATCTACACACACACCTTCTCCTATCTAAATGTGTGTATTTGTAGTGCGCGGTGAGAAAATCCGTACACCAGTAGTAGTACGCGTCCTTAGCTCCTCGTTTGGCGCTGGTTTGGCACGTTGGCGGCAAATGCAGCTTCTCGAGGCTGCGGCGATGGCAAGATGTGTGCATCATTTTCTTTTCTCACTGTAGCATGGCGGCGCACAATTATCGTATGGCACTGCGGACGCCGGGACGGTGGTAGAGGACGGACATTACACCAAGCTGTTTCTTAGTGCGTTGGCAGCTCCGTTAACGTGATGTCGTACAGGTCCTCCTCGTACCGTTGCACTTCCAGGATGAAGATGTCCTCGTTGCAGTAGTGTCTGATCATGTCGTCATCAATTCTCGCCGTAATTCTACAAAGAAGCATTAAGGGAATGAGATTAAACGTTTGGGAATGGGAAGACGGTTAAGTGTCTACACGTGCACTAACAGTGAAGAAAAAGAGAGAGATAGAATACTAAGTTTGTCTAAGATTCATGTCGAGTACATGTCACGCGTCACATATATCATATCATTTACTGAGATGTGTATGCTGTTGTGAAAGAGCGCTTGTTAATAGTAATAGCGATTGGTGTTAGTAAACATACTACGGATACTATTAATAGATTAGTATACACGCTTTATTCTAGCGGATTAGTTAAGTAAAACACATAGAACTGTTAACATTTGAAGCTGGTTTCTTGAGTTAAGTGTAAACAGTTTGCAAGCCGCCAAATTTTAATAAAGAAAACAAAAGAGTACAAAAACAAGTCCATCATTAACGTTGGAGTGTATCAGAAAAAGAGAAAAGAGAAAACAAAATATAAAACTACATACGAAACATAAAAAAAGGAATATTGTAACAAGAACAAATCTAATCAAATCACAACAAGAACAACACAAAAGTAAGATAGTAAAATAACAAAAAAAAAAACAAAACATAGGAAGATATAGGTAGAAGAATGATAGCAAAATCAGGAAGGAAACTCAAAACTTACCCTTTCTTATTTTTGCGATAAATAGTGTTAATTCTCGACGAGGAAATTTTGAATTTATTTTCAATCTGCAAATGCAAAAAGGAGAAGAAGATAGAAAGTGGTTTTTGGTGTGACAAAATAAAACAAAAACAAACAACAACCGGCAACAACGGCGCAAACAGTAACATTGCAAAACAAAACGAAAGAATGTTTGCCAACGTTCCACATTCCTTTCAAAGACCGTTTTTTGGTGCCTTTTTGTCTCTTCAGATTCAGTTTCTCGGGAAGAATAAAACCATCTAACAAATTGTGCCAATAAACAATATTCGTTCCTGTCGCATGGAGTACACGTTGTTGAAATGAAATTTCCTATTTTTGTGAGCAATATCGAAGGAACGGACAGCTTTGCTTCGCGCTGAGACAAGATAGTGTGAGAGATGATAGCATGCTGCAATGTGTGGGACTATATTGAATCAAACTCTGTGAAGGATTCGAACAGCGCTTCTCTATTTCCTGTGTCCTTCATAGACTTTGTCATTGAATTGTGAGTGAGTCGTAAGGTTTTGTGGGTGCTCAGCTGACGCAAAGTGTGATTTTGTTAGCAACATAGCAAAGGGAACACACCATCTATAACCACCGGCAGATAGGGTAGTAACGTCACTGTCCCTACTTCTCCGGTGGCTATAAACTCATTACTATAATCTTATTGCTTATCGTTTAACACCTTAACTCCGTTGGCATTAGGTGGCAGCATCAGGCAGGAAGTTAGTTGGGGAATGCTTTATTGGGCTGGTTTTCTTCTAGCTAGCCTGTGTACGATCTGCTGATCCTCTGCAAAATCGTACACCAGCTTACTGTGCATGAGCGGGATGGGAAAAGCGTAAGGAAGAGGATAAACTGGACATAACAAACAAACAAACAAACAAATGGAACAGTTAGCAACATGTAACGTGTGCAAAAAGTGCATTTGCAACGGCCAACAAACAGACGATAGCGAAACCCTGATAGGTTAGAGCGCAAAACACTGCCAACACCTGCGTCTTAGTGGTGCACAGCAGAGCTAGTCCACGGCAAACAAAGAGTAATAATAGTTCGTTAAAGGGAGGAGTGTGCTGAGATTAATCCCGTTATCGACACATACACATACACACAAACACACATACAAGTATTGGTTATTGGCGCAAATGTGTAGAGGGGTTTTTTTTTGTTTGGTTTGTGTGTACCACCTTAAGAGGTTTATCCTTCCGATTTTGGTAAGAAAACAAGAAGGCATCTTTATTTTCTTACCGAATGACAGCTGTCATACATTGTCCGATGTCAGGTGGATCAACTAAGACAGTTGATTGGTCTGGCTTTTCGCATCCACTAAACATCGATGACAGCTGTCATCTTTGGATCTGTTTGGTGTGATCCTTTGAATTTGGAATTGTTGGTGTGGAGGTTATAGAGGCAAAATAAAGTGAAGAGAAAGAGGGAAAGAAAAAACAAAACAACAGTAACAAAACATTGCATTAAAAATTTTTACGCACATTATGTTTATATGCTTGATGGTTGACATCAGATTGGAAGCTTTCTCTTATGTTTTGTTTCACATATGGTTTTGTTTTTCTAGTGCCGCATTAAAACATTCTTTAGTTTCCAGTTTTCAGCAATCTCGACCGGACAGCAAAACAAATCAAACGAACTTACCGCATTAAGCAACCCGACCGTACTCGGCGGGACGACGTGCAGTGGCGTGTAAACGTCCTCATTGTCCTGGCGCACGTACAACATGACCCGCTCACTGAGCGGAGGTGTCATTCTCTGGCGTTTGATCTGGGGCGTAAAGTCAACCATCGAGTTTGCCACCAGCGAACCGTCCATGATGATGCTCGGATCCTTCTTGTCACTGTGGGATGGGAATGGTGTAAAGAGAAAATAGACAAAAAAAAATCAAGATAGTTAATAGCTCATAATGTTGCGTCTCCGAGACAGGAAGGTGTCCACCAGGAGCTCTGTTCGGGTGTGCTCCACATCTCGGATAGAAACGGAAACTGGAAGTTCTAGCCGACTTTTTCACTGTACTCACGTCGGTACGTCCGGTGGGAAGTGATTGTGGAACTTCAGCGTTGGTGTGGCCGGTTTGTTGGCGTGCAGCAGGAACGGCGATTTGACGTTGTCGGACGTGCCGGACAGAGAGTCTGCATCGTGTCCGTAGAACTGCATATCCATAGATGTTAGCTGTAAGAGATTGTTGCGATTAATAAACGTTCGAACGCGATTAGGATGTCCCCCGAGTGTTTGCTTACCTTATCGATGTCCTCCGAGGGTGAGAAAAGGACAGGCGGTTTCAACAGGTCACTCATACCGTAAAACTCCGATCGATCCACGACTGGGTGATACAGTTCGTCCAACTTTTTCCTTCCAGTTGCAGTCATTTTGCGCTTCGCTGCTCGTCGTTCCTCGTCGCGTGTCTTCCGTTCAGCACCCTGTGTGTGTGTGCGGGAAGAAACAGAATGGAGAATAGTAGAATTAATTTCGATGACACAAAATATGCGCCTCCCTCATTAGAAAATACACCAGGCAAATAGAATGATCGTTAAGCAGGAGTAGTAAAATTCACCTGCTGGTGATGCAGATATCGAAACACTTAAAAAACAAATTAAACATGCGAATGATCTCATGCGATGGATCAATGATCTCATCCCTTGGTAATATACGTTAAGCAACTTGCACCATCACATCCCGTGATCCCGTGAGACGGAAGCATATTGCCACTGGTGTGTTTGACACTAAAATTTCCAACACTTTGCCCGGGAACGTTACGGGAAATTTAGTAAACCGGTCACATACACAAGATAGCTTCCCAGCGGAGCAACAAGGTGTACATTTGTGTCGGTCTTCTAACTGTACGAGCTGGAACTAAGAGAACGCGCCGGCAGTGCGTTTAGAAGGATTTCCATACGATCGTAGGGTGTTTTGTTTGGGCAAAGGGATCTATTACGGTGCGAGCGATCCCAGCGGAGGACGTATCGTCCGGATGGTGGTGCAGAGTTTCGCCAATGCACCTATGCATATGCACAGTAATAATGGTGTTGCAACAAGTGAATGCTTTACCCTCGATGCGCCTTCGCCCGGCACAGTCACACGCACGAAGGTGCAATGTAGATATTTTTCATTTTTATAGCACAGATTATACGAGGCTTATCTTCATTAAAAATGGCTAAAATATTGTTGCATCTATCGCGTTGGGTAGGTATACCGGGAAGAGAAGGAGCAAGGAACTCGCGATAGACTAGCGAACACGGGGATTGCGTCGTCATGGGATTATTTGCACCCCACTGCATCCCCACTGCAAACACGGTCATCTTGCGGACGCAGTTACTAAGGGCTCTGGGTATGTGTCATACGAATCTCATCTGGGAAGATTTCGCGAGACGCAACAGAGAATGTGTCTGCGCAATGTAATTTCCACCGCTGTCAGCAGCGGTAATGGGTTTTCAAATGATTTTATTAATTCACTTCATTCGTCCACTAGTGGCGCATGATGCGATGCGTTTGGTGAGGTTGTACGTAGAGGCGGCACCAAACACGACACGCTACACGCAGAAACCTGGCCGGTCCGACAAATTGCACCAATAGGCTTTATAAGTGAGGAAGAGTAAAACAGTCATCCGCTCGATTCCGTTAGGACATATTTTGGACTTCGGATCGAATAACCGAGAACATGGTGGTGCGCACACCGAAAAGAGGTCACAGTCCGACAATGTTGATACGCGCGCGCACCAGTTGTTGTCTCTAGGATACCGGAAACGCAACTCTCGGAGAGCTCGCTCTCTCTCTCTCGGTAAGTTCAGCTGCTCGACCGGAGTAGCATTAATCATGGAACGATCATGCGATCGTTGGACGCACGGATCCTTGTGCGCGCCCTGGCTACCACACGCGGCGTTGTAGTATTGCTGAGCTACATTGTCTTTAACAGCGTTCAGTCCGGTTGTTATCTTAACTGCAATGAACACGCTGAAGTTAGTGTGTGTGGCTGTGTGCGTCTGATGCACTTTCGCCCTCGGAAGGTGTAATTTTAGCACAGCCTCCGCACACAGCTCTTTTGGTGCACGCAATAAGAATAGTCTCCTACTCTCCGATCGGGACGGAAGCGTATCGCCGTTGATCACCGCCTGTGTTCGTTCCTACGCCCCATCAAGCCGTGCATAATTTATGATTATATTAATTTCTACTCTCGCGGCGTGCGTGCGGAACGCAGGCCCGCGAACAAATTGATCCTTCTCGGTTGCTCTTTGTTCCACACCCTCCGCCACGCCTCGTTGCCCGGGGGAGGAGGGGCAAGACTCTACCGCCCCAGGCAGACCACCTGTTGCAAAGAAGCGACCGGGATAAGAGGGATCGCTCAGGGTGAGATTAGTTCACTAAATATCCATACACGGCTAGCAGGCAGGCAAACACTACTCGCGTTTTCCCGTAGCGTCCCGCAGGGACAGCTACAGCTACAGCATATGACCATGTGAGAGGTATTAATTACGGTGCACAAGAAACAACAGCACGCGGCAGAGATGCGGTTGTGCGTATTTTGACAGTTCCGTTAGTAAAGCGACAGCTTCACGCTAGCCAACACCAGAGGGCGCATCATCTCGGGCGAGTGAAGGACGCGTGAAGTTTGGCCAGCCGGATTATTCAAACGAATTTGTGCTCCTCCGAACGGGGGGGTGGGTTTTAGCTTCCTACCTTGCACCACAAATTGCACCAACGATGCGCAGCGGAAACGATTTGCAATGATTGATGCTTTACTGCGTACTGGTTGGCGAATGATTGACACAATAAAATGCGCACTTATTCATCACCACCGCTGCGCCTTGCGGGAAGAATTTCCGGCCCAATCCATCGAGCATCGGGACACGCTAAGGCCGTTATAAGCTGCTGCAGCGTGTTCCCGTTTTATTTTGTCTTTACCGTAGAACGGGGAATAAAAAACGACGTGTCTGAAGCCTGGCTCCCGAGAGGATCATCCCATCATCTCCTTCCCAGTGCGGTAGGACAACAAGCCGGCAAGGCTCCAAAGTGCGCGTACTCCACCTCTGGCAACACACATCTAGTGAACTGTGAAATGTGTTTTTATGATTATGATGATCATTACATTATGGAACATCTTTGTAGCGTGTGTGCGCTCGCCATGTCCAAGTCTTACTTTAAAGCCACCTTCCAGCACCTCCACTCCCGAAGCGGGGCGGCTAATGAAAACGGGGTTAAAAATGGACTTATAAAATTTTACTAGCACAACCGTAACGTGAATGCGCCGCCGATGCTGCGAGTGTTGTTTTGTCGGCGTGCGGGACCTGCAACTCGTCTGCGATGCGGGAAATCAAATAAACGTAGTGCAAACAGTAGAAGAGGCAACCTAACCATCATGGTACGGTAGCGCGCATCTTGGAGGCACGCCGCAGCGCGAAACTCATCACAAAACCGTAAAAACGGACCACGAACGGAGGGAGCGCCCATCATCGCCGGGGTTTTTTTTCGCTTAGTTTGCGTGTACCGAAGGTAAATGGAGTTAAATTGCAAATTACAGCATAAAATATGGGATTGTCCTGCATTCGTTCGCAGATTGGTTCCAGCGGTGTAAGGGAACGGACCAAAAACAAAAAAACAAGAACGGGGAAGAGAAGGAAACGATTTTATGCACTTGAAAGTTGTGTGCGCACGGCCGGGTCATGCTATAAACGCATCGAAGTTACTAGCTACAGATTTTTACGACCGATTCCCTCCAGTTTTCCATTAAGTGTGCCAGAGCGGGCACCATCAGGACGATGCATGGCTAATCATATGAATGAAGCTTTATTTTCTTTCATACGTTGTGAGCATACACTCGCTTTATTTTTTGGGTGAAAACAAAGTTCGTGCCACGTTGATGTACATGTCGTAATGTTCGTCACTCGTTTGCTGGAGTTTCGCGATGAAGTGATGATTACGATGTATGTGTTCGGTGGCTTTTCAACGCTTTGCGGGGTACACATGTTTTACAGAATGTTGTAAAAATAATCGTAAATAAGACCACACCGGGTGAGTCACGTCTGGCGAGGAATATAATATTAAAAACTCACAAAATACGCACCGAGAAATTATTTCCTTAATTAATATAATTAAAGAATATAATCCTTGGGTATCATGACAGTACTGTGCGATTCCGGTAGAGGGCGCCACTGAAGCAAAAGAGTAAAATTGTTGAACGTGATACCGCACAGTAAAAGACCACAATAAATCGGAAGTTTCATGGAAGTTTCATCGTTATGGCCTAGCAGATATTAAACCAAGAAGAAGAATCATTTTTGAATATGACTAATCATGTTAATCTGATATTCTGGGCTCAAGAATTTAGAGCTTAACGGTGCAAGTGCAAGTATCACCTTCAAATCAAGCATCGCATCCCGTTACACTCCAACAAACACGCCCCTAGGGACAACTTCTTCAAGAGAAGATCCTCGTCAGCAACAACACAACTTCTTCTATCCGCGCTCTCTCCAGCAGCGCAGCCGCAATGAAGTAGTCACCGGACGATAAATTTACACCCCATTTAATGTGGTCCCAGACGACCCAAGACAGGGCGCGTGAGCCGAACTATATTGCGATGCGACGTCACCCCGAGGGCGAAACATTTTGCGGACACCGTGGACAAGTGCCATTTCAGCCGGTTTATGTGTGCAACAACGGGCGTGAGCCGAACTATATTGCGATGCGACGTCACCCCGAGGGCGAAACATTTTGCGGACACCGTGGACAAGTGCCATTTCAGCCGGTTTATGTGTGCAACAACGGGCAAATGGAAAGCAGAACGAACCTTTTTTACATAATGTGATGTAGTGCATTGTTCACCGTACCCGGATCGAGCGTGCGCGTGTGGCGTTCTAAACACCCGCGTTACGCTTCTACATCGGTCATCGATTATCCCGCAAAAACGTTATCTAAGGGAGACCCCGACCGATCGTTTCGCAACGCGCGCGCGCATAAACACTTTCATAAACAGTGGGTATTGTGCCCGCAGGGCGGTTGATCGGCAGATGGGTACCACGGGTAGTAGCGTCGTTACAATGAATCGCCGCGCCGCAACGAAAACGGTTGTCTCGCTCGATCTGCATTAGGAGACGCGAGCATGTGTGTGTGTGTGCATTTAATGTACGGGCAAATGCAGAAAATGGAAGAATAATGGGATTTTAATAAACATTTACCGCGAAAGGACGGATGGACACCGACGGACGGAGCTACATTTATGTTGCTGCGGTCCGTGGTACCGCACCCCCCCCCGGGGGGGGCGGTAACCTCGGGGTGGAATGCAGCTATGTGCAAACACATTCACGCACGCAATTATTCGCCTGCATGAGAATTATGTTGTCTTACATTCATCATAATCAAAACCCCAACTTGTCTTGCTGCCGATTGGTGTTGCATTATCGTTTTAAGCGTAACATTTAAATGTCCTTTTTCTTGGTTGGAGAATTGTTTCGCTTCATACTTTTGCAACAGGCTTTCTCCCTTTTTTGTAGCTAACGATAAGCATTTAAAGAAGAAGGAAGCTTCTCCAAAAAAAAAAAAAAATACCAGGACGCCGTTGCAGGTTGGTTACAATAAAAAAACCCCAAAAATCGAGTGTGTACTTTCGTGCGCACAAACAACCCCAGAGGAAGCGAAAGCATCGAGAGCCAACCAAAGTTCGTGAGAACACACATTACACCGGCAAATATTTCTTTGAAATGAGTGCATTTTTATGAGTGCAAACTATGCGCGTTGCAATGCCTACAAAGCGTAAAGAACGAGGCTAAAACGTGAATGCAAGGGTTGCGTTCTGTGTTGTTGTTATTTTTTCGTTTTGTTTGTCTCGAAAGGAAGCAAAAAAAAACTTGCTAAAAGCACCACTGGCAAAGCAAGAAAAGAGCGAACAAAACACATCAACTCAAAAGGGTTACGGTTCGGTTTTTCTTCTCTTAAAAAACGCAGCGTTTTTAAGGCCTTTTTACACCTTCTTACAGCGCTGCGACGCTTTGTGGCGCACACGGGCATCCTTACACAACGCGCGCAGTAAGAAAGACCCCCAAAAAGT
This sequence comes from Anopheles maculatus, assembly GCA_002091835.1. Lineage (NCBI taxonomy): Eukaryota > Metazoa > Arthropoda > Insecta > Diptera > Culicidae > Anopheles > Anopheles maculatus. Next base: position 270,718 of record KZ061903.1, read on the forward strand.
ACTCGGGAGAGAGTAAATTGTTCTTCCTTTTCTTTGATTTGTTGTTCTCTTTACAGCCGGGCACTGCAAAACTTCATCAAACGGTTGCGATCGAACAGGTAAGTTCACACGCAGGTAAGAGGTTTTGTCATATTTTGACACTTTGCATCCCCGACACGCGTAATTGGCAATTTTCGACTGGCCACTAATGGATGTGTTGTTTGCTGGGAATGGACTGCGGGATGCACAATTTGAAAGACACACACACACACACAGAAATTTATCCCTACGCCAAGGTTCGTCGCTTGCTGCCCGTTCGTAGTCTTTCGTATTCAGTTGTGGGCCCCGTTTGTTTGAAGCTGTTTTGTCGCTGCCAAAGCATTAATTTTGTCCGAATCGATGAAAAGACGACAGACTTCTTATCATGCAAATGCACACATAAATATTGCGAAACCGAAACGCACAGCAGTTCACGGAAAATGTAATCCCCCACCCCTACGGGGAGTTGAAGCTCGCTTTGTGTTCAGGGTCGATCATATAGGAGGACGGTGCGCTGCCGCTAACATAGATCTAATCGGGTACGCCATATATTTCGCGGTTTATAACGATGCGTGCTGGACGGAATGACCCCCGACGGACCTTTATTTGAGCCCAGTGCAATAAACCTATCTCTAACGTAAATCCATAGTTAAGCGAAACTCGCAAAGTCGAACACAGATGAATGGCGGGGTATTGTTGATGAACTTCTACGCTTTGGACCATCTCGGATCGACTACGGACGCTACTGCATTGAGCTTGTTGAGCAGACAGATGATCCTTCTGCTCGGTCGTCCTAGAACACAAACATTTTTGCATAAATATTCCAATCGCTTTAGGAACGCAGTAAAAGGCACCTATATCTCGGTCAGATTCCTTGGCCGTTTTTATCGCGCACGGTCATAAATCACAAAAATGATGCCCATAATTTACATACCGACAACGGAATGGGTCAGCGCGCGCTTCTTGTGTGTGTGCTAGAGTTCGGGATGAAAGTCCGATTTCAGGTGCTTTTTCACCGTAAAAAAAACCCCTAACCAGATATTCGACGACCTTCACAGGTGTGCGTTTGCTTGATTGAAGAAATTATGTGTTTTTTAATTAAAACTGTTTGACATCAAAGGTACACAATTCATCACGCCCTGTGCGCAAAAAACCTATCTGCTAATGTGTTGGATTTTAATATTCAGTTTGCTAAGCAAACGGGCCGCACACACCGTGACGAGGTGGTGGGTTTCATCCCGCCAAGCTGTTCCCCCATTCCTTGAAGATCGCAGTCCAGGATTAGAGACGGATCGAGGTTGAGGTTTAAAAATTTATTAGCCGCACACAAAGATCGATCAGCCGGTGCAAAGTGAGGCGTTCATCTTATGTTTTCTCGAGACCTCGCGCGACCGAAGATGGGATCAGATATGAGATGATGGCGTCTCGTTCCGTACAACCGTAGCGAGATATGTAGCGTTTGCTCGGGGTCCGGGGGACAAAGCACACGATATCATATCGGACACACGAGGGTATTTAACAGATTTATTAGAAGAAACAAGTCCCTCCCGTAACGGGTTGGTGCAGGTGTGTGGAGTTTATAAGAAACGATCGCACCGCTCTCTCGCAGGACGCGGCGTTCCTTCTGGAGGTTTTTGCGCTTGGCTTTTGGCCTCGTTCATAAATCTTGCCCCGTATAGGTGAGCGGCCGATAGGATGCGCTTCAGGCGGTCGACGTACTTTTTTTTTATAGTTTATGGGCTGCCGAAACTGACCGCGCGCACAGATGGATATCTTAATTTAATGCTTGCCGAAGATCGCATGCTTGGGTCTCGCAAGGATTTGAAGAATACGATCAGGTGCAAAAAGGAGTTGTGACGGATGGTTTTTTGTTTGTGAATAGCTTTAAAGGAAGGAAAAAATCACAAATTAAAATGTGACGAAAAGTGAAAATGCTAATAGAAGATGAAATCGGTAATGAATGTTCTGCTGACAAACAGGGAACGACAAATTATGTATCCCTTTTTCGACGCGTTTTCTTTAAATAAGAGAATAAACTACATTTGTAATGATTCCGTTTTCGATTCCTTTGCTTGCAAGCTTCGCCTTCCCTGACGTCTGTTTTTGTTGGTTGGTGAGTGAGCAAATAAAGAACGGTCATTCCAGCCCGTGGGTTGTGGCCTGGCTCGTGGACTCGGGACAGATACAGACAGCATCAGACAGAATAAGATCGAACGAAATATTTTTAAAAAACATACATAAAAAAAACAAGAAACGGAAGTTCAATCCATACGGCTCATTAGCGGGCCAGCATCGTTGTACAAAACACAGACAAGGCATAAGAACGATGTACACAACAGCAGTGATGCTGTTGGCCCACTCCTGGGAAACGATAACCGAGAAGGGAGAGGGAGGAGCAAAGGGGAAAAAGGGATCTCGGGACACTCGGAAATGTCAGAACATTGTTAATATCTGACGACGTGCGAATATAATGAGCAGCACAAAAAAAAGGGCCACAGTCCGTCGTGGTGTAAGACATTGAAGTACGCAAAAACACACTAGCCGAGACCTGTTCTACGTTCCGTGCCATTTGGCGACAGCTGGAGACGAACGCCGTTTGTTTTGCTACACTTTGGAACGCAACACACAACGCGGTGCGCGGGCCGTACACACACACAAAACCGGGCACAGCACACCATCTATCAATGTAGTCTGCTTCCTTTTCAGAAATCATGACTTGCGGCCATTATCGCTTCAATAAAATTTATTGAAAAATTGTTACCACTGTCGCGCAGAAATCGGGCGTGTCATTGGGGAGGGGAAGGGAGGATGGTAGGCATGGTCACGCCACCAACTGGGACGGATGCGAACCGTAACCGTGCCGATTGCGGCTGCTGCTGCCGCTTGTTTATTTTTACGATATCGCTCGGGTTGTACTTCGCTGACAAGCGGTCTCCAGACCAGACTTGAGCTCGAGATAGTTACAAGAGTGCATCGGGAGGGAAGGAAAATGGGGTCTACCGTTTTCCGTGCAGGTTGATATAAAGTTTTATGCATTTTAATCCCCCCTCCCCCCTCCCCAGCCATCAATGCCTCAATGTACTGTTTAAAGGGGCATCTACAGAACGGCGTGTTTAGCGAATGTCGAAATATTGTGAATGAGAAATCCGCCGGCCGAGCGCCATCTGGTGAGAAAACGCTTGGGAAGAGACAACCCCTTCGGGGGTTCAGTTATCGCATGTACTACATGTGTACTTTAGCTTAAGCGATTGGGGTTTTGAAAAGTGGTCATACAGCGGGTCCTCCATCGTCGTGGGAAGAGTACCCGCGCGAGTGCCGCAATTCCAGCAAACGATCTCCGAAAGATCATTCATTAAGAAGGGAGTGCGCGGCGATAAAGCGCAACGAAAAAAAAAACAAATAAAACTACGAAAGCTGCAGCATACACACAAGCACTGTAATCCTCTGGGGACAGTCGGGGCCCTGCGCGACAAGCTTTTCAATTCGTCATTAGCGCTATGTCGCTACCGCTAGAATGTGCCGCATCTGCTGGCCGCATCTTTTGCAGTAATGTGCACACTACAAACATACGGTGGCAGGCTGCGGTGTGTTGCCTCGGCGAAGCTGTACCGTGCGATAAAAATGAATAATTAATATATAAATGGCTCAATTAAATGATTTTATAATGGTGCACCCGGGTAAGAATGTGTGTGTGTGTGGAGGTAGGCTTTTTTATTCCTTCGATATAAATATTTTGCTGTTGCTTTTTTTTTTTGCGCGCGCTACTCTCGTCTTTAACTTCAGTGCCGCATACTTCTGGAGGTGGTAGAGTCGGTGCCTTGAAACCTGGGAAGAGTGTCCCTGTGCTACGCGTACTAAAGCGGCCCTCATGTGGTGCAATTAAAACTAATCAATATCGTGAATATGCACTCTCGCGTGCACTTCCTCCACTGTGTGTGTGTGTGTACGCGAAGGATGCCCCGGGGCACCTACAGATATTGCAGTGACAATGTACCCGCCACTCTATTGCTAGGCAGCGCGGCAGATTTAAGCCAACCCTAAACACTTGACCACCCGCCAGTAGTGAAGGTGTCACTACTCCGAAGCAGTTTAACCGAATAGCCCCGACCGAGCGTTTGCTTTCATTTTATCAGTGGCGCGCTCACATAGGTCTCGTACAACTTCCCGACATTGGAATCGAGATTTTGCATAAACATTTCTTATTAATTTATTCAAATTAGTTCGCACCGTGGTACTACTACTGTGGTGGTTGCGGTGGTACAGTGATCGCCTGCTACCTAACCGTATATAGTTTACCAAGTTAAAAACGTTATTATGCACTACTACAAACCCATGTATGCATATCACGCGTCATCCGTGTTGGCGCGTCTTGCTCCCCGGAGTATCTACCGTATGGGTTGATTTGTTCGCTCCATTAGATAAACCTTTCAATGGGTCGGATTAAACAGGCAAAACTGCCGGACTAGGGATCGCCTGTGTGTCAGCACCGATCAACACAGGAGCGAGAGAGAGGGAGCGAGAGCACACGGTTGACTTTCGAACATTTTTTTGACACCTGTCAAATGTCTCAATCGAAGGCTACTCCCCGGTTTGCCCTGCTTGTTATCGTGTGCTACCTTCTGCTAAGGGTGACACCATGGTCACACGCACTTGCTAGCTGACAACGCATCAATCGAGGGGAATGCCCCCGAGGTGATATTGTCTTGCGGGTTTGACCCGTCGCCGGTGTATTGTTTCCTCGCACCGAAATGGGTGTACGCTTGTTTCGGATTAGGAATTCCCACATGAGCCCAAGGTTTCGTAACTGGAGCAAAGAAAGTGGACGTGTTGTGCATTAGGGCGGCAATGAGATGGTAGATTAGTTTGACTACCACTCCAAAGGCGCCAAAAATGTGGTGTTTTGTGTGTCATTTTGACGTTTTCCTCGATAGTGATCGTCGACTGTGGACTAACCATACAAAGTGTGTTGTTTATTGTACGATCAAGCGATCAAGCTTCACTCACGGTATCTTGTTCCATCTGAAAACCACATCTCTGATCGTTTCCAAGCGCCCCCTACCGGGAAATCCACAATATCGCCAATTCGAATGATCCACAAACCTCATCACATCTGCCGGCACCGGCACCTGCTATTAGTTTGATTTGTTTTCATCGATTGCAGCATCGTTGTGGTTGCACATGGTGCTCCATTCTAGTGCTCTCACGGTTAACCTTCGCACCGCAAAGAATGTGATCGAGCTAGAAAGATAGACCGTGCAGCGTACTAGACGAATATTAGCACCGTTGGACGGTACACGGAGTGGCATCGTTTGGAGCACTGCTGCAACAAGGAAGCTTAACCATATAAACGAGCACATCGAAATTGATGATCCACTTGGGTATCCTGGTATCCAGACAACCGGAGGTTAGTGTGACGCGCGGTCAGTATTTATGCAAATCGCCGTTCTGTTTCTCTTTTTTTTCGCCGTCCTTCTTCGGTACATTTTCTACGAGAACTCCGTCTTATTAGCTTGATGAAGGTTTCGTAACTGGAGCAAAGAAAGTGGACGTGTTGTGCATTAGGGCGGCAATGAGATGGTAGATTAGTTTGACTACCACTCCAAAGGCGCCAAAAATGTGGTGTTTTGTGTGTCATTTTGACGTTTTCCTCGATAGTGATCGTCGACTGTGGACTAACCATACAAAGTGTGTTGTTTATTGTACGATCAAGCGATCAAGCTTCACTCACGGTATCTTGTTCCATCTGAAAACCACATCTCTGATCGTTTCCAAGCGCCCCCTACCGGGAAATCCACAATATCGCCAATTCGAATGATCCACAAACCTCATCACATCTGCCGGCACCGGCACCTGCTATTAGTTTGATTTGTTTTCATCGATTGCAGCATCGTTGTGGTTGCACATGGTGCTCCATTCTAGTGCTCTCACGGTTAACCTTCGCACCGCAAAGAATGTGATCGAGCTAGAAAGATAGACCGTGCAGCGTACTAGACGAATATTAGCACCGTTGGACGGTACACGGAGTGGCATCGTTTGGAGCACTGCTGCAACAAGGAAGCTTAACCATATAAACGAGCACATCGAAATTGATGATCCACTTGGGTATCCTGGTATCCAGACAACCGGAGGTTAGTGTGACGCGCGGTCAGTATTTATGCAAATCGCCGTTCTGTTTCTCTTTTTTTTCGCCGTCCTTCTTCGGTACATTTTCTACGAGAACTCCGTCGTATTAGCTTGATGCTGAGCAGAGATTGAACGCTCAGGTAAAGTGTCTCAAGTGCACCGTGGCTAAACAATAATAATTATTTTTTATCGATCCCGCTACGGAGTACAGATCGAATGTCCGTAAAGCGGGTGATTTTAATGACCCAGTTGGTATTATGACTTCATCCGGCTAGATATCTTCCCCGGCGTGGTTCGGGGTTCGATGGTGTGAAGCACTAACTTTGCTTGATGGTAACATAACTATCAAACGCGCTCCCCGAAACCGTGTCACGAACGGTTCGCGAGCTAGCGAAGGAAGTACGTTTCGTTTCAAATTGCGATCGTTTCTTAATTAGAGCACATACACAGTACTGAAAGGCGGCCGATCGATCGGGCGGTTTAATGGGTTGCGATTTGTTTCGCTTAAGTGACACTTTGCATTACCTCCGGATTGGACGCCACAGCCATTATAGACGTCCTTTCCGTTGCACACGTGTTTGTGTGAGCGTGTGGATGTGCCATAGAGGACATAGTTTATTGAACCTCCGCCTAGCTTAACCTCTATACGGCGTGCCGTTGGTGTTCGGTTCGTTTCCCTTTCCAATGAGCAATAAGATGGTGCAAAACCAAAACGGAATCAAAGGCATCGATCGATTTAACCTCGAAACACAATCCGCGAAGGCGGCCATTTTGCAGCGTATACCGTGTGCGTGCGTACGTGCGTGTTTACCGGAGGCATAATCGCTCTCAGATACACCGGGCGGACGGCAATCGCTTACGTCGGGACCTCACGCACCCCGGATGATGACAATCGATATCTCTGCTCTGAACGGGCGCGACAAAGAAACTTCGTGAAACTTTCCGAAAATGCCCGCGTGCACAGCAGCACCAACCACAACGCCAGTAGTCTTCGCCGACGCGCACCAATTTCGGTCCAATGTCCCTTTAATGAGCTGTCGTTTCATCAATTATAGAACAAATTGCGTATAATTGCAACCATCGGCGCGGCGTCATCGTTTTGCCCGGTACCCCGGGTAATGGTGGTTTCATCGACGGAAGGCACGCATGAACCACACAAAGGATATACAAACACTAAGAGGAGGGAAGCGCACAGTGGTCACAGGAGGCAGAGCCGGTGGTAAGCAATTTGATCGCCCGATCGCGATGCACATCGATCGACGTTGACAACGACGACACGGCTAGGCGCGTCAAGTAAGCGCGGTGGTGTGCGCTTAATCGATTAAGTTAGGCCAATCCCGAAAGGGCATCCCGTGCGTGCATACGTGTGTGTGTGTGTGTGTGTGTGACAGATAGAGACGAAAGCATGCAACAATGTGTTCCCTCTGTGCGCTGCAACATTCACACGTGTCCTGCGGCGTTGTCGCTGTTTGCAAACTCCACGTCCTGCGCAAGGTTCGGGAAGCGCATTTAATAAATTGAATCAGAAACGATCCGCACCACACACTGGGAGCGTTCGGACACGATCATCATCGAACGATGATGAAGTATCAACATAAAATTATCATTCATTTGCATTCGAGTTTCCCCGTAAGCCTTTTAGAAAGGAAGGTTTAGGTTCCGCATCCACCACACGGTCCGCTGTTGGTGTCGGATGGCTCTACGGGGCCGTGTAAACTATATCTAGAATGTATGTCATATTAAAATACATATTAGATTTTATATCGGCTGACAGACTGCTGCATATAAAGTAGTACACTAAAGCGTAATGGTTGGGTCCATGACTTTTTTGTTCAACTTTGTAAAAGGAAATCACGCCAAGTGTATGCAAATGGATCTTGCAAAGTCCAACACGGAATAAGCTTGCTGACAAATGTCAAAGTAATTGTACGCTCGTGAACTGAATTGTGTATAATGATGACTTGATCGTAAATTGTTCCTTTTTGCAGGATAATAAAACTTAATCATGTAAGTTTTCTTCTTTCACCACACAGTTTACACCGACTTACCTTATCACAAAAGACTTTGATTTGACAGTAACCCCGATGGAAAACGCTCGTATCACGAGGATCCTCAAACGTATCGATCTGGAGATGAAGCGGTAAGCCCTAAAATGAAACGAAGAAACAAAAAGGAAAATTAGTTGATAAGTTTTTAAAGCGATGAGAAACGGTTTTACAAAACAAAGAGCGTTGAAATTTTAACTAACTACAATATCGGTGTTAATGAAGGGACGTTAAAGGTTAAAGGGACGAATAAATGGTTCCTTTTCTTTTAAAACGGATAGATAGGTCCACACAGGAAGATCCTAGATAAGCGAGAATGCTCATTACAAACGATCGTCCGAACGAAAATCACTTTAACGTACCGATTTCCCTTTTAATGTATGATCCCGGCCGAGAATATACACGAGAAGGACCCAACCGAATCCTTTTCTTCTCGTCCCAAACGCGCCCTAATGTGCCTCAGATTCCAAAAAAGGGTTTTTATTTAATTTTACTTTATTTTATCACACAGCCGTCATTGATTTGTCTTCTCTCGTATACCGCGGATACCTCGCTACGAATCGTTGCGGCCAGCGTTGTTGTATAATGGATTTCTTTGGTACGTTTTGCTCAGCTTTTCCTTCCATCTCTTGCTCCCCAGCTCAACAGCATCGTTTGTAGGCTTTCTGAGCGTTGGAACATTGGAGAACACCTGTCGGCTGTGCCTGAAGGTTGGGAAGGTTTCCCAGCAGTTCCCAGCGTCCAGCAGCAGATCGCTGCTGATGAGTCGAGGGATCGAGGTGGAGATTCGTTTTATTTTTTTCCCCTCCTTACCTACACTACAGAGCCCCCGAGAGCCGAGCTGAATCTCTTTTCTCTTATGATTATAGATATTATAATATGTTCATTCATGGATTTATCTCAAATGACAGGCAGATAAAAATTGTTGATTTTTCTCGTCTCTTCCGTCCGGCTTCCATCGCGAGCTGGGCCCGATCCGATTTCGGTCTCTTGACGGTGTCCATCCGCGCGCGGTTCCTGTGCTCGGTGTCCACTACTACTTAGTCCAGGAGCGGTTGTCTGGTTTTTGTTTCTATCTATCTCCTTCAACCCACTCTCCCACCCCACCTGGCGTCTCACACGCGTCTTAGGGTGCCCGGCGGTGAGTGTCTGGCTTTACCGTTGAGTCGCGCCGCACCTACTGCTGCACAGCCTACTACTTGCTGACCAGCCACAGGACGTGTACCGAGAATCGGATCTTAACTATGCGGGTCTTGAAAGCCATCATAATGTAAAATAAATAAACCGTAGATTCTTGTTTCCCTATCTCGATGTTACATCTCGGCCTATCTCAACCGTGGAAGGTCTCTTGCGTGGAATTTCTCCACCAGGAAGAGAACCTAGAGCGAAAAACAAAAAACAAAAAGCGTACACGGACGCAATGCTGGACCATTTGCCCGGGCGCCCTAGGAGATCGTACGATCAAATGTCAAAAGTCTTCAACACCAACCGATGACATGACGCTCCACCCGCTACAGGCCCTTTCCGTCGCTCTAGGTGGGGGCCTACCATCTGGGCTTTAATATCTGCCTACGTACGCATACCGGTCAAGTGCCAGAGGGTGGACGGAGACGAGGGAAACCCGAACGCATGCGCAACTGCGCTAATTGGGTAGCACTGCTATGCTGTGAGAGACACCAAGCGGTAACCTCGGGACGCAGAAATTGGGCATCCCTCCGAAAACCAAATCGCTTTCGATTGACATGCTCTAGATTCGAGCATCAGATAGACGACGGTGTACGGTCCTTCCTTTCCGAGGCATCATGTGCAGAAACAAAAACAAAAAAATCAAATAGCCCCAACAACTTCGGTAGGAGCACCGATAGCATCGAGCTGCAGAGGACCGAGGAACCCTCGCTAGTAGCCAAACAGAAGTATCAGTCAACTCGTCAACTATCCGTGCGACCTCGGACGGTGATGGAAGCGGACTTCCAAACACAGACGTTTGATGTCGATCGGAGCTGCGTGCCGGCTGGTGGTGGAACTTCGAATAGTTATATCATTATTAGCATAACACACGTACCCACATGACACATACACGGCGCAGCGTGATCATAAACTCTGAGACTGCGGCTGACGCTGACTCAAAGCCGTCGCACTCGTATATATCTGACCCCGAAGAAACGTCATGGGAACTTGCCCGTTCATCGTTTCCGTTGCGGCTTAAGTGTCAAGGAAGTGCCAAACCAGTGTGCGGGCCGAGGAGACGGCGGTACGGGTGAGGTGCTCCAGGCATCCTTCTTAATGTATGTTTTACCTTCCAACAAAGTATCCTCCGCAGTTTCTCGCGAACGGAGCTTATCGACGCAAAACAAACGGGCGGGCGCACAGAGTAGAAATATTTAAATTTAATCTTGTCGTTAATTACTAGAAAATGTATTGATCAATCAACGGTTCTGACATTTTGCCTTCTGGTCCCCCACCACCTTGCCTTCATGGTCAACTCCGGAGATGGCTTCATTATTCGGTTCAGTGTGTGTATGTCTACAGCTTGAACACAATCGGACGGAAATGATCGGATTATGATAGTGTGTGGATTAAACCATTTTTTGTTGTTATTGTTTTGCTTTGTTTTGTTTGCTTTAAGCGAATCCTGTAGGCGAAACAGTTCGGGAGGGTTAAGGAAGATAAGGCAGACCAAGGGACAATTTGCACGAAAAGCGTGAATATGAATCGAGTAAAAAAAATGCTTATAATAAAAGAGTTCTTTTACTGCTGCAAATACCGGACGACAAACATGGTAAGCTTAGGGTACGCGCTTAGATTAGCACGTTTTATATGGCTGTTTTCAAAATAGGCTTTCGTGAATAATGACAGACAACTGGGCAGTAAAATGTCAAGTGGAATTGATGGTCGCTTTTAATTCGACGCAATTCATTTGGAGCCGTGCAATAAAGCGACCCGGAATGGGACAAGACTAACGAAAAAAACCGGAGGGAGAAAACAAATCTGTAAGCCACTCGTTTATTACCACTAGATGGCAGCACCATCGCAAGAGGAGGATTTAGGATTCGTTCAAAAAAATATATATATGATCATATCATTAGTTATGGCGCATTTTAGGAACCAGCGAGCTGTACGAAGCTCAAGCGTGGCTTTGGGTTTTACAATCTCGCATTACACGATCGACGCTGCGTAAGTAGGGACCCCCATCTTCATTATGAGTCATAAATTATATTCTCTCTTTCGCTCCCTTGCTTTGCCATCTTTCTCTCCCATTCGTGTAGCAGCAGGATCTGGCGGTGGCTCGGTGTGCACTTGCTGCACCCCTAACAAGTAATTGCTCATTATCAATTTCAACGTAATTTGCCGATGATGAACAAATAATCATATAATGATAATGATCCGCGCCACGAAGGAGATGGTGGCACACCGAGCGGGATTCGCTCCGTTTTTCTGTGGCTGCATGGAAGCGCAAAGCCTGCGGACAGCTTTAAGGAGCCACCACACATTCGATGGTCATTGAAAAATGGGTTCAAAGAATGGTTGTTGCACACACTCTTTCGTTTTATTTTTATGTTAACAAAAAAAAAAGCATAACTACACACCCGCCCCGAGTGCCCGGCTGCTAAGTATCGTTTTCTGCTTCGCGGAAAGCGCAAGAGCGAGAGCGAGAACACGCATCTTCATGATGACAGCCGGTAACTAACTACCCGCTACTCAATCATTCAAACCTGTCAGCGAAAGCGACCCATTCCATCGAGAGAGGGCGTGTATGTGTGCCGAGGCGTGTAGCGTACGGGATTTGTTTTTTTCGCTTAGTGCCTCAGCGCGTCGGCCCGTGGGTCCTAAAACTCCTGTGGAATGGGTGCAAAAAACCCACGGGCAGGATGATGAAGGTATAGGTATAGTTAAACACATCCCAGTGAAAACGCGTGAAAGTGCACAAACGGCGGCACCTGGCACGCCTTAGGTTGTACGTGCCCGGTGATGGAGTGCGCTCGTAGCTTGGCGGTTGGGTCCCGGTAGCGAGGTACAAAAAAAAAAGTGGAAAATAAATAAATAATAATAATACATCGCTTAGCGAGATAGCTTCACTTGCCGATCGATCTATCGGGCGATCGGTGCTGGCTGAGGTTTCGCTCGACTAGCGGCTCTAAACCATCCGTACAAATCGGGATTGATCCCGACGATGATGCCACGTAAGGATCGGTGCGGCCCCATCATGACTTGGCTAAGTAATCAATTATGAGCATTATGACGGCCGCATTAGGGACGGATGGAGTGCGAGGGAATAAAAATCGAAAACAAAAAAAACACCCTTTACCGAACCAAAGCAAGCTATCGGGCAACGAATTAACCTATCACGCTGCAAACGATCATCGTCGAGATGACGAAGACACACGATATTGCGTGAGTAAGGCACTTTTGGTTCCCTTTTTTTTTTTGTTGCCGGTGTCGTGTCTTCCAACCCAGGCGTTGTTTGTTTGATTCTGTGACTGAGAAATCACCAACAGGTTAAATTATAATTGCAACAGATCCGAGATCGTGCGCGGTACGCCATATATTACCTTAACACCCTTTTGACTGCTGAAATCCGTACTGAGACACTGGACGGCGACGTTGATCTGTGGAGAGAGAGAAAAAGAGAAAACAAACGAGAGTTAGACATATATAAATTAATAAATAAATAAATAAGATAAGCTGTACATGATAGTGTCCGGGCGCTGAGCGAGCATCGTACAAAGTGTACACAATGTTTCGCGAGGAACGGAGGAGGAGCGTACCAAATGGCGCGCGATTGCGCTGTAACGATTAGTGCAAAATGTTGTCCTGCGTTTAAAGCGTGCGATCAGGCAATGCCGCTGTTAAACGGACGGTGGAGATGACATGCCTTCGGATGGCATTCCCAAAGGGTACTTCATCAATGACTGTTTCTGGTACCGGGGGTTTGCAATTCCCACGGCGCTACGATTAGCGGTGCATTGAATGATTGCATTTGCTTAATTTAATCTTCTTTTCTTAACGGTTTGGGTTGGAACGGTAGGTGGCGAGACTGTGTGTGCTGGTGCCGTTTGCCGTACAGGTAATCATCGGTCGGTACAAAGTAACTGGTGCGAGTATAGTGTTGTGTTTTTTTAGCTATATGTTGTAAGTAAACGTTATCGTGACTTTTGACAGATGACAGATGAAGCATTGGTGTTGCTTTACCGCCAGATGGTGCAAATGATGCAATAGTCGCTAACCGATGAAAATGTACTTTGCTTCATAGTATTATTGGTTCGAAATGTTTATCGTTTTGGAATTGTTCAACGAATCAGAGGCTTCTCCTTAGGACGAACACCGCAGTCAAAAGAAATATCTTATTTAAGCTGTGCGCGTTTGTGTTACGTTTGTGCTATTTATCAAAACCCCATTTCAAGCATACCGGGACCTTACACCACACCTGTTATCAAGTGTTGACCATCCTGTACCTTTCATTTGACACGCGATGGGTGAAAGCCACTGCGCAGAAATTCCGAAGCTATGCGTGCCAAGCAACGAAAAAAAAAACCCTCCATTTTCTACAAGAACCGTTTCGTTCTATTCCAGCTGTCCACCTACACCGAGCAGCGCGCGTGTGTGCGATTTACGCTAGCGGAATGGGCAGTTAATCATGCGAGTAGGTGATTTGTTAGACGCGTTTGCGCGCACGCGTACCGAGTTGTTGGGGGCGGGACGACGACGGGGGTTTCGAAAGATTTCCACCGGAAAGGATGTTCCACGGAAAAATGAAGGGATACCCGTTAGCAATGACGGTCGACGCGATGCCACCACAGCGATGATGATGATGATTATTATTATTACGAAGACAGTTGGCTACGATAAATGGTTGGCCACTTGTTTCACTACCCAGTCTACCCCCCATTTGGTGGCCCATTCGACGAGTGCATGCTAAGCTTGCGGAATACATCGCTCACACCGCACACACATAAACACATTTCCCAAACGATTCACCGATTCGACCGTCCTGCTCAGCCACGAGATGGATTGATTGCACACTTTCCGGCCGTCCACAGCGTACGCGATCGTCGCACGCGAAAGAGGTGGAAAAGGTTCTTCTGCATTGCTGAAGTTGCCGCTGCCGTCCAACCGCGAATGTGTTCGGTTTGTTTTATGCCACACAATTTACGCCACAACATACGCGAGTGGTGCGCAGCGATCGTTGCAGCAGCGAAGGAAAGGACGGCCAATAAGACTTCTTTCCACATCGGTTGACGATCTGTTAGAGGATGCGGGCGACACTACACCGACACTATCGTGCGCTCTAAACAGATGGGCGGTGATAGAAAAAAAAATAGTGATTGCCCCATGTCTGGGTCACCCGTGCACCGAAGGTATCCGTTTTGCTTATTAAAAGCGTTTAACGATAATTGCATGACACCGAGCGGCGGGTTGGTGCACTCAGCGATCTTCGGCTGTGGCTGCTGGCCAGTTTATCGGTGCAATCTGGCGGGAAAAAGAATAATCTAATCAGCTTTCCCCGCACCGTACTGAGGTGGCCATGGTGATCGTAAAAGAAAAGATCGACCAGGCGGCTGTGGCCATCTATTGGGGAGGCCTGACCCCATTGCCGGCCGGCCCGAGATCGAACAGATTGATCGAGCCGATTAGAGAGGAGAGTGAGAGAGCCTCACCAAAAACGGGACCTGGGTGCCCTTAAATGCGTCCGTTTTCTCTGGACAACACGTGCCACAACAAGTGCCACACACAATCACTAATTATGACATTTCCTTACATCCTCTCGTTGGAAGCAGCAACGCAGCCATAAATTCGACCAGTTGAATGCCAATTGGGTGAAAAATAATCATTGTACGAATGAACTGCTTCCCTGCTGCAAAAAAAGTCCGGACGGGGAGGGAAAACCCACAAAGGAATGAAGCCATAAATGAAGCAAAAAAAAAACATTGACCATGTCTTAATCGTCATCGATACCATAACCTAACCTCAACATTTTCGTGGCATGTGTAATAGGTATGTGTCAGTGTTTTTTTTTGTGATGCCTTTTTGTCTTCTTATGCGGTGAAGAAGTTATCTGATGGTTAAAAACGAGACAGCAAAAAAGAAAATGTTACAAATTTTGTCGCAACCGTTGGAAGAATGGAATAAAAAATATCCTTCAACCGTACGGCCCTCCTGCGGTGAACGAATTTGAGGATTGCAAAAATCTGGGATCAGCAAAAAAAAAAGGGGGAACAGAAATTCCATACCAAAACAAGGAACACTATTAAAGCCGCAGAATGAATGCCCGGCGGGAATTAGAAGCGGTAGAGAAAGCCAACCACGACAACCACGCATTTGCATCGTGCAACATGTGCTGAGTGATGATCAAAGCGAAGGTGTGTTGTTGCATCAAGAGAGCATAAAAGGTAAAACAGAAGCAAACATAACACACAAAACGAAAGGAAACAATCAAACCTTCCCTCCCAAAAACGGCAGTCCCCAAAGTCATTTTTTGGCTGCAAAAAGCAGAGCGCGCACACACAG
This sequence comes from Anopheles maculatus, assembly GCA_002091835.1. NCBI lineage: Eukaryota > Metazoa > Arthropoda > Insecta > Diptera > Culicidae > Anopheles > Anopheles maculatus. The sequence goes on from KZ061903.1 coordinate 286,410, forward strand.
ACACACCGATCGTTCCGAAACAGGCGGACAAACAAATTAAATGATTATCGCTTTATTTTCGACACATATTCTGCCCTCCCCGAAAGGAAGAAGCGAACCCCTCGAGTACCGGGTTATGGGGCTGGGCAGCCCCATTTTCTTATGCTGGCAAGCGCGTCCCCAAAAATGGACAGAAGCCGTTTTTTACGAGTTTTATCATCATCGTCACTGCGAGCAGCAGCAGCAGCAGTAGTTGGCTCGCACGGGCCAGCAGCAATCAGTAGCATATAGAGGGGGACACACTGCCCCATTAGTTGCGACTTTCTGCGTGAGCACTTTGTTTGCGTATTTTATCATTGCGTATGACTCGTGGACGAGCGATCGTAGGGAACAACGGATAAAAGTAAAACAAATGTAACACGTTTGTTGAATAAAGGAGAGAGAGAGAGAGAGAGAGAGGGGCGGGGTGAGGGACGTGCGGTGGAATTGATTTCTTCCTGTCCTGTGTTTCAGTTTTATCATTTCTTATCCTGGGGCGCCTTTTCTCTACGCGGTTTCCATGCGTGTACACATTGCATACATTCAGGCGGTAAAAGCAAACGGTTGCAGCAGTAGCAGCCCGCAGTCGAGAGAAATCACAATCGTTTCCATAATATTTTATCAATTTTATTACACTCAGACAGCTTTATTTCGTTCCGCATGCATGCGTGTGTCCCCGTGTCCTTCCCACCGTGGCTAAGTTTAAAATCAACGGGGAGTGTGTACAATCAATACGCGGCGGCGACCGAGTAGATTGAGTCTTTGTGCGACAATCACCATTTTGCTGCGCGCCGTCAAGCGAACTGCATTTACAAGTTGTTAAATTAAATCCGATGGATATGCGTTCTGGCGGTCATTAGTTTATTGAAATTTATGCACCACCTCAGCGAGAAGGTACAGAAACGCGTGCACAAAACACGGAAAGCAAATGGAAACTCTCTTGTTTCGTGTGTGAGATTTCGTCTCTGTTTATCTGTGGTGCACAAACCTTGAGTAACTTTAATTTCCAATCCCATTTTTATTTTACTTTAGCGTCCT
>KZ061904.1:1945-82090 GCA_002091835.1 Anopheles maculatus
GATTCCGCGCGATCACCAACCACGCGACATATTCCGTTGGTTCGACAAGGCGTCGGATTACACGGATCCTTCGGAGGAGCAACTTTGCACTCAACGAACGGATCACCGATCATGTTTCTCGGACACGAGCACACTGGGCTGTTGTTGATAGCGTGACACTCTGCTCTATAGCCGCAAACACCTGGACAAGGATCGACACATTTCTTGTTGACACACGTTCTATCTCTCGGGCAATCACTATTGATAACGCCCTCCGATGTGTCGACCGGAATGCTCAGGAAATTCTGATTGTTTGCTTTCACAAGCTTGTATCAATTTCAAATGTGGCGATCCTTGCCCTGGCAGCTGTGGATTCTCGGCACGCTGTACAACAGTCAACCACAATCCTATTTGCACTTGCCCACCCAAGATGACCGGAGATCCATTCTCTAGATGCTTTGAAATTGGTAAATTTTGTTAGTTTTATTTGATGCTAGTTCGTGTACTTATCGAATGGATCGTTTTCACATTATAGCGGAAAAATCACCACCACTACATACACCTGCCGATCCATCTCTAGATGCTTTGAAATTGGTAAATTTTGTTAGTTTTATTTGATGCTAGTTCGTGTACTTATCGAATGGATCGTTTTCACATTATAGCGGAAAAATCACCACCACTACATACACCTGCCGATCCATGCCATCCGTCTCCTTGTGGTCCAAACGCACTTTGTTCTGATAGAAATGGTGTTCCGTCCTGTAGTTGTCTTCCCGAAATGTTGGGTTCACCACCAAATTGTCAACCAGAATGCTTCAGCAATTCAGACTGTTCGCGTGCTCAGGCATGCTTCAAACAAAAATGTGTCGATCCTTGTGTAAACGCTTGCGGAACAGATGCCCAATGTCATGTTTCATTGCATGTAGCTAACTGTTTCTGCCCTGATGGTTACGAAGGGGATCCGTTCCGTGCTTGTACCATAAAAAGTGAGTGTTAAACCTTTACCGTAGCGTGTGTGAATACAATTCTTAGCCAGATTTTATTAACAAATCAAATTGTGTACTTATATAATTTTGATGAGCATCGTTTAGTTGGGCATCTTCATCATTATTTAATATACATTCGTTTTATTTCTGCTTATAGTAACTACACCGCCTCCACTGGCAGAACCGAGAGACCCTTGTTATCCATCACCATGTGGTATCAATGCACGGTGTCGTCCAGCGAATGGCGGTACGGCAATATGCGAGTGTATAGAGAACTACTTCGGAAATCCATACGAGACTTGTCGTCCTGAGTGCGTTAGCAATGGCGATTGCCAAAAGTCTTTAGCTTGCATTAACAACCGCTGCAAGGACCCGTGTCCTGGAGTATGTGGAAGGAATGCGGATTGTTCCGTGGTAAATCACACGCCCGTCTGCTCATGTCCGGAAGGCATGAAAGGTAACGCCTTTGAACAATGTCTGCGTGAGGAAGGTAAGTTAGGATTACAGGAGTACAATTTAATGTTTGCACTTATTAACAATGGATGTTCCTATTCAGCCCCACCACCGCCATCTGATCCTTGCTATCCATCGCCTTGCGGACAAAATACTGTTTGTCGTGTATTAAACGGCAATGCGTTGTGCGAATGTTTGCCCGAATTTAAGGGAAGTCCATTCGGAAGGGGATGCTACCCGGAGTGCGTTATCAATAGCGATTGCCCGAGAGATAGAACGTGTGTCAACAAGAAATGCGTCGATCCTTGTCCAGGTGTTTGCGGCTATAGAGCAGAGTGTCACGCTATCAACAACAGCCCAGTGTGCTCGTGTCCGAGAAACATGATCGGTGATCCGTTCGTAGAGTGTAAAGTTGCTCCTCCGAAGGATCCGTGTAATCCGACGCCTTGTCGAACCAACGGAATATGTCGCGTGGTTGGTGATCGCGCGGAATGCCAATATCCGGAGTGTATTATCAACTCAGATTGTTCAACAAATCGAGCATGTTATAATCAAAGATGTCAGGACCCTTGTGTCGGTGCTTGCGGCATCAATGCTCTGTGCAGTGTGATCAACCATTCACCTGTGTGTTCGTGCCCGGCTCGTCATGCTGGTTCACCGTTCGTTCAGTGCATGCCACAGCGTGACGAACCGTTACAGCCACAACCAGAATGCACTACCGACAATCAGTGCACAAACGATAAGGCATGTATTAATGAGCAGTGCCAGAATCCATGTGCGATAGGCACGGGACTTTGTACACAGAATGCTGAGTGCCGCGTACAATTCCACCGTGCCATCTGCGCCTGCCGTGAAGGGTACACGGGTAACGCACAGTTAGCTTGCTACGAGATCGGATGTCGCAGTGATAGCGACTGTCCAGCGACTGAGGCTTGCGTAAACAAGAACTGTATCGATCCCTGTCGGCATACGCAGTGCGGTCGGAATGCATATTGTAAATCGGATTACAATCATAACGCACGCTGCCACTGCACTGAAGGATACCGAGGAAATCCTTTGGTCGGTTGTGTGCGTCCCGAATGCACCAACAATGATGAATGCCCGTACCATCAATCCTGTCAGAATGAACAATGCCGCGACCCGTGCAACTGTGCACCAAACGCACAATGCAGAGTAGACAATCATCAGGCCAACTGCCGATGCCCACCAGGCTACACGGGTGATCCGCTATTTTCGTGCGAAAAAAGTACGTATTATATCGTTCACTGGCAAGTCTAGCTTTATCAAGGTTATAATCGTATACTGTCTTTTTTTTACAGTTCCGGTGCGTGATCCGGCACAATGTACGATGGATGCGGATTGTTCAAGCAAACTTGCTTGCTTTGAAGGTGTATGTAAAAATCCGTGTTCAGAGACGAAGCCTTGTGCAGAGCATGCGATATGCACGGTGCAGGACACACTGCCACTTCGAACAATGTACTGTGTGTGCGAGGAAGGATATGCTGGCGACGCTGAAAGACAGTGCTTACCAGGTATTTTCAATGTTTTAAGACAAAACTGGCCAATTGTTATAATGCTTCTCTTTGCTTGTTCCAGTAGATATGCATTATTTCCCAGCTTTAACCATATCCTTCTTTCTGGCTTTCAGACAATTATTTCATTTCTTTCCTCATTTCTAGCCCTTACAATTCTTTCGATTTTAATGCAACTTATATCTGCCAATAAACCTACACCCCTATAAACAACACCCATTCCTAGTCAACGCTTCGTAGTGTGCCTTCGAACGCAAAAAGGTGCTCTTATTAATTAATGTTTTTTTTATACTACTTCCTATAGTATCTAAGGACGAACCTGGATGCTACAGCGATGTTGAGTGTGCACCAACCGAATCTTGTCGAGCGCGGGTCTGTGTGGACGTCTGTAGTAACTACAATCCTTGTGCATCAACTGCCGAATGCTTGGCTCAAAGTCATAAAGCCATCTGCTCTTGCCCCATCGGTACGGTGGGTGATCCGTTCCAGAACTGCTACAAACCACCAGTTGTGTCACCTGAGTGTGTCGTTGATGCCGATTGCGCGTCCAGCATGGCATGTGTCAATGAACGCTGCCAGGATCCGTGTGCAGGAAGCAATCCTTGCGGAGGAAATGCAGAATGTCGTGCTATCTATCATCGACCACACTGTACGTGTCCCATCGGCTGGGGTGGAGATCCAAAAACACAATGCTATAAGCGTAAGTAGTGTAGTGTGGTACTGACCACATTCCAAATATAACAATAATAAAAGAAGAAACCCTTATTCTTAACGTGAATTACTTTTTATGTATTGCAGCGGAATGTAAGATCGATGCAGAATGTCCATTCGATAAGGCATGCTTCAATGAGAAGTGCATCAGTCCGTGTACATACGGTGCAACACAGTGTGGACGAGGTGCAAATTGTGTGGCGCAAAGCCACCGAGCCGTGTGCATCTGTCCACCAGGCACGCAAGGAAACCCGTTCGTGTCGTGCGTTACTGGAATGTGTCAATACAACGAAGATTGCGCAGAGCACGAGGCGTGCGATAGATTAAATCGCGTCTGCCGTCCAGTGTGTGAAGATGAAACGTGCGCCCGTACAGCGACCTGTGTGGCAAAGAATCATCAAGCCAGCTGCGAGTGTGCTCCTGGTATGCGTGGCAATCCGTACATCGAATGCATGCGCGATGAACCAGAACCGGAATGTCGCATGGACAGTGAATGTCGTTCGCAGCAAGCCTGCATCCGTAACCGGTGTGTCAATCCTTGTACGGAGCTTACACCTTGCACGAACCAGCAGATTTGCAATGTGATTGACACGCTGCCATTGCGCACAATCATCTGTGCCTGCCAGACGGATATGTTGATGGATCGATCCGGAAGTTGTAAACCAATTGTGATCGATGAATGTCGTTTGGACAATGACTGTGCCGATGACGAACGATGCCAACGAGGACAATGTATTACAGCATGCAAAGCTGATCCGTGCGGAATAAATGCACAGTGCACGTCTGCCAGTCATCGTGCGCAGTGTACCTGTTCTCCAGGATATGTTGGAAATGCTCACATCGAATGCTTACCGGAACCGCGGGTAACCTCGCCAAAAGAGTGTGTCGCGGATGACGATTGTTCCGACGATCGATCGTGTTTCAACGATCGGTGCGTTAACCCGTGTGTTGGTGATGCTTGCGGGCGTGGAGCGCTGTGCCGCACACACAACCATAAAGCGGTGTGCAATTGTCCGGCTGGGTATACGATGGACGGTAACGGAAACTGTGTACCACGTAAGTGTAATTGATAAACTGTTTTTCACATGTGATGTTCTAAACGCACCGTTTCCTCTCTTTCCATACAGCTGCTGGAGATCTTCCACGGTGTCGATCAAATTCCGATTGCACGAGAAGCGAAACCTGCGTTAATGAAATCTGCGCCAATCCTTGCAACTGCGGTCAGAACGCGGATTGTTTCGTGAAAGACCATTACCCAGTATGTAGCTGTCGTCCAGGTTATTCCGGTAACGCACAAACCGGTTGCTTCAAACTAGAGTGCCAGAGTGACAACGATTGCACAAATGACAAACAGTGTACAAACGGGGCTTGCACCGATCCATGTCTATATCAGAATCCTTGCGCACTTAATGCGGAATGCTATGGTGATCGACATCGAGCGGCATGCCGTTGTTTACCGGGACTGGAAGGTAATCCTTTCGAGCGTTGCCGTCGCGTAGAATGTCACTATGATGGCGAATGTGCACAATCGCTTGCATGCCAACACGAGCAGTGCGTCGATCCGTGTATCAATTCACCGTGTGCTCAGAATGCACAATGCTTTGTTATCAACCATCTGGCGCAGTGCAAGTGTCCCGAGCAAATGCCTGAAGGTAATCCGTACTCTTTCTGCCGTCCACGAGCAGTGGAACGTGAAGAGTGTCGCGTTGATGGTGATTGCCCCAGCCGCCTAGCTTGCATAGGAAGCCGTTGTCTGAACCCATGCGATGAATTGAAACCATGTGCCGCATCAGCGCTGTGTACTGTACAGGACTCCGTGCCAATCCGAACGATGGTATGCGAATGTCCGGCTATGCACGTACCGGATAGTTCTGGGGAATGCAAGCGCATCGTGTTGCAAACTCCAGTTGGTGTTTGCACTACCGATTCCGAATGTCCCGAGCAGGAGGCATGCATCAACCGTCAATGCCGCGACCCTTGTAGTTGTGGAACAAATGCCATCTGTTCAATCAAGAACCACAGAGCGGTGTGCTCGTGTGAAGATGGGTTCGAGGGCAATCCTAACGTCGCTTGCCGTGCAATTGGTTGCCGAGTAGATTCGGAATGTGAGACCAGCAAGGCGTGCGTCAACGGAAACTGCGTCAACCCTTGTCTCGACCATAATCCATGCGGCATTGGAGCAGAATGCTTCGGACGTGCGAATCGTGCAGAATGCCGCTGTTTGAGTGGTTACCGGGGCAACCCATTGGTACAATGCAATGTGGTTGAGTGTCGTAGTAACAACGATTGTCCCGACGACAAGCAGTGTCGCAACTCACAATGCGTCAATCCATGCATCTACGAGAACTCATGCTCGGCACGGGCGGAATGTCGTGCCCAGAATCATTTGGTAGTCTGCCGGTGCCCGGTTGGGCTGGTAGGCAATCCGTACGTGGATTGCCGACCAGAAATAGTTCCGGAATGTCGCTATGACACAGACTGCCCATCGCATCTTGCATGCATTGACAACAAATGCACGGAGCCTTGCAATGCACTGACACCATGTAATCAGCCGGCGCGTTGTGAAGTTGTACCGTCGTCGCCTGTCCGCACAATGCTGTGTACCTGCCCGGACGGATATGTCAGCAGCGGTAGCGGAACTTGCAAACCGGTGGTGAAGGCAGGCTGCATATCCGATTCCGATTGTTCAAGTGATACAGCGTGCATCAACAGCATATGCCGCGATCCATGTAACTGTGGACCAAACGCGGAATGCCGCGTTAAAGACCACAAACCGGTATGTTCATGCGCACAGGGATACGATGGAGATCCAGAGACACAGTGTATCAAAATCGAATGCCGATCGGATAGTGACTGTTCAGGGCAGCACATGTGCTACAACCGCCAATGCGTACCGGCATGCTCGATGGAAAGCTGTGGTACCCAGGCCGAATGTATTGGAGTTAACCATCGTGCCGTATGCGAATGTGTGCCAGGTTTCGAAGGAAATCCGAAGGTGGCTTGCAAGCTGATCGGATGCCGACGCGATTCAGACTGTCCACTGGACAAGGCGTGCATTAACAGCAAGTGCGAGAATCCGTGCGAACTGCAAGCAGTGTGCTCTCAGAACGAACAATGTCAGGTGTACCAACATCGGCCCGAGTGTGCTTGTCCGCCACCGTTCGAAACCGACCCATTGCAAGGTTGCGTGCTCCGCGACGATCGCTGCATGACGGACGGTGAATGTCCATCGCAAACTGCCTGCATTCAGGGCGAATGCGTTAACCCATGCAACGTTACGGAACCGTGTGGGGTCAACTCAAACTGTAAGGTACTGGACACGTTGCCGGTGCGCACTATGATATGCGAATGTCTTCCTGGATACCAAGGCAATGCTGCTATACAGTGCGATAAAAGTAAGTTGTCTGGCTCTGCTGTATCTCATCTTATCTTAACGCACGTTTTTATTGATTATCGATTGTCTTTACTATCTTCCAACAGTGGCGTTATGTCCAACAGACCGTGGATTCGTGCGTAACTCAAACGGTGAATGCGTATGCCCACCAGGATACGGACTCTCATTGTACGACGATTGTCAGCCATGTCGCGAAGAGGATGGTCTCAAGGTGGACGAAACAGGCCGTTGCGTGTGTGCGCTTGAACGGGGTCTGATCATCGATGAGCGAGGTCGCTGTATTTGTCCAATCGAGTACGGCTATCGGTTGACTAGCCGTGGCGAGTGTGTTCGCAGCGAAAAGCCGGAATGTGAACGGGATGAACACTGTGCTGATTGGCGATACTGTAATCTCGAAACAAAGACCTGTGATGATCCTTGTCAGAGGAAAGTATGTGGCACCAATGCACTGTGTAACGCAACAAATCATCAAGCCGTGTGTCAATGCATTACGGGATACACTGGAAATCCCGAGGAACACTGCAGTAAGTATGCTTTTGCAATTTCGAGTGGATGGGAAATGCAGCCGCTCCTTGAGAACCGTACATCTCATGTACATCAATACTATTACAGATCAAACAACAAATTTCCGAACGGACTTCCCGCAACCCGAAATGGTAGTAACGTGTCAGGCTGACGGTGTGCAGGTCGTTATCGATCTGGCTGAATCGAATTTCAACGGTGTGCTGTACGTGAAGGGCCATAGCAAGGATGAGGAGTGTCGCCGAGTCGTGAACTTAGCCGGTGATTCGTCGTCGGTTCGCACACAAATATTCAAGGTGCACTTCGGTAGCTGCGGTCTGATACACGTCAATGGCATCGCAAGCTTTGTGCTGGTTATCCAGAAACATCCGAAGCTCGTGACGTATAAGGCACAAGCGTACCACATCAAGTGTGTATATCAAACTGGCGAGCAAAACGTTACGCTAGGCTTCAACGTACAAATGTTGACGACGGCCGGCACGATCGCCAACACCGGCCCACCGCCTACCTGCGCCATGCGCATTGTAGCGTTCAACGGAGAGGAAATCAATTCGGCCGAAATCGGCGACAATCTGCGGTTGCAAGTTGAAGTACAGCCAGCAAGTAAGTAGTGCCGCTTAAATTATGAAAATTAATTCCATTTAGTATGCTAACCGACAATTTCTGCTTTTCTAAAGCTATCTATGGTGGATTTGCACGCAGCTGCGTTGCTAAAACCATGGAGGAAAGCGTGGAAAATGAATATATCGTCACTGATGAAGACGGCTGTGCCACCGATCCGTCAATCTTCGGAGATTGGGAGTACAATGCGGAAACGAACAGTCTGCTGGCAAGCTTCAACGCATTCAAATTCCCATCGAGCGATAATATCCGCTTCCAGTGCAACATTCGGGTGTGTTTCGGCAAATGCCAACCGGTCAATTGTCATGGAGCAAATGCGTACGGTAAGCGACGCCGGCGTCGCGAGGCACTGGGTATCGACATGATGCGCACAATCGATGTGGTGTATAACCGTACTCGGCGTGCTGCTGACGATACAGCACTGGCCACGGACGATTCGCTTGGCATCGAAGGCACACTACGAGAAGAGATTACGATCCAATCGAATGCGATTTTGACACTAGAAAAACGCGAGGAACGATCGTTTGACTCGAACAACAGTAAGTATAGAAGATATGAAATTAACGATGGGAAATATCTCCCACAGAGTCGAATCTAACATAAACGTACTTTCCTTTTTTCCACACAGTCACGCCGGCGGCACAGCGTGTGGAGGATATTTGTGTGTCGATGATCGGGCTGATATTGGCATTGGTTATTACTGCTCTGCTGGCCTTGGTAGCCGTTGCAGTGGCGGTGTCTTGCTGGCTGATGGCTTATCGCCGCAGACCAACAATAACAGGACCATTGCCTCACCCGCCCGAATTTCCCAATCCACTATTTGCGCATCACGAACCATCGGAACCGTCGCATCATGATTTCATGGGATAGTAGTATATGTCGCAATTGCGCATCAGCGTAAACGAAATCTACGAAAAGCAACAAAACAAACACGAAAAAATACTAACCGAAACGAACAAAAAAAAACAAACAAATTGTAAAGAATTACTATAAAGAATACGATACGGCTGCACATCGATCACTAATCCGAGATTAGGTGTAGTTGTTAACACACAGTAAACGAACTGTAATTGTAGAAGCAGAGTCTAAAAGAGTTTCTCTTCCGTCAGGCGCTTTCCCAGATAGCAAACGTTAGGAGAAGCAAACTGTAAGGGATTAATCTGTAAATAGTATGAAACTCTATCTCAAAACGAAGCTACAAAACAAAGGAACGATAGTTGCTCAAAAAGCATCAGGATGCTCTCTTGCAGTAGGACGATCTAGAACCTCCAACAAGATCAGCACGAGAAAGTCGTAAAGCATCTTCTCGGACAAATTAGAAACATCGAACCAGTGTCCTTTCCTTAGGTTCATTTAGTTAGCTTAGTTACAAATTCTTATTAGCATTGTAAACATCGGAATGCGAAAGATCAGGGCAGTAGATGCAGCTAGCAGAAAACAGTATCGAACGTGTTCGAAAGCCAAACCAACTGCAACGAACGCATGCAACCCTATGGTCGGTCGCATTCCAGCGCATCCATACCATCTCCTCCGTCGATCGTTACTAGTCCTTTATTTATTAATGTTGATAACAAGGTTAAAACGTCACCGGGCAATTGATTGCCTGCAATATCTGATGAGGTTTATGGTTACGTCTAAGCTCTGCGTGCTGCAGTGGCTGGACCGGTATCCAGGGACATGCGGCAAACACCGCATGTAAGTTTCAAAGCGTGCCCTTATACGAGCTTGTCACTTCGTATGTGTAGCACACTTCCGTTTTAACTGTAATTTATTGATATTTTAAAGTATGCTTTTGATATATACTGAACGAATGAACGACGATCGGCGGAGGATTTGACGAGGGAGTGTTAGACAAGTATGAAATAATGATTTGTTTTTTTTGTGGATATTTTTTAATTTGAACCACGTTTTCTAGCACATGAAATGTAGTGTTGTAATATAGCTTGTTTGCCTACGGGCGTTACTGAAGGCGTACTGGAGCGTTCCCGGAGAAGGCGGAAAGTGCTGCGGAAAGTGATGTTTACTTTTGATATAGATACGAAACAAAAACTGTCAGTCTAACAACACTCACTACCTTATACTGCCATAGACGGGTTGCCCCGTGGAAGCGAGAACTTAATCTTAAACCGTTTGTAAGTATTAGCGCCCACCAAAGCCTTCAAGAAATCTGTAAACCAAGCGAGGAGCAGCGACCTTGCATGAGCTACTAATTTACTGGGAAATTGGTAACGTGCAGACTGCAAACTGGTTAATAGATTTAGTTCCACTCTGCCAGGATTATCACTTTATACGAAATTTACTGCCAAATTACACGTATTGTAACTGACTTTTCGATGATCACCAGGTCTGAACGGTTTGGTGTAATCAAGTGTTCACACTCGATAAAATGCACTGATGCACTTAGTCACATTTTCGGAGCAGATTTTCCACACGCAATGATCTGCTTGCTTCCAAATGCCGTGCTTTACAGTAATCGTGACCCTTAAGTAGTTGTATAAATATAATCAGGTTCTCTCAGAAGACTGCCACCAAAACCAATCAGCACTAACCGTACTCTGCGCCCCTTGCTCTGTACAGCAGGATAAATACTCGCACAGCGTACTTCCTGTTTCCAATTTATTTGTATTGTTCTTTGTTTCTATCGATGCAGCCGACTAGGAAACATTCAACGCACTCCTACGAATACGAATAATTAAAACGAAACGAATCTAACTAATAGAAAAAAGAGAAAAAACGCGATAATAAACATTAATACTAATCAACGAATGGTGTTTTATAGCTACACTTTTTTGTAGTTTTTGCAACACCCAAACACATATGTGGTGGCGTGGTGCAAAATTTTCAAAAATGCTGCATAGCTTACAAAATGCAACGTATGTGTTGAAAGAAATACCAAGTTTAGATGTTTATTATCAACAAAAAATAGACTGCAAATATCGTAGCATCAACAAGGGAATCTTTGAAAAAATATTCGCGTTCTCCACTGAAAATGCCTGCCGTGTGCCGCGAAGCGGTTTTAGCGCCTCAAAAGTAAGTAAGTTTGGAAAGAAAACGGGAGCGATTTCCTTAACGCGATTTAATTTGCAGACCATCAGACAGTTGCGTTCCTGCTGTTTTGCAACCGCAAGGAGTTTAAATTTTTGCTCACAACAATCCTAGTAGGACGGACGGTTCGAATACAATTCAAATACGCGGCGAGCGACATGTAAGGTTGGTGACGATTACTAACAACATTGAATTCACGGCACATACAGAGAAAGGGATCAGAGGCGCCGAATCGGGTTCGACGATCCTCTTAGTCGAACGGCGATCTCGACCGGAGCAACCTCGGTGGGACGTATATGTTGAGCCCAGAGAGTAGCGTTGGGAAAAATGATCCGACTGTCCAAAAGTCACGCAACAAATAGTCTCTAAGCGTTGCAAGACCTATCGATGATAATATCTTCTCCTTCTTCTCTGGCTCTACAACTTCAGTAGGTCTCTTGGACTGCTATTTCTAGCTTTCTATGACTTGCTTTTACCCGCAGCTGGATAGTCAGTCCTGCGTACGGGGAGGCGGTCCGAACAGGATCCGAACCCCGGTCCTGCAGTGTGAAAACCAGTGTCGCTATCGTTTTTATCACCGAGCTGCCCCAACGCCCCAAGTATCACTGCTGTTTGTTGGGCTATTGTAGCAACCCGTAGTGCAACGAAGGAAGTGATAGCAATCGAAGCAAGCTGTCTAAATGATATAACATAGAAGTTCAGATCAGAATAAATCGTCACCTCGTTAGTACTATTGGGTACCGGGACACTGTGGAATAAAAGGTAACGAGACAGCAGATCAATTTGCAAATGAGGGTAGACGAATTAAGGAACTTGTCGAAGTACCCATCTCCAGAGCCGATGCGACGTTTTGGTGGACAAATTTGTTAGAACAACACTGGCAGAACAAGTGGAACATTTTACCACTCACAAACCTCAAAATCATCAAACAATCTACAGCACCGTGGACCGACCCACCGGTCCAAAATGATCAAAGGGTGATCACGAGATTGCGAATTGGCCACACGCGTTTGACCCACACGCACAGATTGAAGAAAGAAACCCCTTTAATCTGTTCGTTCTGTGGAGTAGAATTAACAGTTCAACATATCCTTATTGACTGCTACGGATATAGCGTGGAAAGAGATAAATACGACATTGGAAATCATATCGAGGTGATACTGTCAAACAACCAAAAAGAAATAGAAATGCTGTTGAGCTTTCTAAAAGAAACTGGACTGTACAGCGAATTATAGATTCTACTATTTTTTTTCTTTTATTTTCTCTCTTCTGTCTGTTCGTTTGTTCGTTTTGATTATTATTTTTATTATTATTATTACTATTTTTATTAGATATAATTTTTGCGTATATATATACGTATGTGTATTTTCTTCTTATTATCAATAGCTAGCATTAAGAGAGGCGAATGCAAAAAGCCTCGTAAACAAAACAAACAACAACAACAACCTCGTTAGTGCAACACGTATCTTTCCGCGTATATTTCACTCCGTGCTAACACTGTAGAATCCCATTAGCCCTTCTACGACTCCCGGGTGATGCAAGATTAATCGAGTATGCCAGGAATGTCAAACTCAAGTTGGTTTCTTGTGTTCGATTAGTCGCTTTCTGAATGTAATACCCTCCGGTTTAAACCTTAATATTGAATAAACGTTTCCTTTGTATACATGAAAAAAACATATGCAAACAAACATTAGCAAATTATATAGGCATTTTTCAATCTTATATCCAATTGGTACACAATTGGAAACCAATTGGAACCGCGGTGAGATCGATGTACATGTACGAGAGGCGAATGAGGTCTCTAAGACCTAAATAAATGGAAAAAAGATGTAAATGTACGGATCATTCGTAACATTCCCACCATCGTTGCGTCACATACGATCCCGCTTTGGCAATATATCTAACTAATGCAGAATCGCAAGGGTGCTGGCTGCCAACCGGTCATACTACAGCCTGAGGAAACATCTCCACTCAAAATACCTGTCGCGACAGACAAAGCTGGGACAAGTATAGCACCTTTATAGTCTCATTACTCACCAAGACATGGACTCTGTCCAAAACTGACGAAACCTTCTTAGCTGCGTTCGAGAGGAAGATGCTCAGAAGGATTTTTGGCCCCGTATGTGTGGAAGGACAATGGAGGAGCCGCTACAATGACGAGCTCTGTGAGCTGTACGGTGATCTCATTATCGTGCAGCGAATTAGGCTCGCCAGGCTCCGGTGGGCTGGTCATATTATGAGAATGGCACCGGACGACCCATCCCGTAAAGTCCTTTTAGGCCGTCCACATGGACAGAGGAGGCGTGGTAGACCGAAACTGAGATGGAGTGATGGCGTTGATGCGTCCGTAGACCGTGAGCGGTATCGAGGATTGTTGCAGCAGGCCAAGACCGCGAAGCGGTTATAACGCCTGATAAGTAAGTAAGTAAGTAAGTATGTAAGTAAGTAATGCAGAATCCACGACAGCTAGCCTCATCGCTCAACACGTATTAGAAGTAAATTAAAACGTTTGAAAAATATAATCAGTCTTATACCGATTATGATCCGAAAACGTTTGTGTGTCTACTTCCTCCATTGAAATTAAATAAAGCGTTTCTGTAACTGTAAAAAAGCTTAATATTACCTACCTTCTGTAGATGATCTTGCTACCGTTGATTACCATTGGACGCAGGCTGTTCCTCCACTGGGTCTCTTTGATGCTGTTTGCGACACCAGAATACGTCGCATAGAACATGTGTCCTCTTGTCTGAAATGTTCATCATCGTTCGGTGTTGTGGGCGTTTTCTTACTTTCCAGCATACAACAAATCACAGTCCACTTTAACGTTCCGATAAAGTCTGCACCAATACGCTTCCTCGCCTTGGTTTACAAATTATTGTCATTAAAATTTCTCCGGGAAGATACCAACCGGGAAGATAGACCATCGCAGTTATCATTTGAAGATCTTAACCACCTTCCAGTTCCTGACTGTGGCGTATGTGCCACAATCGCTTCCCGGTGCTACTTCCTTATGTTTCAAAGCCACAACCATGAGCCGTGACAATCCCGGAAGATTCCCCATCGCATTCTGCTGCTTTCACAACCTTTCTGACTCGGCTTGCTGTACCAGCTCCTATCATCCTTGTTTACGTTCCAATGCAGAAATACCGCAGGATTTTTGCCGTGAACTGGGAAACATCAATGCCTGCGTTATGCATCCTTAGCGCTTTCACGATATCCATGACGAAGTGTATCTTTGTTTGTTCGCTGTGTCGCGCCGCTTATCTCCTTCCCAATTTTTTCCAACTTTTTTCTATTCCAGTATAATTTTCCTCTATTCACTACTCTTTTTCATAAACTGAACCACACCAAACTCACGATTTTTCTTCACTATCAACCATCCTACAGCTAACACCTAAGTTTCCATATTTTCGCCCGATTGTCCCTCCATCACATTCTCACTCGGGTTGTCTCTTTCTATTTCGCCACATTTTTAAATTTGAAACAAAAGACCGTTACAATATAGTTTCCAAACGTAAATCGACTTTCTGGTAAAAGAGAAAAAAAATGCGAAATAAATGAATAAGAAACACGTTCCACAACTGTATAGATACTGTATTTTTTTTTATTAATCGATAATACTATTCTCACCATTGCAAAACTACAGTAATAATAAAGTATAATGTTCCGAAAATTGAATGAATTACATGCGGCAAAAATTAAACGTGATACAAATTATCTTCGATCCATCTAATCTCTTTGCGACTTGGCGACTTCTGTAACAAGAACGACATAAATGAAAGGTAAATGCTTGGAATTGAAGGGAACGCACAGTGGAGGAATGTTGCTTTTAAACGATTGTAAAATAGCCACTTCCAGATGCATAACATTTGGGCTCCCAATCCGTACAGCACGGGTTATGCAGAATTTTCAGGCCACATAAGGCCACGCATTTCTGAAATAAAATAGGCAACACTGAATGAAGCGCAATGCTATGCGTTGTGTTGATTGCAAGTTGATTACTTTATTAATCGTCCTCCTTGTGTACCATACCGGAACGGGGCAGGACTAGCAAACTGAGTTATCGAATAATCCGTGTGTTATACAATTTATTTATTTGTTTCTTTTTCGGTCATGCAGTTACAAGCTGGAACGAGAGTTTAGCATTCTAACACACATAGTTGGGTGATTTTGCACATTTAGTTTCTGTTTTCGCAATCGTCGCATGTACCCCCCCCTCATGCGCATTGTAGTGCTGCAATTCTGTCATTCTGGATATTACTGAATTTATTTCGGCGGATTAAACTATGATTTCCTTTTTCTTTATCAACTAATTGCATCTGTAGCCATTTCAAGATGTTATAGCTTTAATGTTGTGTATGTGTGTGTGTGTGTTACTAACAGCTTGATAATGCCCTCTTTAATAGCTTGTAGCATCAGCTTTTTGATTCCGACACTTTTGTGACAGCAGTACTGGGAACATTTTAAGTAGCTGCGTGTTTTGATGTGTTTGATGATGTGGCTTCATACTTTCGGCTCCTAATAACATGTATTCTTTGCTACTCATTGTTACACAAACATACACACATTCATTTCCGATCATCAAGCGTAACGATGAAACACTTCTTGTTTTGCATACTTTCGTGCACCAGGTTTGTTTCTTTGTTCATTGACTCTTAAGCAACTATATATCTTATGACTTTGACCGATTACAGCTGAACGCCAGAAGATTCAACGACCGTACGAACCATTCATTCGCGCACGTTTAGCTCGATACAAAATAGGAAAGTTGAAGTTTTCTCTAGTCCAAAAAATGCTTTTAGCATTACCGTCTACGAAACATACTGCAAACGATTCGATGATTTTATAATTATGCCAAGACGAATCCACTCTTGCTAAGCAAAGTAGTAAATACATGAAATTAAGAATATGCGTTTTCTTTTCCTTCCCTTCGGAGATTGATCTCGGTCGCGAACTTCTGATGGATTCGATGTGTTCCTTGATCAACGTTTTCTTTCAATCTTGGGTGCTTCGCTTAACCGAGCAACAACAAAAGTTACAGCACAATGATTGTAATCCGGATGTCTTTTTCTTCATACTTTTTGGCTGATTTGTTATTGATTATTCATCATTCATAATAAGAGATAAATGTATAATAGAGTAATTTGCATACCTTCTCCAAACACAAGTACCCCCGCATCTGCGCGAGCAGTGGGCTCCTTCGCAACAAGATACCGCCAGCAATTCAATTGCGATTTCTATAAGCCCCCTCAAAGTGCGAAAATACGCGTGTCGTGAAAGACACATGGTGAAATTGTATGGGGCAACGGGCGTAGTGCTAATACGGAACACATTTAGAATCGTTTGAGGAGCGCAAACGAGTAAAAGTAATGATAATCTTCACATCCATGCATCTATCTGCTGCTACATCCAGGCAAAGAACGGTAGTTTACTTTCCGTGCTGCTGGCTGTACGTCGCATTTCGGCGTTTACTCATAACAGTTTTACGAAGCACAAAGTAAAAAATAAAAGTTTACAAAAAAGCCTTATTTGGAATAATGATTGATAAATGATAGGGTGAATGTTGGCTCCATCGGTTTTGCTAGGCGCCTTCATGCTCCATCAATAATTATGCTTCAGAGTGTAATCGAAGCCACCGCTGCTGTTCTCTCACACACCCAAATTGGCGGGCAACCCTACCTTCGTGGCACTCTGTATTGTCTATTTGCGCGGTACAACACGAGAAACACAAATGACGCAGAACGTTTCATAAAATGGCGACGCGGCGGCGTGGGTCACTTTCGGCGTTGATAAACGATGGTTGCTCTGACCAGGATGGCTGGATAGTTGACGTATTTCCTCAACGGTGATCTGGATGATGGTCCTAAGCCCAACAATGCTTTTAAAACACTCGTTGCGAACCCTTTTCTTTACACTCGCGAACGACAATGGCGTGAAAACGCGAAGAAAGCGGAGAACGACGCGTGTCGACAGCGTTGTGTGCGCGCGGTAATTGACGGCAAAAAACTTGAAGGATCACGTCGGGGTCACCAGTTTTAGCACCCACCAGGCGGGGGGAACTATTTTTTGGGTCACCAGTTTTAGCACCCACCAGGCGTGGGGAACTATTTTTTATTTTGATCCTTCAGTTAAGTTTAATACAGACGAGAGTACACCAAGCGTGGGATTGGAACGAGCGCTGTGCTACCGGAGACGCGAGACTGAAGTCTTGGTTTTTTTAGCGCGGTCTTTTTCCTAGTGCGTCCGTTGTCACAGTTTGACAGTTGTCATTTTGGCACAATGGTTGCGGCACACAGGTTGGCACTGTGGTCGCCACAATACCAACCGGGAAGATAGACCATCGCAGTTATCATTTGAAGATCTTAACCACCTTCCAGTTCCTGACTGTGGCGTATGTGCCACAATCGCTTCCCGGTGCTACTTCCTTATGTTTCAAAGTCACAACCATGAGCCGTGACAATCCCGGAAGATTCCCCATCGCATTCTGCTGCTTTCACAACCTTTCTGACTCGGCTTGCTGTACCAGCTCCTATCATCCTTGTTTACGTTCCAATGCAGAAATGCCGTAGGATTTTTGCCGTGAATTGGGAAACATCAATGCCTACGTTATGCATCCTTAGCACTTTCACGATATCCATGACGAAGTGTATCTTTGTTTGTTCGCTGTGTCGCGCCGCTTATCTCCTTCCCAAATTTTTTCAACTTTTTTCTATTCCAGTATAATTTTCCTCTATTCACTACTCTTTTTCATAAACTGAACCACGCCTAGAGTGAGAATACCTTGTTCGGTACGTAGGTGGGATCGCAGTACACCTGTTTGCATTTGGCCACCTCTTCGCCGGAACGTACGCCGACCACCTTTCCGCTTGCGTCGTACACAATCTCATCGATCGGCTTGTCCAGCATGTACGTACCGCCGTATATGGCCGATAGCCGGGCAAAGCCCTGAGGCAGTTCTCCCAAACCGTACATCGGGTACAGATACGGCGACTTGCCGTAACGTGCCAACGAATCTGAGTACAGCTTAATGCGATTGATCGTTTTGATGGCCGGTTCGTTAAGATACGAATCATCACGGTACAGTGCCAGTGCGTGACCGGTGAAATCTTGAGTACTCTTATCCAGCCCAAACTTTTCGTACAAGGCTTGCATGTCCTTGGTGGATGGGTCAAAGTCCTTCCATGTTTTTGGATCGTCCGCGACAAAGTCCTGCACATAGATGAGGAAGTTCCGGAAGCGTCGTTTTTCAAACAGGCCTGGAAGGATAAAATTGAGAATGCTAAATTATTGAACAAATCACAAACTGTTTAACTTCTCCTAACTGCTTCAATTTAAATTATCTTCCTAACCATCATCGAGAAAAGTTTACAATGTGAACAATAATAGAAAGTGAAAAATTTACCAATACGTGTGATCGTGATCAATGGAACGACCAAAAGTTTTTTTTTTTTTTTCGTTGACCCATCCGTTTAAATTTAGGTGTGCTATAGTCGTTTGATGATTGGAAATATTCATGAATCATAACACTACTAGTAGCGTTGGCGGTTGGAGATAAAAATCAATCAACTCCTACATGTTGTAGGTTCCACGCCTAATCCCACTAATTGGAACGTGTTTTGAAAAATTAGAAACTAAAATGAACCTTCGTAGAGCAATATTCCTCAAGTCCAAAAGATTGCAATTCATTTCATCTTTCCTATGTGTGCTTTGATGACAAGATGTGTGCCCTATGCCCTCATCATCATCAGCACCACCATCAACATCCATATATAACATCACACCAAGAGAGAGAGAAACTCTGGCTCCCGGGGTAGATTCTAGCAGGGAAACTTGGAGCCATCGAGCGACGTGTCATTTTCCTTCTATTCGTTTTGGTTCGTTTTTCGCACTCCTCAACTGGCGTTTCTCCGCCACAACACACTCCATTACGTGTTTTCATGTGTTTGCTTGCGCGCATTTCTCACTCCACTACCCGCCTATTGTGCGTGTGCCCCTTTACTGTGCAATTGGAAAATGGACAATATAATTCAGAAACGGCTCGCGCTATAGCGAGTACGAAAGAGAAAGATAATGCTACACATTGATCTACGTCAGCAGCAAAAGCGAGAGCGTGGAGTACGTGCAATCAACATGAGTGAATGCGTCGATGCGACTAACCAGCGGGGCCGTTGGACCATAGAAAGAGAATGAGAGAGAGAGCGAGCCAGAAGGTTTTTAAGTGCAAAAAAGAAAAAGAACCAATTGGTTGGAAAGTGCCGAAATTTTTGCTGGAGCCCCCGTACGTTTACGTACAAAGAAGGTCCCCAGTTACTCGAAATCATCGTGTAAATGTAACCACCACCATACACACAATATTATATTACGTACCCATCAGATCCGACGCAAGAGCCTCTTTCTGATCGACCGGAACTTTGGAAATTTTGCCACCTTTGTAAACGTAGCTTCCTTCCACCGACTTGAACTCCAAATAACGGGTCACACCCGTGTGTATCAGCAGCTTCACCAGCAGCCCGTTGGCCATTAGGAATTTCGGAATCAAATCCACGTTCCAGTCCCGACCGCGGCCATACTTTCCCTCCGGCAGGTCCACCGCAAACCGCGAGAACAAATCCTCGAGGGGCGTAATCGAAGCAGATTCGCCACCGTAATACTTGTTTCGGTCAATGTGCAACACTTTCTTGCCCGACACCGACAGCATTCCGCTGAGGATGCATTCCTTTAGGCCGGTTCCGAGCACGATCGCGTCGTATTCCTCATCCATGATGACGGTGCGTTACGACGGACTTTTTCGAAGGGGAACAAATGGAACTGCTCGCACAAGAGGGAGTCTACTGCAGCTGCACAACGCGCACAACGGTTTCGACGCGACGGGGGAGTGTCGATGAGTAGCCCGGGTATTGCTGGAAACTTCTCCACCACCTTTTCCGATCCTGATTTAACGATGGGTCCGGCAGATGAGGTTGCCACCGAATGCACCAATCTTTCCTACAACACACTCCTGCTCAATTCAGTGAGAAACTCGGCTGCACACCGCAAAGAAAATAGAGGCTGCAAAAATCGACCACTACGCTACTGTAGAAAAAAACACGAGATGAAAAAATGATGATGATGAAGTCACGGATAGTGCAAATTTACGGATGAAACGGTTTCTGCGTTTGACGGCTCACAACGGTCGACTATGTGGACTCGCGCGTAGAAATAAACGTTTTCCTTTCTAACTAAAAATGATTTCATGAAGCAAACAGACCATAGAAATGTATCACATATAAGTAAATAAAATATGCATCAATTTGCAATACACGGCCCAGCCACAAATGTGACACAATTGTGATAAAACAATATTAGTGCTTAAAAACGATGTACAGTCAGCTCCCGAGTTTGCGAAACCGGAGATGCACAGAAATTTCGCAGACCATTCAGTTTATTATAAAATCCCAATTCTTCGTTCAAAACAACCGTTGTGTGTATTTCTTTTATGCAGGTGTCACTGCTCAGTCGTTTCTCGATTGAATATTCAAAGATGTATGTGACTAAGATTTAAATATCTTTGTGTAAGCGACGTGTCAAACAGCATTCGACTTAAGTAAACATTATAGATAAATAGATCAGTCTAGCTGCGTATAAACCGAAATAAGAAATGTCTAAACTACTTAAAACGTCAAAAGTAGTGAAGTAGCATGGCAAACTTGTTACATTATGAACAACGTAAGAACGTATGAATTATTTACAACGTAGATTTCTATTGATTTCCAGAAAAAAAAAACATATCGTGTGCACAGCCCATCGATTGCTGCCTGCCATGGGAAGGGTTAATGCTAGATGTCAGAAGCAATCAGCAAACATCAACTGTCAAATCGTTTGTATTGAGCATACCTGGCGTACGTATCTTTTGAGGGCAGTTGTCGATGTCGCTGGTGGTATTCGCTGGAAGGTGGAAGTTTAAGTTTGTCGTGCGTTGAGCGAATGAGTTAGTTTTCAAGTTTTCCGCAAATCTAACTTTGTTACTTTGTGCTTGTAGCGCTGTGTTTTTAATCCGTTTGCTCGTTGCTCGGGACCGAGTTTTCGTTAAGGTTCGTACTGCAACCAAGTGTGATCTTATTGTGAATGTACCAAAATTGTAGTTCGCGAGTGCTGTGGCCGTTTTAACCGTTATGTCTGCTGCTGTAAGCCAATAGCATTGTAGTGACGAAGAAAGTAAGCCATTCTGCGGATCAGCTTTCTCAGCTCTTTTCATCAACCTGTGGCACAGCAGGTATAAAGTTTTGCGTTTTTAGTGTAAGTGACCAACTACGGCTATGCTTTAATTCATTGTGGAGTTGATTTGAGTAAGAGAATGTCGTGAAAGGAAGGCAAAGGCCGTGGTATCGCGCACCCACTTCAATGCGATTTTTTTTTTGCTAGAAGCAGAAGAGAAAAGAATTCCGTGAGTTTCTTCATGTACGTGTGTTTGTGAATACGTATGAGTGTGTGTCTGTGTGTGTGTCCGTTTACTTCCATACGTATTCGATGTGATTCACGCACATGGGCTGGATGGATGCTGAACGGTTTGGTTGTCTCTAGCTCGCTCAACCAACCGTGTGTGTTGTTCCGCTGTCTCTATCGTTTTCTTCCTGTTGGTGGTTATCCACGATTTCTCCGGCTGCTCATCTTCGGCGCGATGCTGGTTTCGGTTGCTTCTTCTGGTGTTTCGAAACTGTGCAGAGAATGTAGCAGCAACGCATAATAAGAAAAGCTCCGTCCATATGCCTAACGTAGGAGCAAAGCAAGCACTGGTTCAAAGTGGTAGAACAATAACAGTCGCCACGACTACAACTATTTTTGCTTGAGTCACAAACAGCAATCCCGAGTAATTTACTTCACTGTGGCAACTGCACAAAGATAAAACAACATGGTTTGTACCTGAGGATGAATCTTTTTTTTATTAGTTAACAGGTTCCAGTATAGCTTCAATTACAGTAAAACATTGTAGGACCTCTGTAATGTGTAAGTATGCTTACAGATTGCAATTGGTAAGATGACCAATCTAATTGATCCGATTGCAAACGATCGTATCCCATTCCAAAAGTCATGCAACCCTTCTACATACAGCAGCACCCTTTTTTCCGGTGGTGAGATTGCATTATGTTGGTCTTGTTCCGACTCAGACGAGGTGAACTGGTTTTATCAGATAACCGTTATCTTAGTGGGCAATATACTTGAGATTGTTTCCAAATAGAGAGCTTCATACGAACCATGACAGCCTAATTCTGTCTCTCCAAATGGCGCGACTTGGAGAGCGCTGTTTGCTATGTTCTTTTAATAATATGTTGTAAGCTGTGCTGTAAAACTTACAAAAAATGGAACGCTTCTCGTGAACGTTTAGAATAATTTAATGATCAATTTGAGGTAATCTTTGGATGACGAAAAGCAAATGTCAGGTTACTCAATGGATTAATTTTGTTATGAATCCTACAAACTATACATATATATTGCCATTTCTTCCCGGACAGATGGTTCTTAGCAAGTTTGTGGGAATCCTAGACGTAGCTGTCACAAATAAAAAACCTTTTTTTACATCTGTTTTACGGGATTGACGATCTGTTGCTCCACCGTTCTGGCCGCAAAATGATTAGAAAATGTCCGTGGATAAATGCTCATTCTTAGTGGACGGCTTTGTCCCAGACTTTATGGATGGCAAATTTTGTATAAAAAAAATCTATCTTGTTCAGAATCTTCTGCACCGTTTGAAGAGAGACTTTAGACTCCCGGATCCAAATTTAACGAAAACGCTAATACTACCTGCCGATAAAATTTATATTATCGCCTCATTAGTTATCGCTGCAGTTATAGAGTCAAACAACAGTTTTAGGTGATAGGAATCTGTCCTAGGCTATGAGCATTCCCAGGCGACAAGATAAGCTGCAATTTCTGGGCAACAAGGTGAGCCTCACTATTTTCATTTCCTTTGCCCAGGAATAAAACTCCTTGGACTAAAGAATCTTCAAATGCAACTCTATATTTTCCTAAAAAAAAAAAATAGATAACGCTATCATATTTTGTCTGTCCATAAACGACTACATACTGAAGATGACGGGCGTTTAGGTAGAATGTGAAGATCAATTTAATAGTTTTGCCTACGTCACGTGTGTATAAGTCGTGGCCATCAGGAGCAAATTGGACAATATTGTTTGATTAAGTGTTTTATTTCGGGACCGTGCTTCAATTAGCTCCTCCTAGGCTTGGTCGTCGCACAACACAAAATTGGCACAGGACAGTCGGTCGAATCATGAAAGGCAAAGAATTTCCATGACCTTAAGGTTAGTTTGTTTTCTTGAACAACAAGCCTAACGCACACCACGATCTCATAACCAGCAGTGGCAATGTTGTTCACCATTGTTGTGGTTTACGGTAAGGGTGTAATGGCAAGATCGGTTTATGGGCGTTGCGTCTCTTTGACCGTTTCGGGATATCTTATTTCATCTGTTTTGTGCTTCCACCTTCCAACGGTCCCAATACCATGACCAAACTACTGCCAGATGAGAAGAGGGAGGAGGTTTGCTAGTTATCATCGTACCGCATTCTTGACCGTGTCTCGTGCCCATGAGCGACAACTGTTCTCATTCTGTCTTTATTCGCAACAGTAAGTTGTTGCTGCCGGTGCAAAAGATTGGTCCCGCCCGAGGCTTTTCCGGTTCCGATGGTAGCCTTCGTTGGAAACGAAAACGATACCAAGGGCATTATTTTGCATTAGTTGAATTTGCTTAAATTTATATTGCGAAACTAGTATGGAAATGTAGATCGTGCCCGAGATCAAATCAGAACCGAACTTATCGCTAGAAGAATTTCTCAAAAGAGCGCGAGCAACCATTTATTTTTCCCTTCCCACGTACTTGAACGCTTAAACACGTATCAGGCGCTCGGAAACTAAGCACCACACCACCATGTGCCATTTATAAGCCGCACACCGGAGCAGAACCAAGGTGGACAACTTTCAGCCTGCGTACATTATTCAGTGCAAACTTTTGAACCTTGCCATGGATACGAGCTGGTCAAGTCAGTCTCAAACCAACAAAACGAACCGGGCCCTTTCAAGGCTTGAACAGGATCTGGAGACACAGCATCGATGATAAAAGTTTCTTCTTTTTTTTGTATATTCCACCCGTCCACCGTCGCGCTGTGTTGTTGTGTGGCCAGTTTATACTAAATATGCGATATCACGTTTGATCTTTAATAGTCAACTCTGGTGGAATTCATTTATCAATGAGTTTCATTAATGTAATGGATGGAACCTTGGTTGTTCGGTAGTGGTGGCGACGGTATGATTAGAACCATATGGTATGGTACCCAGAGCAACGCACACTTGCCACATGGCACATGCCATGTTGGGTTGTGCTGAGATTTTCATCGGGCGGAATGCACTGCACGAAACAGCGACACACTGCCGTACTGCCTTATGATCGCGCAAAGGCAAATAAATTGGATATACTTTACAAACACTTGGTTTTCAATTAGAGTACGTTATCTCTTTCTGTCGCTCTTTTTATTTTTTTGGACCAACGAGCTCGTGTGGGGAAGAAAAGGAAGCGGAAGAAAATCAACGCGAGGAGATTGCAATTCGATACTGCAGTGATTGCAATCATTTGATTGATTTTGATTCACTCAACCCTATCACACGCCGCCGCCAATGCCACATGTGTGTGTGCCGTGCCGTTCATTGTGCTGTTGCAAGATGTTGGTTGATGCAGCTTGTTGTGGTCTTTCCGGGCGAGGAAGTAAATTTCGTTCGATGAAAGTTCAGCCTGTGAAGTTTCGGTTTCACTTCAAGCAGCGGGCAAAGGGGATGGAAGAAAGGTGGAATGCTTATTTGTTTGCTACCGATCATTTTTCATCACCGAGGTGAAAGGAAAGCAGTGTGGGTTCACACTCATTTGTGTGTGCATATGCTGCAGCACGCCTTCCATCTAATGGTTGATAGGACTATCTTTTAGCTAAACTGTGCGTTGTATACTCCATTCTCAACCAATTCAATAAGACCCTTCATTATTAATTTGCGGGAATAAATTGTATATGAAATGTTTTTTTCTTTCTTATTTTTCGTTCAGTTTTTAACTACTGCCCTTTACATTCACGCACTAAAACCATTGTTTATTGCATAGTTTTTCCTTAGATTTTCTTGTGGTTTATTTCTTGAGTGTTATGTGAATGTTTTCTTTGTCTTTTCTGCAATCGTTTCACGTGCATTGGCATTGAATTCATTGTGTCTTGCTTTTGCATGTTCTTTTGTTATGAATGAGCTGCGTGTTCCAACCGAGCACACAATGTTTGCTTTTTAACGTTGCTTCATATGGGTAGACAAACGCGCATACATACGTTGTGTGATTGATTGTTTGCGGTACTGCTTATCTCAAGCTGAGCTTATGTCGAAACACCGAAAGCTATGAGGTGCGTGACAATCAGTTGAAAAACGTATGATAGTCTCAAGAAAACTTATGCACAACGGATCGGGAAACGGGAAAACACAGATCAAGCTTATTGTAGATAATAGTACAAATAATTGAAGTTCACATAAAAAATACACAAATAAAATCCATCATTTGAGGTACAGATATGGCGAATATTATTCTCGTTTCCCCAACACTATTGATGAAATATTCTTACTGAAAGAATCGCCACTGCACACAATTTCTACGATTGAATATTTCTAGCATTTAGTTGAACTACTTACTCATCTGCTCATCATGCGCTAACACCAATACGCTATCTCCTGGTCTAGCGCCATCGTCTGTCAATCCGTTATCCCATCTCAAGTTGGGTCTACCACGGCTCCTCTGTCCTGTCCATGCTGACGATCCAATAGGACTTTACGTGCTTGGTCGTCTGGTAGCATTCTCGTGACATGACCAATTCGCTGTAGTAGCTTTGAATTTAATTTATTTATTTATTTTAACGTTCTCACATGTGTAGGCTTCTCTAAGCCTTAACGATATCGTTACACGTACATACGTCATGTAGTCTACATGTGTCAGGCCACTTCAACGCATCGTCAGAGATTTTTTTCGATTCGAATACTTGTCACACCAAACCAACGCAATTTCGCACCCATGTTTACGTTGATGTCGAGATTACCTTAATAACAGGTACGTTTTTCTATCAATGGATCCGTTACTAATTGAAAATGATTTGCTAAATTTTATCGTCATGGTTTTCACGGTTACGCGTGATATTAAACATATTTTTCCAATTTTAGCAAACCCATAAAACCAATCACTCGCAGTAGCAATAACGGACAGCGAAAAAAGAAGAGGAAAACCACATAAGTCTGAAGCGAGTATCGATTAGTGTTGCCTTTGTGCACGAATAAAGAGCGTACTCTACCACCCCAGTACAACGGCAAAGAGAGCGAAAGAGAGAGAGAGAGTGAGGGAGAAAAAAATCAGTCCACCGGTGGAAAGGAACGGACTTCCGTTATTCTGAGGTTCCGGTACGTAGATTTGGCTGATGAGTCTCTCGGTCCGTAACCATATCGGACATAATCTGATGGCTAAGCGTAGCGCGCGGCTGTGGCAAGAACGAATGAATGCATAAAATTTGTTGTGCGTGGTTAGTGGTAGGAAGATGAAACGGAGCACTGATTCATTAGAAATCCGTTCGAAGAGAACGCGTGCTCGAAAAGGCAGCAGCAAGGGAAGTCCGGGAAATCCGGCAATGGTGTTACTGTATGAAAAGAACGTTTTGCTTCTTTTTTTTTCGTTACTTTCTCTCCGCTTGAGTGATGGGGGCTGATAGTTGCACGGTTTAAACGGATATGATTGTGTATCGCATACGTGCTTCTAATCGAAACGGGTTGCTGAACAGAAATGTTCCTAGCCCGTCTCTGCTTATATACACGCAACGAAATTTTCGCAAATGCTTAGCAAGTTTACAGAAATTTTGGATTTGAATTTGAATTCAGATTGATGGAAAAATAAATCATTTATGTTCCAAGTTGTAAGTGCCAGTAATATGGAAGACCACTGTAGACTGTAAATCGGCCGGATTAGCATCGAAAGCAAAATCTCAAGACAAAGCAACGTGCATTTATGTTGGAGCGCGAGAGCGTGTTTCCGAGCCCCGTACAGCCACGGATCAATCGAAAATAGAAAGCTAGTAGTGAGAAGATAGTTTTGTCGTCAGTCGCTCGCTGCATCCGAATAAATTTAGACAAATTGTTTGTGTTTTCTTTCCGGATTGCGCTGCTCATGTGGCGCTCTGTGATGCCGTGATGCGCCGACATTGAGCAATTCCGCTTTAAGCGAAACGAATGTTACAGCGGCGCTCGGTGCACTTCAATGCCAAGCTGAAGTTTTATTAGATTTGAATGTTTTTGTTGTGGTCTTGCTTGTTGAATGGCCAGGCTGCTGGTTCTATGCAATTTGCTGTGCACAAATTAGTATGGCTCCGGTAGGAACGTTCGTTTTGCGAAAAGCTACACTATTTCTGCCTACAATACTACTACTACTTCCGAATGCATATTTTAATCTTGTATCACTATATGAAGTTTCCGCGATCAAAAACAAATAAAGTTTTAGTGAAATTAGTCGCATTCATACCTTAATGCAATTAAGCCGATAACATATTCTTTTGAAACAATGAAACAAAAACCTTGTCTTATTGCAAGGGAGGCATAAAATATAAAAAAAAGATAAAAAAAACTAATCCTATCCTATCCTATTCGCGAATAATCCGTTGAAGATCATTGCAGTTACTGCTTAATTTGAAAGTGTGTAGAATTCGTGAAAGGTGAAGGTGTGCCATCTCGTGGTTGGCCTGCTAGAAGCTCGTCATCCAAAACACGCTTTCTTACACGTAGCAGCATCGAATACGCTTATATTTGCTGCCTCATTTCTGCTATCGTCTACCGTAGATATATATAGAGAAAGAGAGAGAGAGAGAGAGAGGGAGCTAAAAGCCACGCTT
This sequence comes from Anopheles maculatus, assembly GCA_002091835.1. Lineage (NCBI taxonomy): Eukaryota > Metazoa > Arthropoda > Insecta > Diptera > Culicidae > Anopheles > Anopheles maculatus. The sequence goes on from KZ061904.1 coordinate 30,124, forward strand.
ACAAGATACCCTATCCTGGCAGAAGCAACAACAATATTCGGTCGCGTGTAGTGTACGTTTCTTTCCGTCGGCCATGCCACCTCCTGCAAAGGCCAAACATAGTAAAGCGCAACATGACATTTATTTGGCAAAATATGTGCCGCAACGGTGGTTCACCTCCCTTGCGGTTCCCTCCCTTTGGTTTCTCGTTACGCTGCCAAACCTCCTCTTCATCAACATCCAGTTAAAGTCTTGGGTGAAATCATATGTTTTCTCCCACCTTCGATCGCTCTTTGGCCCAACACACTTACACAGCCGATCGTCGTGCAGGCGGCTATGTGTTGGAAGAGCAGAATCCGCATATCCGTGTGGATGATGACGGTGCCTTTTCCTTTGAGAGATGCTTGAATCGGTTTTGTGCGAGAAATGCACAGCTATCATAACGCCTCGCCAACACTATTTTACCACTACTTACGTAGCTATTGCTTCATTCATCGATCGCCATCACTGACCGAGAGACGCAAACGAAGACGCTAAATGTTGATGAAAGGGTTGGAGGGGTGGAATATGCAGACGGCCATAAAGGTAGCCGTGTCTCTGAGAGAGTAGCAAGATGTGGGAGAATGTGGTGTGGGTTGGTGGAACATGTGAACGTTTCATTGGCCAAGGTTCGCCCAACTTCCGCAGTAGTAGCAAAACTTCCTTCCTGTTCCTTTTTATAAAATTTATGTCAAGGAAGCAGTGCTAACAGGAATTAGTTTTTCGATACAATAAAGTTTAGTGTTTCTCTGTTTTTCAATTTGAAAATGTAATAACATTATTCATTTGCCATGTTAATTCCCCTTCAAAGTATGTAAAGCAATACGTGTGCTAACATACCAATGAGTTGAAAAGTATTAACCGCAATTCCGAAAAAGAGTTGTATTGCCAAAACGCTTATTATTTCAACCATCCTGGAACAATGATGCTAGAATGCTTCACTAGGAGAATAGCACTTAAACTGCATTCGAAGTAATATCAATGCATCGTACACGTGTGTGACAGTAACAGATGCGAGGTTATTGCTACTACTAAATGAAGTACAATAAATAAAAGCAAGAAAAAGGGTCGCCCCAATTCGTGGCCAGCATTTGCGGCAGTAGACGTTGGCTGACTCTTTGCCCGGCCGTTAGAAACTGGGTCACTTTGCTCACCGTGGTAGCGTTATGTTGGCTGAGCAAAAATATCACCTCGAGGCAGAGCACTAGCTTGGTTGGTGTGGTCTGGTCGAAGAAACGAGCAGGCCGAGAGTGTTGTAGTAGTAGTAGCAACCACTATCCGAATGAGTAGTACAAGAGACATCTCGGGCGAGAGGGCAGCAACAAACAACAAACTCCGTCATTCACAGTCGGGTTGGAAGTAGGAAGCTCCAGCGGAGACCTGGCCTGTGAAGATTTGTATGTTTGCTCATGCCGAATGACTGCGAGCGACGAGCGACCGTCTACTACCGGGCCACCGTTGTTGGCATACAATCTTATTGTGAGTCTGCCCGCGTGGCGTATGTATTTGTTGGTGTGTTGGTGTGCGTCCAAGACGTCGCTGGCCTATATAGTCGGCGTCCGATGGGGCAACTTGCATTTTCCGTCGACTGGCGGTGTTAGTCTTTACAGTAGGGTAGAGTAAATGTTGGACGGTTGGATTCGTCAGTCGAAACTTACATTGTATTTAAGTGAATCATCTTATTGAGAGGGATGAAATTGTTTATTAAGTTTTATTGTTGTTAAATTAAGGCAGTTATCAAACCTTATTTCACAGCGTTGTGAAGCTAAAACTGAACCAATGCAAATAGTAAATTGTTATTTGCTCTCTTACACTGTATTCTTGCCATAACACATTCTTTTCACTACGTTCTGTATTAATGGTTGCATAAAATTAAAATCCCGACTATTGAAATAGCGTTTTGAAAAAACAATGTATTGGTATAACATTAACATATCCACACGTAATGTCTTTTTCCTAGAGACAAACTGTCCTTGTTCGGTTTAAACTCATCAACTCATGGTTGTGGTTGGTGCAATAATCATAGGAAGCAATACAAATTTGCTGCGGCGTTTTTTTTTTCAGCTTTTTAAACCCGTTCTCTGTAAACCCGGAGCAGGTTTCGCTAAATTCGCATTTACAATGACGCAAACATATTTATGGTGTCGCACAACGCCGCTTGCTGGTACAGTGACCCTGGCTAAAATTTCCGAAACACAAGAAGCCCATACGAGCAGGAAGAAGAAATGAACGCTTCCCGCACACCACTCCCACCGGGCGAAGGGTGTGGGCCATTTGCCAGAGCGGAACCACAAACACACACACACTTACAGCGCTGTGTAAAGGAAAACGTCATCGCTTTCCCAACCCCAAAAGTGCGGGTTGGCCAAAACAATAAAACACCACCGCAACCGCAAAAGCAACCACAAAACGGTAAGCGGACAATTTGCATGGGCCGCTGCTTTATTTTTCGTACGGTGTAAAACAGTCATTCCCCGTACGGTTAGCAGCCAAGTCGTAGGTAAAACACTCTATCGCTGTGACCATTAGTTTGCAGACGGATTTACGTTTTGTGTCGCGAATGGTTCAATACTAAAGGAACTTGAAGTAAATATGCATGCCTTATATTTAAAAATTTTCTGCAAAAAACATGAATACATACAACTTTTTCGAAACGAAAACGAATGCACTAACAAATGTAAAGATATTCTGCTGTTATACATTAGAGCAGATTTGTTGAGACTTAATCTGATTTGGTGTAATCGATTTTATTGCACATCTACCGCTTTAGAATAACATTCTCCATTGGGTGGAAGTGATTAATTCGTGGATTTGTCCCCATGGTCTCTGGTCAACACTGCTAAAGGTGTCGGGTATGTGTATCGGCAGAGTAAACACAAAAAAAAGACAATCGTGAAACAGTCATTTGGCACTGGAACCGGTTTCTTTCTGTGCCGCGAATACTGGAGTAGCCCATGCAATGGTTGACCGCTGGTCAACTGGTTAATGGCCTTGGGCCTTGAGTGAAGAGTGCAGTAGTGGTTTTTAAACATTTACCCGGAGCCATTTTTCTTTGCTTCGCCTATACTCTAGGATTGACAAATGAGTAAAATATTCGATGAACGGAATAAATTGGTTTCACGTTCTACTAAAAGCTGTCACCAGCTGTCTGGCTAGAGAAAAAAGTAAAGTCAGCTTTCGCTGTTTGTTTCATTAAAGATTCATTAAAGCGCTGTGATGTGTATAGGATGTAAAACAAACGGTGACTTTTAGCCAAGCGTAAGTCCAGGATGGTACGTCAGTCTCCCAGCAGGAGATCTTAGCGGGGCCTGGAGATGCCGTGTCAGGATGAGATTGACTGTACTAAATCCACCGCAGTTTCAACTGAACGACTTATACACGGTGTGCGCTTTTTGTTTTTGCTACTTCTTTACCGAAGCTCTTCATTTCCTTCCATCACCAGTTGACCAAACTAGTGGCGGCAGTGGTATTGGGCCGCAGCGTGTACACTGTATTAGCCGCGTGTTCCACTTTTCTTAACTTTGGTGAAAACAGCAACCCTGGAATGACGACAGCCCCATTCCGGTGTTGGTGGTTGGGGTGGCCAAAAAAGAAGATAAAAAATACAAATCACTGTTTAAAGAGCGTGTGAGCAAATGAGTTAGTGTGTATGCTGTGAAGTGAAAGAGCGTAGAAGAAAGATTGGAGCAATCTTTTGATGCGTTTTACTAAGGCCAACAGAGGATTAGTCTTTTTTGTTGCCTTCAAAGTTTTCCCAATGTTATTAATTTTGACAACCCCACAGGCCTTCAATCTCCTGTTACTACCGATTCGGTTGTTGAAAGGGCTTTTGCAGGTTTACACCATACGGTTGTGTTTGATTGCAAAAAATAGTATATATTTCGTTTGGCTTAAATTTTTAACACATACCTGAATGGATGCATCAAATATAGACGAGCTTCGAATGGAAATGCAAATAAAAACACCACGTACATGTTTCCCCCGAAACATCTTATTGGCGTCTGCTGAGGCCAGATGGGAGGCTTTTCGATCGACGGCGATACTATACTTTTCACAAGCTCATTCGAAGTAATTGTTGTATGGGTGATTTTATCTTAGACACGGACAGTTATTTTTATACAGCCCTCTCTTTATTTTTTCTCCGAATATGCTTGACCGCCATAAGTTTGCTCTTACTCTTGGATCAAAGATTAACGACGTTCCAATTCCCGGTTTTAATCACTAGATTATATTACATTTTACAGGTACAAAACCAATCATACCGTACCGTCTGGAACAGCGATCGGTTATAAACGGTCGTCAGGATGTGGCTCAGTATTTGTAGTTCTTGGTCAAGGAATATCTTCAATTGGAGCTCTTCGATAGAGAGAGTATTGGTCATAGCTGATCCATTTTTTACGTTTTGTTCAAACCTTAGTACAAAAGGCGATGAACAGTTTGTTGTTGTTTGTAGAATTTAAGAGATTTTGGGCCTCTTGGACCTCTTTCGTCTCTGATTGACAGTTGGGTGGATCGCTAGGACACAGGATCAACCAAGTTATGCTTCAAACCCGATGTGTTTTTTCTTCTGGAGCTTTAGTTGCTCCTTTTTATTTTTAACTTACAACAATCTTGCAAGCTGCAAAATATTTGTATTCATGATAAGCGTATATTACTTTAATAGTAATTGTATCCATAAGCGTAGTTTACTCTAGTGAATAATTAATCACAGCGAGGAAAAGTTTTGTTTTTCAACTTTTGATTGAATAACTAAATGACTCCAAAAAAAATGCATTGCTAGCTATGGTAATCACAAAACAACTTTACAAGATATTATAATGGTTGTATGATAAGCAATAAAAAAAATGTTATACTAATTCGTCTTGTTTAGTAAAATATTGCTCGTACTGTTTGTTTCCTTTTCGTAAGTTTCTAATATTTTAAATGTCTTTTCTTTTCTTACCTATAGCATTTGTGCACATCATTCGCATACGGCAACAGTTGCAGTGAAATGAAGGGGTAACCTTTCAAAGTGAAGTTACATCGTAGGAAAATAGTAGTAACCAAACAACCGGTGGTGTGTGCGTAAACCGGCACGTTCAAATGTGATTGCGAAATATGCTTAGTTAGCCGTAAAAAAAAAGTCGTGTTTCTCTAGCACAAATCTAACCGCTGGGAAACCCGTACGGGTCCTACACAGTGGTGCGCTCATGTGCATATGATTAGAGCGTGCGTGCATGAGGGCGTGCAAGCAAAAAGTGAAAGTGTTCTCACTCGTAGGGCTCATCTAAATGGTGCATTCCGTCGCCAAAAGCAGCAGCAGCAGCAGCAGCAGCAGTAGCAGCAGCAATGACGCAAGCAAAGGAGGATTTATCCAAGGATATTGCGCCGGCGGGCGACGGAGGGGGCGGTACCGGTGTCGGTGCCGCAACCGGTTTCCATAATCATGCCCAGCAACATCATCACCATCAGCAGACACAACATCCACTTCACCCACATCAGGAACATCCGCTCGAATCCTCCGGAGACCACGTGAAGTATGTGTTTCCGGGTACGTCCCAAGCGGTCGGATCTCAAGCAGCTCAGGCTGCCCAGTTGATTGGTGGTGGAGTCAACTCCATCATAGGTACCGCTGCAAATCCGTCGGCTGGCCGAATATTGCTAGAGTACCAGCGTCCTACTGGCGGAGGACACTCGCGCTCGGTTAGCCATGGTGAAGGTTCGTTTGGTGGGTCGCTGGTTGGTAGTGGTGTTGGTGGTGGTAGTGGTACCGGACGACCTTCAGCCTTGAAATCGGCGGTCAAGGGAGGCCATCAGCGGGCCCTGTCGCAGGGTCAAATCATGGATGCGCCAACGATCGCAACTCGGGGTCACAGTCGTGTTGGATCGAAAACGGATTTTATCCTACCACCCGGTCACAAAGATCAGTCGGAGCAGCGAGACGCGGCACCTCCACACTCTGCCACCTCCATCAAGGGCCACTCGCGGCAAGCATCGCGATCGGAGTCGATCTACACCTTGCGCCGAGCGGACAAACCACCCTGGTGGAAGCGGCTCATGTTCTGCCGGACGGCCAATAGCAAGCTGGAGGACCGAGGCTATCGGATAGTGGTCCCCAATCATACCGTACCACCCAAAACACCCAAACGGGATCATCCGAATGGGCGCCTGTGCGGAAATAAAATCCGCACCACCAAGTATACGCTTCTTTCTTTCGTACCGAAAAATCTGCTCGAACAGTTTCATCGGATTGCGAATCTGTACTTCATTTTCATCGTGTTGCTGAACTGGTTCCCGCAGATCAATGCGTTCGGCAAGGAAATTGCCATGATCCCGGTACTGTTTGTGCTCGGGGTTACCGCGATAAAAGACTTGTTTGAGGATCGCCGCCGGAAAGCGTCTGATAAGCGTATCAACAACTCAACCTGCCGCGTGTATAATGGGTAAGTTTGATTGACTGTTTTTATTTGAAGGATTTGTTTAAGGGACTCCCATTCGCTAATCATTTCCGGTGGGTACTATCCCTATCGTTTTGCGCTGCTCAGCGATAAGATTATAGCACATTTTGGCACATGTGAGAGTATGTTTTAAAATTTGATACGATAGGTTCGATGTTTGTGTGTTCGCTTCAGTATTTTCGATCGTACGATTAGTATCGATTTAAGGACGGGGCTATAAATTGAACCATTTTATCTTTCAATTATATCACATAGCAAGTCATTCGTCGCACAAATGGTGGCCGAATATTGCTAGAGTACCAGCGTCCTACTGGCGGAGGACACTCGCGCTCGGTTAGCCATGGTGAAGGTTCGTTTGGTGGGTCGCTGGTTGGTAGTGGTGTTGGTGGTGGTAGTGGTACCGGACGACCTTCAGCCTTGAAATCGGCGGTCAAGGGAGGCCATCAGCGGGCCCTGTCGCAGGGTCAAATCATGGATGCGCCAACGATCGCAACTCGGGGTCACAGTCGTGTTGGATCGAAAACGGATTTTATCCTACCACCCGGTCACAAAGATCAGTCGGAGCAGCGAGACGCGGCACCTCCACACTCTGCCACCTCCATCAAGGGCCACTCGCGGCAAGCATCGCGATCGGAGTCGATCTACACCTTGCGCCGAGCGGACAAACCACCCTGGTGGAAGCGGCTCATGTTCTGCCGGACGGCCAATAGCAAGCTGGAGGACCGAGGCTATCGGATAGTGGTCCCCAATCATACCGTACCACCCAAAACACCCAAACGGGATCATCCGAATGGGCGCCTGTGCGGAAATAAAATCCGCACCACCAAGTATACGCTTCTTTCTTTCGTACCGAAAAATCTGCTCGAACAGTTTCATCGGATTGCGAATCTGTACTTCATCTTCATCGTGTTGCTGAACTGGTTCCCGCAGATCAATGCGTTCGGCAAGGAAATTGCCATGATCCCGGTACTGTTTGTGCTTGGGGTTACCGCGATAAAAGATTTGTTTGAGGATCGCCGCCGGAAAGCGTCTGATAAGCGTATCAACAACTCAACCTGCCGCGTGTATAATGGGTAAGTTTGATTGACTGTTTTTATTTGAAGGATTTGTTTAAGGGACTCCCATTCGCTAATCATTTCCGGTGGGTACTATCCCTATCGTTTTGCGCTGCTCAGCGATAAGATTATAGCACATTTTGGCACATGTGAGAGTATGTTTTAAAATTTGATACGATAGGTTCGATGTTTGTGTGTTCGCTTCAGTATTTTCGATCGTACGATTAGTATCGATTTAAGGACGGGGCTATAAATTGAACCATTTTATCTTTCAATTATATCACATAGCAAGTCATTCGTCGCACAAATGGAACGTTTCCCTCTAACATGTTGACAAAGTTAGCGGAAAGGTTTTGGGGCTTAAAGCAGTAAAAGACGTAAAACAAGCTGCCATTTCAAACGCGAGCAATGCGCAAATGCTTTCGTGATAAAGTTTTCGCGAGAAATCACGCTTCATTTATGTTTGGTGCAACATGTCGACCATTTCTACCCCCGTTATCATTGTTTCATCGTTGGGCACGTTGTGCTCGCTGCAACGACAAACTGGACCCGGTTGTAATTACGTTGAAACGAAACGAAACTTCATTTATGGCGGAACATGATGGGCTCGTTTTAGACGAGGAAATGTGTAACGCGCCAGAACGAAAACAAGGCTGTCTAAAGCATTTGTTTTACTAAAGGCTTTTTCGCGAGGTCAGCAAGAAACTAAATCTTACCTGGCTCTGATCACAGAATAATACAATTTGCGTGAAATAATTCACACTACATGCCAGCTAACTACATTCCGTTCCATTCAATAACAAATTTGTAAAGTAATTGACGGAACATGGTTCACTGCAAAAGCTACTAACCATTTACATTAAACACTCAATTTATCGCTTCGCTATATCTGAAATCGTTTCCTGTACACGCGGGTCTCAATCACCGTGAGGTTTTTTAAAGTAGTATTTGCTGATGTTTACTGGTTATATCCGTTTGCAGAAAAACATTCGGCTGACAAATTAAAGCGGCAGTGCTGATGCACGCTGATGTAGCCATTCGAGTAAATAGGAAAAGTATTTTGAAGCATCATCATCTTCCGAGTTAATTTACTATGAACACATGATTTGTATTGATCGATGAGCCCATTTCATCATCATGTGGCACATTGAATTATGAAGCTACACAGCCATTTTACCACATACCAAATCCCTTGCCAACAGAGTAGTTCACAGCTGTTCAAATGCCACATGCAAGAGGAGGCGTTTCGCCACTGTGTTCGCGCTACTTAAAGTCGACAGTGAACGCGGTTAGATGCGGTGGTTCAATGCCAAACTAAAACTACCAACACGAGCCAATAGACGCGCCAGGCGAATGGTATTCGTCGGTTCTACCGTTTTTTTTTTGTTGGTTTGCTGCCCTGCTGTGTGTCCTCTGTATGTATGATGTCTTGTGTCTTTTCGCTTTCTTGTTTCATGGATTGGAGACCCGCGTGTGGCTGTGTGCGAGTGTGTTTGCTTCTTAACAAGTCTCTACACCAATGCTCATCGTCTTGCTCAGAAGATAATAAACATTTAAAGTTCTTTTTTCTCTGCGCTGTTTCGCACTCTACGTGCAAAAATGAGGCGAAAACTTGCTACCAGCCAGAGCGTTCGTCCACGTGTCCATGGTTCGATGGACGAGTAGATGCTTGAACGTGGCACAGATAGCGACAAAATTATCATACTGCCTGCACACACATTGATGATGCATCGAGTGCGAGCTAGGACAACCATTGGCAATTGGCTCGTGGACGACGGCCATACACTGTTAGCGTTACCACCACCGGAGTACACACAACCGAAGCCACGCTATCCAGCGAGGTGGAATGTTTCTCCTTTTCCCCATGCGGCCCGGAACAAAACAGGATGATGATGCATGGTGATATGGTGGTTTTTGTGGGGGGCTAGGATGGCTTAGTGTACGCCCCATGCCATAATTATAGATTGTTTGATGTTTGCTCACCAGCCAGCATGGTGTGATGTTTTGACAAGCCGAACGCTGTTTTCAATTGCGATGCTTTGATTCGTTGTTCATGGTGGTTTTGTTTTTCCCATTTCCACGTTGGCGGTAATTTAAATTTAAGCAGAATGCTGTGTGTACGCGAGTTATCTAGTGTAATAAGTGAAATTACAAACTTCTCTGACCGATATCGAACTAGCGGATAAACTAAACTATACACAAACTTCATCATAACTGTTTACTAACGCTGTACGATTTTTTAGAAAAACTTATGTTTCGGTTTCGCAGAAGGTTTTCTTCTGTAAACCATGATAACTCTCAAGAAAACTAATGACCACTGACAACTGCCTGAAGACGTTTGGTTGTTCTTGGGGAGCTCAACTCTACATGACGACAGTGAACGTTTCATAATTAGAAAGCCGTACGAAGTCATCATGTGAGTGAAGAAAAGGTGAAAAGTAAACAAAAAACAACGGAACCCAACCATTAGTGTTTGCAATTTTCTGCCACAATTTGTTCTAATACGGTCACGGTTGGACGAGCGTACTCATTTTTGTCGCCATCGGGTTGACGTCTACGCTGGGGTTTGTTTGTGGTATTTAGATCTAGAAAAGTGAATCTCCGCAAGTGTGATGCCGGGATTGGTACGGCCGGTCGTTGCGTAACTGAAATTTTCGCCGTTTCGTGACATTGTCGCCAGTCGTGGCGTCCCCAGCGTTACGAGTGTGCCTTATTATTATTTATACTTCTTTTCGTAACCGTGCACAACTGTGGGCATTTTGTTGTTAGGTTACACATGCCATACGGTGTATGAAAGTGGAGGTTTTTTAAAGTAGTATTTGCTGATGTTTACTGGTTATATCCGTTTGCAGAAAAACATTCGGCTGACAAATTAAAGCGGCAGTGCTGATGCACGCTGATGTAGCCATTCGAGTAAATAGGAAAAGTATTTTGAAGCATCATCATCTTCCGAGCTGCGAGCCGTAAGAAAATAATTAAAAATTTATCAGACCAATTCAGATTTATTTTGATGCATTCTGACCGGCACACACGCAGTAGAATTGTAGCGGAAAAATATCACGACAATGTTTCTAAGTCAGACCATGTCCGTCCACTCCATTCTTGCGTTATCGATCGCGAACGGTCAGCGAAAATGTAGGAACAAGAAACATGTTGATGGTGACCGATAGCGCTGCGAGCTAGGACAGAATCTGATAGACACCTCTGGGCGAGAGCGCTGTGTTGGAATTCGATTACATACACACTTCGTGGAGCACCTCGCCGTGGCTGTTGACGTGTTTGCCTGATTTGAACACGAAGTAAAAACCCCATTTTTGATCAATGGGCGATGTTTTTCTGTATTTTTTTCTTTTGGTTTTATTTGTTTCAGTAGATGTTGATTGTCATTGTCGTTAAAATGATGGAGCGGATAAGGGAGAATAATATCAGCGATTTCGCGACCTGAGGAAAAGGGATGAAAACCCAGCCAAACACAACCTCCCAACCACCCGACTCTGCATGGGATAGATCAAATGGTCCTCTTATCTACGCACGTTCACGTTATCAGCGAAACCTAAAGGCTTATTTAGGTATTAGGTGAAATTGGTACCAATATACTCGATTCTGCGCGACCCACTATCACTGAGCTTTTTTGAGTGGTATGAGTGGTATTTGTTTTATCCCTTACTGCTTTAGCTCACTACGTACAAGTTTGTCGAGTGGTATGGCAATCTATAATGATATCTCCTTTTTTAATGCTAATATTAGCATGGTTGTGTTTTTTTTTTTTGTAAAATTTATTATTTTGTTGTTGTTTCTGTTTAAGTTTATAGAATCTTAGGTTTTAAAATTGGTTAAAGTCTGACAAACCCCCGACACATTTTTACAGTTTGAATGTTCAGGAAGTTGTATGCTTGGTGTATTAATGTATATAACTGCTGTTAAAACTGTTGAACAATATAAAGGCCGCATTGTGGCAATTATTTGACAATGATTCCGATGAATAATTGTCTAGCGCCCAGTAGCGTCAGATAAGTTATAGGCCGGTTAGTTCCTTCGACAGGCGGTTGATGCAGTACAATACCTAAACCTGGGATAAGATCTGGTAGCAATTGTTCACCCGCCACCCGCCTAACGAAAACGAGTAGATACCCGAGTAGAATCTATCGTAATTATAAATGCTGGTAAGTGGGCTGTTGAGGGCTTCGTTATTCAGACTTTAGCCTAAAAGTTTATTGTTTTTCAATTTTATCTACGACTGAAGTTTGCAAATGTTCAAATATTCAGCTTTAACTATCCATGCAGGTGTTGAAGCTTGTGGAGGCCAATACCAGCTGTGAGGATAGCTCTGCACTTTTGAGTGTCACACAAAGCTTGGATCGATTTAGGACAGCATCGAGATTTGATACCAACTCATCGTAAAATGAAAATATGCTCGCCAAAGCAGGTTGAAATGTTGGCATCAACAATTGCGGCAGTGTTTGCTAAAAGTGTGAGAGAGAGAGAGAGCAATTAAATTTAATAATAAATAAAGAACAGCTGTATTTAGTCTTTACTGACCGCAGTTAGTTTCGTAACAGCGATGTTTCTTGTGGTAAAGTCGGTGGTATTGGTGACTCCGTTTATGGCCTCATTCCACATTTTAAAATATCCCTGGCGATCCTTTACCAGAGCTTCAACTGATTGGATTTGGACTCGAAGCACTGATTCCACCTGGGCAGTTGTTGACGAGATGCAACCAGAAAACGATGAAGCCATGTTGGAGGAGAGATACTGTACGTACGGGTTGACAAATTCGGTAGCGCATGATTTTCCCTTAGAAGGAACATTCGGTATGCGTCGCATTACAGTGTCCATTACGCGATAGGTGGTAAATATCAGATTTTGCGTCGCATTCAATACCGTATCCGAGGCAGTGTTGACCAGCAGCTGTAACTTTTCCTCGACGTTGGGCTTGATGATCGTATAACTCGCACTGTATCTCTCACTAAAAGCCCTTGTGATCTCTATAATATTGTCAGCTGCTACGGCAATCAGGTTGTCTTTATAGTATTTAAGCTTTGTGTTAAATGACAGCACATCATTAGCAATGGTCGTATCTGAAGCACGAAATTGTTTCAAGAATTCAATCGACATTCCACCCAAGCGAGCAAACACGTTGGAAAGACTGAAATCGACGTTGGCAAATGACTGGGATATCATATCGATGTAGGAAGCCATGAGCGCGTCGGATTCCGTTAGTATAGTCGCCGCTTCTTTCAGCTTCCCAACAGCCACAGTCACCTCGGCCTTAAGTGCATCCAATGCACCTACTATGGTTGCGATTTGGGACTTGGTTAGCTTTTCAAAGATTGCTTTCGCTGTAATTGGGCTGGTAAATGTATCGATCGCACGGCTGAATGTGGATAAGCTGTTGAAAATGTCGGCGAGGATGAGCAAAACGTTTGTGCCAGACCTTCCCAACAGTGCTCCTATCGTGGGCGAATAAGAGGTAATAGTTGTGATAGCGACAGGAGCTTCTTGCTGTAAATTAGCTACGGCACTGTTGTATGCAGTCTCCAAGGACAGGAAAACTTGTGCCGGTGTGTTGGTCGTGTTGATCGCCGCCCAACTAATACGATCGCAGAGCGTTGCTACATTTGTTACGAACAAGTTGTACAACTTAAGTACAGCTCCGGCGGTAGCATTATGGGTTACGGTACTCAAAGATAGCTTGGACGAGAAGGTGACCATCGACTGTTGGGTCGAAAGTATCACCACACCCACCGCACGTGCAGAGCCGGCTATATCGGCTTCCGCTTGGAACCCACCCTGCACAGACACTCCGAAAAATGGAGAACCACTAACAAGCTGCAGAAATACAAGAAGAAAAAAGGCAAGCAGGCACGCTTGCCAAATTTAAATGTCAATCGGTGTGACAATTCGCCAATTTAGGAACCGTATCGTAATGCGGAGGGAGCTTACCTGCAAGGACATAAACAACCCCCACACTGCCAAACGAAGCGACTTCCACCGGAGATTCATTTCTTTCCACGTCGTGTTGAAGCGATCCTAATGCACCAAAAATATGTCGGAAAGTAAATTACACGTTACGGGAACCCCTCGCATAAGGTGTGGTTCGTTTTACACGTTCCTTGGTTTGGATTGTTTGGTTATGCGACCGAAATGATACAAGGCTGCTGTACCCTGTACGACTGCGCCAGACCACTGTCTGTTTTATGAAAACCGTTTTCCTAATGCTGTGTTTGCTTCAGGAATCGGAGTCTGTTTTCTACAAATTCTGTAGTTGTGTTGCGTCAATATCAATCATGTATTGTGTAGCTTTATTTAGTCAGCTGCTTTTGCTGCCCGCCTCTGTTGTAAGACGATTGGGCGATAGTAACTCAAGAACATTCACAGGTAACATTGTGTTACAAAATTGCGCGTGGGTTTAGTTTAAAAGTTTTTCAACGAAAATGAAGTTGATAAAAATTTGTCTGCTGTTCCTTTCACTTGTTGTAAGTTGAATAGATTTTGAGTAGCTACCAGTGATAAAATGTGACCCATGTTTATTTATAAATGCTTACGAAGAAGTGGGAAGTAAGGCGTGTACTTTAACGGAACACATTTTATCGTTGTTTTAGTTAACATTTAATGTTTCATAGCATTGCAATGTGGTACTAATAGACTGTTTTGAAAACTTTGTTCAAGGGATGCGATGCTTTGTTCGGTATAGAAGTTACTCCAAATATACCTGAAGCGGCAACCATTACAAATGCCTGTTCGAAGCTTATGTCCGTATCGCAGCAGATCAGACAATCGGTCAACAATCTGGGAGAACTCTCGTTCAGTACGTCTCTACTGCAAAGTGGTGCTACATCTTTTGTCAGCTCGGTGTCAGAAGCATATACATCTATTGCTGCGATCGCGCAGGAAGTAAATACGGTCACGAATGCAAACAGCGGCAATTTGAACACCATTTTCACAGTTGCTCTTTCCACCATGAAAGCCTTCACCGCAGTCACGATAGACGAACGTTTTGCCAAATGGTTAATACTGCAGAATTCGGGTTCCACGCCCGATTTTTCCACCATCCTCATCACGCTCAATGAAGTGATTGACTTTTTCCAAAACCCCCGGCAGCCGGGTATGCTAACATTTTCATCCAACAGAATTACACAAGCCACATTCTATGGCACTATTCCGAAACAGAAAGTGAGCACTGTAGCACAAAAATTAAGCGAAATGGCTGACTACCATGAGACAGTTGTACTGCCCTTCATAAACAGACTGGGCAGCACGTTTCGTCTGGCCTCTGATAAGTTAGCCATGTTTCTCTCAAACATGGACCAAGCGTTCCAAAGCGGGGAAGGTACGCTGACTTCAACCTACGGACGCTTTATCGAATTGAGTAAAAATTCTCGATCGGCAGCGAATGAAATGCAGTCCACCATTCAGTCCTCAGTGCAACAGTTTACCAAGCGAATGGAGGAGTTCAACGATCTTCATGTTGGCGGTTCAGCCACCGAATATGCAAAGTCAGCTACCGATATGTACAACTCTTACTTAACCACTCTCACCCAACAAACAAAAGTGATCGAAAGTAGTCTAGAACGAATACGGTACACATTCAGCGACAATGCACTGGTAAACTTCGGCAGCGCGCTGGCATCGGGCTTCAGAGTAATGACGCAGGCACTTCTGTCCACCATACAACTTGCTACTAACAGAACCAAGCTCTCGTGCAGCGAGCAATTGTTCAATAATTTCATCAACAATTTTGGCAACTTCCTGCGCAACAATTTTTGTGAGTGTGTTTCCGGCGGTGAGTTTGACATTTCGCCGATCACCAACGCCCAAATGACGAAGGTTAGAGACATCCAGAGAGACGTAGCGCAATATTTTAACCAACTCACTAGCGCTGTTGGCGGGCTCTCGAATTCTAGCCCCGTAAGTGCGCGAATCCAACTGGACATGTTTCTAACAGCGGTATGTCTTTCGAAAACTCTATTGTTCTTTTCTTATTTTACCGGTGCTAATCAAAGGTTTGCATATAATTTTGCAGTTCTTCAGTCAGAGCAACAATATAATGCCTACCATTTTGCAGCAGTTGGTCAACATGGCGACCGACCTGGGTGTCAGTTATAATCTTATGGTCGGCCGATCGCGTTACTGTTTGGTGATGGATGCGGCTGTAGCGGAGCGAATGGCGTTAGACTTTTCTACGGCAATGACTGCCTGCATGGTTTAAATGGAAACAAAAGTAATCAAACGTGATTCCGTGTAGGATCTATTGCACAATATGGGAATTGTGCAACAAATAAAGAAGAAAAAACAATTCAATGCTTGCTATAGTTAATAGGGTTTGAACCAATGATTTACAGAGAATATCGTGTAATACGCCACAAAAAGTTGGACCAAAAATTATTCAACGTATTTTGCAAGTATTGCCTCATGTATTAAGAATGTACACATCATCAAATATGTTTTTTTTTCATGCTAGTGTAACAATTACCTTCTGAAGATGTTTCCCTCACCCCCAATGAACATACCAATCACACAATTGGTAATTCATAGCTACCTAGTGAGGAAAGCAAGCTTGAAGACGTCGAACAGCGATCCGCCTAGGCTGTATGAATCATAAATGCGATAAGTGCCACAATTATCAATGACGATCCCGGGGGTTCGTCCACTGTTGTTATAGCGGCAATAATTTCCCCGAACCTTGACCTCGGTCAGGACATCGCATTCCGGTAACCGTGAATCGTAGTAATCATTTAAAGTGGCCAGAGACGTAATTGGTTGTTTTGATTTGACTCAACAACCATTGGGCGTAACGTTTGCGATTACGATTTGAATGTCGTATGTCATTGTGATAAGACGGTAACCAAAAGACCATTCCAAAAGAGCTCTGTGATGGAATTCTTCTGATTATGTTTTTTTTTCATATAAAGAGTTCTTGTTGTCGTTTTTACTAGGTTATAATATCTAATATCCAAGTCACACTTAACAGATAAATTACTTCATTGGAATTAGCATCATCCCTTTTTCTGCTCGATCACATTTAACACTATTATCTATAGTTACAAGAAAGCTATAAAATTGTTTACAACCTGCCTGCTATACAGTGAGACACGCCCTTCAACGTCAGAGACACTTTATCAGTCTTTATGCATTGCCTGCATTAAGGCGTGGGTGGGTTTGGATAGTAGTGAATCAATACGTTCTATAGTTTATTATACATTTCACATACTACCTTTATATCTACACTTATCGCATTGAAACATTTAATGCCATTACTTTTTTTGTTTGTGTATTTCCATTTAACAAGTCGAAAAGCTTAATATCTTTATTTACATAGTATGTAAATTTTGACCACCCCTGCTCACTTGCTTCGTAATTTGTGTTGTTAGTTACGCATACTATTCCGGTTGGAAAATGTATGCGAACCGTTCCAAGAGGTAAAGATCATTTGTTTACAGTACAGCAAAGTATAAGAGAAGTCATTTGTGCCGTGGTGCACCGATGTTGCCCGGGTTCCGTGTTGTGGACTGGCTATGATGCTACAAACACGGAAGGTGCGGCGAAGAGTAATAATCATAACAACAAAGTGTATGTTTGTGAAGAGTAACGATGCTTCACCAACATCATTATAATCATCATAACCATCGTCTTAGTTCCGTTGTTGGTGAAGGCGGTAGATAAACGGTTTGCGCATCGATGGTTCGGGAGGGAAATATTGTCCTTTCCCTCCTAGAAACATTACCGGGGCGACACGTTTGTGGCCGGTGGTGGCTCAGTGCTCGATCAAACCATCACATTAAACCGTAAGCGACTAGCACTGCATGATGCTTTCGTAACTTTGTCGAATTGAATCCAATACCCCATACGCCGCATCAATGTTTCGATCTTGTATGGCTCATCGATTTATCACAACAACAGAAATACATCCAAAATGAATAAGTTGGGCCACCAGTACATTGGTGGACCATTTGCAACTCGCAATACATTTGGATTACATCATAAAATACAGAGCTAGTACGATATTTCTGTGAACATTCTAGCAAACATCTGTGACGAAGGTGACGCATCGGTACAGACATTTTGTGCATGCCTCCCACAGTGTGTACTATCCATTGCTGCTCCTTATTGCTAATCGTCGTTGGCCTCTCATTAGTCTTTCCAATAACCGTCCGGCAATAAGTCATAATCCGCCTATTCATCCGTAGAATCTTTGCGATGTTCAAACGAAACTATCAACGCAAAAACGCGTTCAACTATCGCAGCTACTTCTGTTTCAAATTTTGTAGAACTTTATTTACTTTATTACTTCTAGTTCTTAAAATTATATGTCTCAACACATAAACTTGGTTTGAATTCATATGCACTGGCATGTTGTTTAAATGTTAAAGTCATGTGTCACTATTGACCGATCACCATTCGTATTGTCACATGCATGTGCGAACGTGTGTATTGCTGACAAAAGGATTAAAGGTACCGAGCATATGCACGTGACGAGATATTGCTTTAATATTTGCTGTAATTAGTGGAGTTGCCCAGCTAGCTAGCTGTCCCAATTACCTCAAGGTGTAGAAAAACAAATGCCCTTCATTGTTGCTCGACCATGCCGCGACAAAAGCACAGCCAGTTGAACCTCGGAACAGCAATCCGAAACCAGTTTTCGAATGTATGTAGCTTTTTTTCGCAATCAACCTATAGTGAACGAACCGGATCAGCCGTCCAGAGGTGCCTTCGCGACTAGTAAGTAACTGGCACGATTAGGTTCAAGGTCGTAACCAGCCTTCGCTCCGTCCCGCTCGCGGAAGTGAATGTGCGCTACTACCGAATAAACGTGTGCACCTTCGCCGCTGTTCAATGTACAGGAAATGGAGTGTTGCACCTCAAACCCTTAGCTTTTGTGTGTCCCGCGTTTGTCATCATTGGCTGCGGTTGCGCCTAAATGGACATACGTCCCCCCCCCACACACACACTAGGCGGCCAGCCGGTGGTATCGCAGGTGTAAAGTAAATTACCTTCACACCGATACCACTACTACCACCAGTCGGCGCAACATCATCACGCTGCAAAACACACGCGGCGATTTGACCATGACCGGTCGGAATTTCCAACGATGGACAGGGGCTGGCTGGCTTGTAAGGGCTGGCTGTTGTTTTTGCTTTGCTTTGGGACGCTCAGTTCCTTTACATGATTACTTATGCTCAGCGTCGATCACGTGAGCATCGCGCTTCCGTACCGGTGGTACCGGAATCAATGTAGGAAAAAGCCCCATCCTCACTCAGTCAGTCATTCGGTCAGTGCGAGGTAGTGAAAGTAAAGTGTTACCATCATTACAGATCGTTCATCATTGTCCTAACTTATGTATGCACCGCTGGCATAAAAACATTTATTTGAAGTCGCGTGAGGGGCAACCAACATTCAAAACTTGGAACATACGCTAGAGAAATAAACTTGTGCATCACTAAGCGGAATATAGTTCTGTGCATGACATTCACCATGATGTAAAAAGTGTTTTATGATAGCTCAAAATTTTTATATTACCTTCCAGTTGTTGAATTTTAAAAATCCCGCGAGAAAACTATATAATAATAGAATCGGAAAAACCCAATAGTGGTTGTGTGCTGGATTATTTGCAGGTCTATGTTTTACAAATAACAGTAAATATCGCACTATAAGATATATTTAGCCATTAACTGTATTATGATTCAGTGTCTCATTTGGCTAGGTAAGAAAAATCGGTAAAATTTTTCTTACCTATCTATCTTTTAAAGCTGTGATTTAGTCTAAAAGTTTGTTAAAAAGATTTTAAAATTTCCAGCAGATGTTCGAACAGGATCCAAGCTTTTTAATTAAAGTGTTTTGAAATCATGCCAGCAGAAACCATAAATTTTAGTAAACTTTTGTTATTGTTAGGTAGCGTCAATAATTCCATGAGCTATGTTCTGTAAAGTTTATCAGTTTTAAGGCACTGTACACGTGAGGTGCCTAACAGTACGTCACTGCACGCAATGTTCAATGTGCGCACTCCATGTTGACACTTGTTTACTTCCCTGCATGGTTCATTACATCCATACCAAGCACTCCAAAGGTAGAGAATTCCATATCGCGCGTACCATTGACGAATAAATGCAAGGCCGGGGCTCGTAAGCGAGTGTCAAGCGTAGACTGCCCATGCGGAGCTATATAAGCACAAGCCTTGGCGTGAGGCTATCGCACGCGTTGAAGAACACATTTCCATGCCGCTAGATATTAAATTCCTGGAGGACGAAGTACCTCAACTCTCGCACCCATATGTGCCGATCGTCCATCACTATTCAACGTGGAAAACGCTATGGAAGCGCAGGAAAGGGAAAGCCAAGCCAAATGAAAGCTTACACCCGATGTCACCAGTAAATATCAATCAATGGCAAACCGCATCGTGGACATGGCGACAAAATGGCCCAAAGCCATATGATACCATGCCATGTGCATTGGCCATCACTTGCCACGATATTCACTCGAATTAGTGGTGGAGAAAAAGACGAAGGAAATGGCGTGAAATGAAAGGTTACCATGCCGAACGCTACAGAGGTAGGGCGTCGAATCCGTGTGTTTGCCGCCTGCTTTTGTCGATGCAGTACCATTACCAATGAACTTTTTAACGCACGTGTATACAATTTCTTCTTCCGTGACTGGCAGAACCGTGCCAATGTCAGAGGCCAGATTGAACACAGTAATGCATGCCAGGCTGGTAATGAACTCCAACGGAGAAGCGGATATTGATTGGTCAGTTTGACTTCTGCAACACCATTCGTGTGTAGCTCTGGTGGAATCATAAACGTGCACACTATTTTGGACAAATAAATTTGTTTTTGTATTGTACTAAACACAATCTTTTTCGACCATTTTAATTAGTTTGAAACACACGTTCATGAGACATAAGGCTGTATTTATTGTTAATAATAACTGTCTCCTGGATGTGTTGTTCAGTCGGTGTTTTTTGTACTGTAAGTGGACGTAGCAATAGCAGTGTAGTACGAAGGAATATACTATTTCATCTGTAATGAGGATTTTTTACCCCATCATAAACTGCATGCATCTTTTATCAATATCGATCACCTGAACATCGGTTCCTCTCGCTACTAATAAGGCTGTGTCGAAATGATCTAAGGGACCGCAATAGCACGGTCGTAGAATCTAATGGAATTTCCAGTTTTCCACCAGTGTGGCCCGCTCTTTATAGAGCATGGGTCCTGTAACGTTCAATACACAGGAAGCCGGCAAGATATCGGTAAAATGTCTGCAAGTCCCACCCGGGCAAATAAATCCGCGCCAGCGAGGAGTAATGAATTATTGATACCGATACCATTGGGCGGAGAATGCTCGGTAAATGATTGAATAAGTAATCAAAGGAAAACATCTAGCGTGTATCGAAAAGAAGCATTACCAGTTGTGTGTGTGTGTGTGTGTGTGTGTGTGTGTGTGTGTATCAGGCAAGCACAAGGACTTATTGTTCGCTAGTTCAAATACACATGCAAACATCCATACGCCAGCCGTAACTGGAACTTTGTGTCATTAAACGATCAGCCTTCAAGTATTTGGTCATGTTGAGTAAATTGGTGACCGTGAGCGAGTTTAGGGTCCTGTGCAATGGGAAGATAAATATTGTATATGTTACATACGTTGCCCTGCGCTTTACGACAATGGTGGGTTACACACTCGTTATCAGCAACATAATTCAACAAACGGAATAATTAAAGGCTGACGTGTATCATTGGAACGCTGATGATTGTAACCATCTGGAAATAAATATGCATGCATTAGGGATATGAATGCGATAATTGCACAGTGCCACAATTTGTTTGTCGTCTTGGGTGTCAAGAGCTCTATTACAGCGCCTATGTTCCGCCATGAGTCGAGTTCCTACTTTGTTTTGAACAATTATTTGCTGATAGTAATTTTATGTTTCTAGTTGCCTACAATGTTTGTTTCTATCTTAAAGTTTCGAATGTTGTTTCCGTATTCTCGGGTCGCTTAGAAGACCATCGTCAATTGGAGTTATTAATTAATTTCATCGCATGCACTGGTTCAAACAAAATGTACCATACTGTACAAGCTGGACAAGCTTGGGTTGTTTCAACTAGAGCATTGATTCTGCGCGTAATGAAAAGGAAACATTGTATTTGATCCATTTGACACTTGGAATTGAATAACAAGTGGTACGTGCTCGAAATGGCAATGCAGTGCCTCACAGAGACGACAGCCCAGTAGAGCGCGACGACCCAACGCTTCTACATTCCCACTTGCTTTAATCGTCAACTCTTGAATTATGATTATCGGCTACGAACGATACTGTTAACATTCCTAACTGTAGTTTAAACCAAAACACACGCCCCCTTGCGCCGACGTTAAACAACGGCCACGATCGCGTTAAAGAAAAAATATTGAATTGAACTTTTGACCAGATGAATTGTTCCATTAGCATACATTAGGAATTCTAGTCAGCTGCGGCAGTTGCTTCATTCAGAATAGAAAAAAAAAGTTTCAACAGGTTGTTTGCATCAGGGGTTAAGAAGAAAACAAAACCGTTGAACTATTGCGGAACACAGGCATTTAAAATACATTTTGCGTGCAGTTGCAAGTGATTTGAATACCTAAAGCTTCGATGTTTAGTACCTTTGGTAACCCACACTAGGGATATGCTATTCTTAATAACCGCGAAACATATTAATTTTGTTTATCTTAATTAAATAGCGCATTGTTTATTTTCTCCTATACATTTTGCAGTGAATCTGAACGCTACAAAAAAGTTCTGTGGCAAGATGTGCGTGTTGGAGATCTGGTCCACCTGTCCAACAACGAAACCGTACCAGCCGATATACTATTGCTCAAATCAAGCGATCCACACGGTGTTTGCTACATCGACACGTGCGATCTGGACGGGGAGACCAACTTAAAACGACGTCAGGTTGGTAGAACAAACCACAACTTTAACGCATTTTTTTTTTGTATTCGCTAACAAATCCTAAAACCATTTCAAACGTTCTTCTCAGGTGGTGCGAGGATTCGTCGAGAAGCAACACATCTTCGCACCGAATAAGTTCACTAGTCGAATCGAGGTCGATGCACCGTCAACAAAAATCTACCGCTTCCACGGTGCTGTGATACATCCCTCCGGTGAACGAGTCCCGATTTCGACCGAAAGCTTGCTGCTGAGAGAAAGTCGCCTAAAGGTACCGTACCATTCAAACGAGCGTGATTAAGGGATGATGTATTCTGGTGGAATGATGTATTCCGGTGATAACATCGATTCGCTTCCCTCTCATTTAGAACACGGACTATGCGGAAGGAATCGTTGTCTATGCTGGACATGAAACCAAAGCCATGTTAAACAACAGTGGTCCCAGGTATAAGCGATCTCGAGTCGAACAGCAGATGAACATCGATGTGATATGGTAGGTGTTGGAGCATTTTGTACTGTGGTGTCGGATATGGATGTTGTTGTTTCTTTGTGATCTAAATCAGGCTTCGATTAGTTTAATTACATTCAATCGCTACGTGCACTTCTAATCTCGCTCGCTTATCGTTTAATAGGTGTGTTATCATATTGATCGTGCTTTGTATTATCGGTGCCGTCGGGTGTAAGTTGTGGCTTTCTTTCTATGCCATCGATGCAGACAATGGCGAGACCGCTGGTGGCAGTACCAACGACACATTCCGAATACCGTTCCTGCCGTTCGAAATCAGTCCCGACTATGAAGGATTGTTAGCGTTTTGGACGTTTGTCATAATTTTGCAGATCATGATTCCGCTCTCACTGTATGTTACGATCGAATTGTGCAAGCTGATGCAGGTGTACCATATACACAACAACATAGAGCTGTACGATCCGGACTCTAACAAGCGTACCGAATGCCGTGCGATGAACATCACCGAAGAGCTTGGCCAAATACAGTACGTATTTTCGGATAAAACCGGCACGCTAACGGAAAATCGCATGATATTCCGACGCTGCACGATCGTGGGTGTAGACTACAACCATCCGGAAACAGAGGAAGAAAAGGAGTTGAACAAAATTGGTGCACCGGTACCGATTGTCCAGCCAAATCTAAATTTACTTGAAAATTTCCGAGGAAATTCACCATCTTTGCTGGAAACGAATTCGGGAACCGGTCGAGGAACCAGTGAGGGTGGAAATGAAACCGTCGCTAATCAAATACAGGAATTCTTTCTGGTGCTGGCTATATGTAATACGGTGGTAGTAAGCGCGACTCCACACAGGGATAATATGAATGCGAGCGGTGTGATCGAGATGAACGATAGCGATACGAGCGTTACGCTTGTTCGTCCCGCTTTGGTCGAGACGGACGGAGGAAGTCTCCCGCTTGCAGCGTGCGATCCAATGATCGGAGATCGGTACGCACGGCTGACAGAGTCCCGTTCCATCACACCGTCGCCGCCGCCGAATGCGCCCTCATCGTTGCCCCTAAAAGCAGCACATGTGCCATCACTGTCGCCGATCAGTAGCTCGGCGGAAACATCGCCCATGTCGGAGAGCCCACCGATGCGGCTTAAATCACTGAACACGCCGACGGCAAAGGTGAAATCGCTCGTAGCTAAATTGGGCAACGTGGCCAGTGGTGCAAAAGGTAGTGGAGTATTTAAGAGCGTAGACAGGAGCAGTATCGGCAGTACCAGCAGCAGCAAGAATCGTTTTGCATCGAACAATAGTAGCAGTGGTGCATCGAAGTTTCACAAATCTTTCTCACAAGGTTCATCTTCACCTGCCTCCAGTCGACCGATTTACGAAGCGGAAAGTCCCGACGAATTGGCCCTCGTAAATGCTGCTTTCAGTTACGACTGCTGTCTGGTAAACCGAAGCCCAAACCATGTCCTGGTCAGCGTGCCAGGTGAAGGCGTTATTGAGTACGAGGTGCTAAAAGTGCTTCCTTTCGATTCGGCCCGCAAATGTATGTCGGTGGTGGTGCGGCGGACCGGTACGCAGGATGTGGTACTTTATACCAAGGGTGCAGATAGTAGCATCATACCAAATCTGGTACCTTGCACACCAGGCTCGGAAGAGTATCGTTTGCGAGAACAAACACAACATCAGCTTAATGTGTACGCACGGCAAGGTTTGCGTGTACTAGTCATGGCTAAGCGAAAGTTGGATCCAACCGACTTCAGCGAATGGTACAGCAAGCACGAAGAATGCGAACTAAGCATGGAAAGTCGGGAACGTAAGATTCGCGATTCTTTCGTGCTCCTCGAAAGAGGTCTAACCCTAGTCGGGACAACCGGTATTGAGGATCGGCTGCAGGAAGGTGTTCCCGAGACTATCAGTTCTCTGCTACAGGCTGGGATCGTTATTTGGGTGCTGACGGGTGATAAGGCCGAAACAGCCATCAACATTGCGTACTCGGCAAAGTTATTCAACTCGCAGATGGATATCCTGAAGCTGACGGCACGATCACGCGACTCGGCGGAAGCAAGCATAAACTTTTACCTCAACGAAATCGAAAAACAACTCAACTCAAGCGGTGCGCCCAACGATGACGACGCGTTTGATCAGCTGGATAAAGCACGTGCCCTTGTTGTGGATGGAAAAACGTTGACCTTCATCCTGGACCTACGGTCCAATCTCACCAAGCCATTTCTAAGACTGACCCGTTACTGTTCGTCCGTGCTGTGCTGTCGTGCGACACCTCTGCAAAAAGCGTTCCTCGTTAAGGTGGTTAAAGAGGAGCTTCGTATCAGCACACTTGCTATCGGCGATGGAGCGAACGATGTTTCAATGATACAGGTTAGTGTTTACCTTTTCTGTTCCTCTTCATGTGCCTTGTAGTAAATGTTTTTGTTAATTTGTAGATGGCCGACGTTGGAGTGGGCATTTGCGGACAGGAAGGCATGCAAGCTGTAATGGCTTCGGACTTTTCCATTGCCAAGTTTAAAATGCTGGAAAAATTGCTGCTCGTTCATGGACACTGGAATTACGATCGGTTGGCGCGCATGATCATATACTTTTTCTATAAAAATGCGGTATGCATCCTGAATTTGAAGCTCAATGCATGCAACATTCAATGAGTTGATGTGTTCTAATACATTGTTGTGTGCATGTTTACAGGCATTCGTGTTTCTTCTTTTCTGGTATCAATTTTACTGCGGATTTTCCGGTGCTGTTATGATAGATCAGGTGTACTTAATGATCTACAATTTACTATTTACTGCCTTGCCTCCGTTGGTGATTGGGGTGTACGATAAGAAGATTATCGACGACCTTTTGCTGGCGTATCCACAGTTGTATCAGCATGTACGTATGCGACTCGGTCGGCAACAATTT
This sequence comes from Anopheles maculatus, assembly GCA_002091835.1. Classification (NCBI taxonomy): domain Eukaryota; kingdom Metazoa; phylum Arthropoda; class Insecta; order Diptera; family Culicidae; genus Anopheles; species Anopheles maculatus. The sequence continues at coordinate 55,929 of KZ061904.1, forward strand.
TATCAAATTATTCACTATCTTTTTGCATCCACTCTCCATTTGCAGGGCCGTCGGGGGAAAGGCTATAAATGGTCGACGTTTTGGATCGTAACGCTCGATGCGGTGTACCAGAGTTTGGTGATATTTTTCGTAGCGAAGGCAGCGTACTGGGGTTCGGACGTGGACATATGGGTGTTTGGTACGACTATAACATCCTCCTGTCTGTTTACGATGCTGCTACACTGTGCCATAGAAATTAAATCATGGGTACGTAATTGTGTCGCAGTGCAACTGTTTTCATTTCAATGCCATAAATAACCAATTGCTTCTTTTCCTGTTATACATTCAATAGACAATCTTACATGTCTCATCGATCGTGATCAGCCTGGTGTCGTTCTATGCGTTTGCATTTGCGTACAATTCAGTTTGTGTCAACTGCTTCGGATTGCCATCCAACTATTGGGTTATCCATATGAGCATGAGTACAGTACAGTATTATCTGATTACTTTGCTTTCTTCCGTGCTTGCGCTTTTACCACGGTATGTATACATTTAGCGATTGAAACAGACAGAGCATGCATTATCTGCGACTGATGTGACATTTTCGGCACTTCACAGATTCACGTACCGAGTGATCAAAAATACGATTTGGCCCTGCGAAGGCGTACGGGTGACGCTGCAGTACAAAGAAGAAAAACGAAGAGGTGAGAATCTGCTGGTAACCTGGTCTCGTTCGACGTCTGCCTCATCCATATTCAGGTACTTAACACACACAACCTCAAGCAATCACTCGAAATCCAGTACGCTGATCACGAGAAAGCGTTCCGCCAAGACCACTGCCGTCGGTGGTATACTCGAGCGCAATGCACCACGGCAGCGATTCGGTTACTAGGCGCAGAGCAGTGGTTCAGGTTTCCCATACCACCGAACCGATACGGTGTATATTGGGAGAAACCATTAGCGGAACGATCGGCAAGGATCAAATCGTCATCTATCAGCGCAGCATAAGCCGATATGTCCAAGCTCAATATCTGTCTATTTTCGATAAACTGCAAGAAGTCTTCGCAGTAGATTGCGCTACTTCCTAACATCCCTGGGGGTAAATAATTTTTAATGCTTCAGTGTGGTTGTGTGTGCTTTTCCTTCGGTTTTCTTCCTATTTTTATTAGTTGTATGAATTGGCTTGTTTTGTGTGTTTACTCTGGTGTTTGTTTTGTATGCTAATGGTGTTGGAAGGTATAGATGTATAAATCTAAAATAGTTACTATCTTTCTGCTTTTCCCACTGTAACGTAGTTCTTATTTATTTGCATGGATAAAAAAAAATATTTTACACATCTGGAACGACCTGGCCGTGTAGCTTTTTGTTATCATCGTGTGAAACATCAATGTAGCATCAACCTCACAAGGCAAATCTTTACATTGCAATAGTTTACATTATATTTGATAACGTTTGCATTAAAACAGACTTACTTTAGACGACGATTGAAATTAAATGAAAAATCCTACATCTAATAAGCATTCTACAAAAATACGGTCATCACTTCTCGGGCGGTTCTTCGGCAGTTAGCTTCGGCAGATACGAATCGCTTTGATCGACGGCCAGCTGACCATCAAGAGTATATTACCCACATGTGTCGTTTGCTGTTCTTTCTAATTGCATGACTATCACATGGACGGTGAAGGCATTTGTGTAACCATGTCCATCTTTCTCAGGTGGTTTTATTCAGACACTTAGAACAATGATTATTAACGTTAAAGCTAACAGACTATATAACCTAGATTTTTCTTATCAAATTTTGTTACATTTAACGGCCATATAGTGCCGTTGTGTGCCTCCCCTGTTAGATGTTTGCGTCTTTGTAGTTGTACATAAGGTGCTTTAAACAAAAAAGAAAAGATAGTTTGATGGTTCGTTGGGATCTTACGACGTCACATTAAACTTAAATAAAATCGGTCTAATTTTTATGCATACATTATTTATAATACACACTAATGAAGAAACCTTTTGGTCGAAAGGTAAGCGCATCAACTACTTTCGTTCAAAGTCCACACCCTTACTACTAGTTGTAGATATGTGCAGACCTGGCTATTGTTACTAACCATTTCATCTAAATTTGTTTATAGTTTATGATTTACAATTCTTTACATTTTAATCAAACGCACCTGTAGCATATATGAGATCTGTTGAAGTTGTGTGTGTGTGTGTGATGTTTTGTTTTCCTAAATATGGCTGAGGTAAGTCTTTGAATATCTTGTGTTTCTTATCCAATACACTACATTTTTACTCCTTATATTTTTATATGAGCATATTATCCTGTTTACACTGTGGCTTGTTTTTTTTTTTAGATTAATAGCACTGTACAATTTGAACGAAAACATTTCTTTACACTGTTTGCTACCCACCCACACAGAGCAGAAGATGCAAAATTACACGGATTGTACAAAAGTTGGCAAAGATTTGCGTGGGGTGTGTTTGAATTTTCTATTTATTTTTTGCTGCGAACGCCTTGTTTGGCTTGCCCGTTTTTTTCTGTTTTCTTCTTTCAATATTGGTTAAAGTGGAATGGATTCTTTCGGCTTTCTTTTGTCGTCAATGCTTCAATGTTGCCATTGCTGTTACCATATGTGAAACGGTTGTTTGAATGTTATTAATTTCCTATTCTCAACTTGAAATGTGTTTCGTTACAGAACCTCCCATCACAGGGCTTCGCATACGGCTGTAAATGGAAGGTAACATCGTCGTGATTGTTTGCAAAAAAGCATCCTCAGAAAGCTGTTTGGCAAACAGGTAGTCGACATCGACAAACAAGCTTTTCAACAAAATTGCCCAAGCGGAAAGAACTTACTTTACTTTTTAATTCGAAAACTATAAAACTAATTACTGCTCTAACGAAACGAAACACATCTAATGGCTCTACTTTCCAGTGATACCCAAAACAATCAAAATGAAACGTAACAGGAACATTGTTCTGGCGGCCTTATCACACGCGTTAAGCTGTTGAATGAACTGAATTCGTTGAACATCAAAGTGTACGCGAATCGTCCATATCCTAACCTCTTTTGTATTAAAATGGACAAACTCGCGCACGTTGTTAGTGAAATGCTTTGTAGAAATCGATTATAAAAACATGTTTTTTGGAAAATGAAAATAGTTATTTATTATCCGGTCGTGTTTACAAGTGCAACACATAGAGGAAATTGCAAACTAATTCTTCACTAAAAGTCTGGGAAGATAGGTATTGGTTGCTGTTGTAGAGAGAGAGAGAGAGAAAGAGAGAGAAGAGGCGAGCGAAAGTTAATGTTAAAATTGCAAGCGCGCGACTAAGTAAATATAGATGCTGCGACCACGGCTGTGAATGTGAAAGCTTAATCGGGACGCTTCGAAAAGAACTGCGATTTGACATGAGCATCATCATTGTTGATTTGAATGCGCGCGTGAGAGAGGGGTACATAATACAATAATTTAATTCTATTTTAGACGACAATAAAAATGAAAAATGGCGGTCGCAACATGGGAAACTATTTGTAAAGAAGTATGCATTTAATGTAGACCAATAACACACGGAATTAGTATAGCTAAATGGAATGAAAAGACGACCGAGAAGTGCCTCCAACCGCCGAGGTGGCACGCTTTATTGAGTATGTGCATAATCGCTAGGCTTAAATATAATTTAACTACCGCTTACTGTTTATGTTGATGAAGATACTAGGAACTGTAAAGAACCGTAGCCTGTAAAGTTAGTGCGAAGAAGAAGCATGATTGTATTATACGAACCATGGGGGAAACGAATCAGCGCTGCTGCATAAAAAGTGTAGAATTATGCACAATTAACGGACTAAATTTTCTTGCTAAGTGCTTTCCGTGCAGCTTAGAAAGCCAAATGTTCAGGGGTTACGCTGAACAGAAAATATTTGGCAGGAAATTACAAACGAAACACATCTCGAAAGCCTCACACCAGAAGGAATTCAATAGGAAGTCAAAAACAAGCAAGACAAAATAGGAAGAAAAGGAATCAAATATCCTCTCCTGTGGTACCATTCGTTGTACATATTCTACACAGCCTGGAAGAGTGATCGTATCGATAGAAGCAAAATTGCTGCATCCGCACCGTTAAAAAAAACAGATGGAATATTTTTTATACATTGTGAGAGAAATAAAACGATGAAGACGTTAAAACATGGATCTTTTCTTTGTCCCTTTTCTTTCGTTGCTGTACATTTCAAGAGGGAAAGAATTTTGCTTTTAAAATTTCAAACCACTTTCGTTGAAGTGGTTTTATTTGGAACTCTTCGCTTTATTGAATCAGTAATCGATTGAATCGCCACGCTGCGGACACTTATTTTTCGTGTGGCCTTCCTGCCGACAGATGCCACACTTTCGGACCGTTTTCGCCGTTTTATTCCCATTATCAGTACTATTGCGTCCCCAGCTAGACCCGCTCGCGTTCACCCCTCCCGAGCCCCAACTGATCGACCCTGCGCCACCTCCTCCTCCTCCTCCTCCAGCCGACGCATTAAATGAAGTCGTCGGAGGCATGTTTTCATCACCCCATTTGAAGAATCCACACGAGCTGGCCTGATTCGGACAGGAAAAGAAGGGTCTTCCCTTGTTTGGGCCATCCTTTTTAACCGTAAACCGTGAAGCTGGTGTGCCACAACGGCACATAACATCGACCTCACCACCACTATCGCCACCAACTCGTGTGGTGTTGGATGTACTTTTCCAGGAGTTCTGCCGCGGTGGGTTTGATTCGCCAAAGCCGCTACTCTTATGGCCCGCACCATCGTTGCGATTGTTTGTTGGTTTTCCCCAGGTGGACGATGATCCTCCACCACGGTTCGACGATTGACTTCCACCCCAGTTGCTTGACGTACTGCCAGAAGATTGTCCCGTCCCCCAGGAACCAGAGCCGGATGTATTGTTGGAGCGTCCGATTCCGCTGCTCGCGGTTGTGTTCGAAGTGTGTGTAGTTCGACGTTCCGTTAAGTTTCCCGAACCCCATGAACCTGACGAATTACCAGCCGCGGGAACTGTTTGTGCTACGGGTACTGGTCTTATGTTTGATGACGTACGCGCCCCTGCCGGCACCCGCACATTCGATTCGTTAATGTTGAACAAATTTCGAAACTTATCATCGCACACAATACAGAATTGGTATTCGTCCATGTTCGTACTTTGTAGCAAAGCATAGAACCGTACGCTACGGAACTTGACCACAATCTTTTTGCTTCCACAGCGAGCACACGTCTCGTCGAGTGCGTTAATCTCACGTATCGAATCGTCGAACCATATGTTGTTTCTGCACTCAGGAAAAGCGATACATCCAAGGTAATAGCCGGAAGAATCACGCTTCGTCCGTAGGCACATTTTGCTTCCACACTTGGGACACTTGCACACCTCTTTCATAGGTGCCGCTGGGGCTCCAACAACACCACCACCACCACCACCAGCACCACCGCCACCGTCCGGCGGTGGATCTCGCGGTGTTTGATTCAACCGCTGGCCCAGAGCACGATCCAGCGCCCGTGCCTTTTGAGACATTATTCGGTACACCTCTTTGTATTTGGCAATTTGTTCCGATAGCACATCGACCGGATTTTTACGCCCCTCGCATACGAGTTTAAGGTCCGCTTCGAGGCCCGCCCGTAGTTCTGGATGTGCCAGACGCAGTTCCATCATTTCATAACCTTCCACCAGTCCCATACCGAGCGTTCCGGGAACCAGGAATCCACGGTCCCTCTCACCGATGTAGCCTCGTTCCTTGATCGTGTTAATGTGTTCGGCATGGGTTGCGTCCGTACCGATGCCATGCTTTTCCATCAGTGCAATCAGGTCCGCTTCGGTCAGCATGTTCGGTGCGGTCGTTGAACCTTCGTGCAGGCCCAGCTCCGTCGGTTCGAACGTGTGCCCAACCTGGTACGCGTGTATTTCCTTTGCGTTCCAGCGATCGTACGGATAAACTTCAAGATAGTTTCGCTCGTGGATGCATAGTCCCGAGGCAGTAAATTCTTCCTCTTCCCCAACGATCACATTAACGATCGTCTCCGAACCGGTTGCGTCACGACTAACACAGGCCAGAAAATGGCGTGCAATCAGTTCGTACACGCGCCATTCGTCTCCGGACAGATTTGTCGGTAGCTTGGTAGGATGTATGGGAGGATGGGCTTGATCGGACTTTTTGCCATTTCTTGGGTTGGTGCCCCATTGCAGAACTTTTTCGGCGAATGCACCCCACTGGTCACTGCTGACCTGGTTCTGTACCAGTGGCGCTAGCTTCATGTCGCTGCTGAAGATGTTAGTTTCAGTTCGAGGGTAGCTGATTATACCTGAAATTCGAGCACAAAACTACTAGTTTATCACAGTTCACCGTTCGTTTCTATAGCAAATGCTAACCTTGGGTATACAATTTTTCTGCAATGGTCATCACTTGCTTGGCGTTCATTTTGAGTTTTCGCGAACCCAGCTTTTCTAATTCTACTGTATCCATTGGAGTAGGCCGCCATTTATTCTTCGGCTTTTGAGTAACGCTCACTACCTTCGCGACCGGATTATGCTGGCAAAGCATTAGGTATGCCTCGCAGCACTGTTTATCGAATAGACGATTCCGTGACCAGTGAAACTCAACCGTCAGTTCATTGATCGTGTGTGTCACTAAAAAACATTAAAAAAATTTGATTATACATAGTTTAAGTTTATATCTGTTATATCTGTTTTAGAGAACGGTAACTTACGCTTAATTTTCCAAAACGATTGCGGAATGAAGTTTTCTATTTCCTTGTACCGTTGCGCGACAAAGCCAAGCGTTGGTATCTGGCAGCTACCGTACGACACAAGATTGTTCGAAATGTCTTGTGGGAAAATTTTCTGCAACCGCAAAGTCTGATAACGCGTGAAAGCGGCACCGATTCGCAAGTCCAGCTCACTGCGCACGTTGACCGCATCATTTTGACGAGCATCGGGTTGGACCAGATTCTCGATGGCGCGCTTAATCGATGGTGCTGTGATTTCGGAAAATTTCGCCCGTAAAACACGGAGCTGTGGTTTCACCGCACGGCACACCTCTATGATTTCGAACCCAATGTTCTCACCCTCTCGATCGCAATCGGTCCAGATGATCAGTGCCGAGCAGCCGCGTATCTCCCGTTCAAGGGTTTTCTTGATTTTCTCGTACTGCTCTGGACAGTGTTTGCGCACGGGAGCATCGAACAGATCCTCCGGATTGCAACTCTGCCATCCACGAAAGCTTGGCATGAATTCCCAATTCAACAGATGCCCCGACACGGACGTCATTATCATTTGTATGTTTTGGCCTTGCAGATTGTAGCTGAATTCGTAAATTTTATTATACGGCGAGTAACCTTCACGCTTGGGAAGAGAAGACGATTCGTTACCTCAGAGCACGACACAAAACATTCACCAGTGTACCTACCCTTTGGGAAGAACCGCGGGATAACAATCCGGCAATCGTTTTCGCTGCATCATTTTTTTCCGCCACATTTAAATATTTCATGGTGGTACTACATGCGCCGGTTAAGGAACGATATTGAGAAGTGCGTTTCACTAACGAAATTGAGGCTTTTGCTAAGCGCAACATTCAACGTCTCATTGAACAGCGTAATGGTTTTGTACCGATACCAATTCCCGCACCGATAATGTTTGTACACAGATGGAAACATAAATATTTGAAACGTCAACGGCGTTGGCGCTTTTTCACCAAGTAACCGCAACAAGACATCTACTTTGACAGATTGACATACGATTTCAAAATTTATTTGCAGTTACAAAGCGGGAAAATCAAAATCCCTTTTCGTTAGTTCCGGTAGTTCCGTTCGCAAGGTTTCTTCTCTCAGTAATCCAATACTCAGTATCATCGCTGTAATGGAATAACGTTTGAGATAAAGTTGGAACGGAGTAGAATTATATCTTATAATATAGTGGATTAGGATTAGGAAATGTTCTTGGACACAACTCATTTATTCTGAGATCTACTTGTAAGGCTACGAGAACCATATGAGCTTTTAATTGTTTCATCGTCGGACCGACAATTCCTGCATCCATATCAAAACGGCTTCATCGGTGAGATTGGTCTGATACTGATCAAGCATCAGCAGCAAGTCGTCCTCATGGATCTGAAGTGGCGCTCCACGTGTATTGACTGTTTTCGCTAAACTTTAACTTATACACATTAGCAAACTTTGTTGCACACTGAAAACATGCCTGATAGCATTAGTTGTTTTAGGATTGTGATTTATTTATCTATTTCATCGTTTAGTTACATTTAGTCTTAGCATATGGTACAACTAACTTAAATTGCGGAGTCTTGACGTAATTTCACATTGATGTAAGTTAAAATGAATCGACTTTTAAACAAACTGATGAACGCAATTTTTAGACGTAAGCTGGTCCGTTACGTTAACGCTGAACTGAACTGGTCTTCGGGTATGTATCCGGGTAGAAGGCTGCATTTGCCATAATCTTATTTAATACAAGTTTAGATTTAGCTTTCCACTAAGCTGTATGGGTCCAAACCAGCTGCATTAAATATATGTAAATCGTACGATAATGTCATCTGCACTAGAAGTTAGTAACAGCACGCACACACACACAGTCAAAACAACATGTCCGTTGCATCACGAAGTCGAACTTACTTAAACATTGAATTGCGTCCGAATATGTTCGATGTACTATCACAAGAAGGTTCTGGGCTGGATTAAAAGTTTAATTCTACTGTATCCATTGGAGTAGGCCGCCATTTATTCTTCGGCTTTTGAGTAACGCTCACTACCTTCGCGACCGGATTATGCTGGCAAAGCATTAGGTATGCCTCGCAGCACTGTTTATCGAATAGACGATTCCGTGACCAGTGAAACTCAACCGTCAGTTCATTGATCGTGTGTGTCACTAAAAAACATTAAAAAATTGTTATTATACATAGTTTGAGATTATATCTGTTTGTTTTAGAGAATGGCAACTTACGCTTAATTTTCCAAAACGATTGCGGAATGAAGTTTTCTATTTCCTTGTACCGTTGCGCGACAAAGCCAAGCGTTGGTATCTGGCAGCTACCGTACGACACAAGATTGTTCGAAATGTCTTGTGGGAAAATTTTCTGCAACCGCAAAGTCTGATAACGCGTGAAAGCGGCACCGATTCGCAAGTCCAGCTCACTGCGTACGTTGACCGCATCATTTTGACGAGCATCGGGTTGGACCAGATTCTCGATGGCGCGCTTAATCGATGGTGCTGTGATTTCGGAAAATTTCGCCCGTAAAACACGGAGCTGTGGTTTCACCGCACGGCACACCTCTATGATTTCGAACCCAATGTTCTCACCCTCTCGATCGCAATCGGTCCAGATGATCAGTGCCGAGCAGCCACGTACCTCCCGTTCAAGGGTTTTCTTGATTTTCTCGTACTGCTCTGGACAGTGTTTGCGCACGGGAGCATCGAACAGATCCTCCGGATTGCAGCTCTGCCATCCACGAAAGCTTGGCATGAATTCCCAATTCAACAGATGCCCCGACACGGACGTCATTATCATTTGTATGTTTTGGCCTTGCAGATTGTAGCTGAACTCGTAAATTTTGTTATACGGCGAGTAACCTTCACGCTTGGGAAGAGAAGACGATTCGTTACCTCAGAGCACGACACAAAACATTCACCAGTGTACCTACCCTTTGGGAAGAACCGCGGGATAACAATCCGGCAATCGTTTTCGCTGCATCATTTTTTTCCGCCACATTTAAATATTTCATGGTGGTACTACATGCGCCGGTTAAGGAACGATATTGAGAAGTGCGTTTCACTAACGAAATTGAGGCTTTTGCTAAGCGCAACATTCAACGTCTCATTGAACAGCGTAATGGTTTTGTACCGATACCAATTCCCGCACCGATAATGTTTGTACACAGATGGAAACATAAATATTTGAAACGTCAACGGCGTTGGCGCTTTTTCACCAAGTAACCGCAACAAGACATCTACTTTGACAGATTGACATACGATTTCAAAATTTATTTCCAGTTACAAAGCGGGAAAATCAAAATCCCGTTTCGTTAGTTCCGTACCATTTTTATTGTCGCATTTTCAATGGTGAACGAAAGAAACTTAGTACTTTACACTGACAAAAGCCGTTTCTTCTGTATTGCTCTATTTTTCTGTCATCCGGGATATGGTTGATATCTTTGAAACTTCACAAGGTTTCTTCTCTTAGTAATCCAATACTCAGTATCATCGCTGTAATGGAATAACGTTTGAGATAAAGTTGGAACGGAGTAGAATTATATCTTATAATATAGTGGATTAGGATTAGGAAATGTTCTTGGACACAACTCATTTATTCTGAGATCTACTTGTAAGGCTACGAGAACCATATGAGCTTTTAATTGTTTCATCGTCGGACCGACAATTCCTGCATCCATATCAAAACGGCTTCATCGGTGAGATTGGTCTGATACTGATCAAGCATCAGCAGCAAGTCGTCCTCATGGATCTGAAGTGGCGCTCCACGTGTATTGACTGTTTTCGCTAAACTTTAACTTATACACATTAGCAAACTTTGTTGCACACTGAAAACATGCCTGATAGCATTAGTTGTTTTAGGATTGTGATTTATTTATCTATTTCATCGTTTAGTTACATTTAGTCTTAGCATATGGTACAACTAACTTAAATTGCGGAGTCTTGACGTAATTTCACATTGATGTAAGTTAAAATGAAACGACTTTTAAACAAACTGATAAACGCAATTTTTAGACGTAAGCTGGTCCGTTACGTTACTGCTGAACTGAACTGGTCTTCGGGTATGTATCCGGGTATGAGCTGCATTTGCCATAATCTTATTTAATACAAGTTTAGATTTAGCTTTCCACTAAGCTGTATGGGTCCAAACCAGCTGCATTAAATATATGTAAATCGTACGATAATGTCATCTGCACTAGAAGTTAGTAACAGCACGCACACACACAGTCCAGACAACATGTCCGTTGCATCACGAAGTCGAACTTACTTAAACATTGAATTGCGTCCGAATATGTTCGATGTACTATCACAAGAAGGTTCTGGGCTGGATTAAAAGTTACTCTAGGGACCATCCGTTTTTATGCCCGCAATGAGAGTTTCATCAGCAGCAATGGAGGTATGACTCTTGTTCGTTGAAGGTGTAGTACAAAAAAAGTGACAGTTTCAATTTTGAGGAAAGCGCAAAAAATAATGTTTGAATATTCCTCCTATTTGAATATTTAATCAATTTTTACAGCTCCGTAAATCTTTCTGATAAAACTGTACGCAGCGAAAAATCCTATCGTGCCGGTGAGAATGTAGAACGTTACAACCATGAGACCTGTGAAGAGATGGTACAACATAAGCCATGCAATAATCAATCCTTCGCGTGCTGGGGGCTTATAAATGTACTCACCAGTATATCCCAGGTATAGCAACGTCGGTATGAATTCCGTTATATCGAGTTTCGTGAAGAAATAAAATATGCTATAGAACAATATGTACACGGCAGATCCTCCAGAAACGATGAAGCTTCTCCACCACCACCGATAATCCTGTACAAAGTGTAATTAAGGAAGTTGTTACATTGAATCGATAGTTTAAGATGCAGAACGCCTTACCTCAGCACATAGCTGAAAGTACGTCATCACGATGGATATCTGGGAACAGCTTACGACTAGTATGCAAAATACCAGGAACAAAAATCCAAAAAGATAGTAGAACTGATTCTGCCATATGGCCGAAAATATGAAAAACAGCTCGATAAAAACTGCCCCGAACGGTAGAATGCCGGCCATAAGTATGCACAGCCCGACGTTCATGTACCAGTGCTGATGCGGTATCTGGCGGGGAATCATGTTCGTGCGCACCGGGTGTTGAAAGGCTTGCTTTCGGTAACCGAAGTAGTATCCCAAAAATACTAACGGTAATGATATGCCAAACCATAACAGCAACAGGGCTACCATCGTTCCAAACGGAACGGCACCACTGGAGTCCTTGTCCCAGATGAAGAAATTCAGGAAGAAACATGTACCAAACACGAGACCCGGATAAAAGGTGGCCGTGAGAAAGGCCGCACGTTCCCAGTTCCGTCCTTTCATCGTTTTGTACAGTCGAGCCGAAAAGTAGCCAGCGATAAGGCCCATAAACACGTACAACATAATGCCAGCGGTCATAAGCGCACCACGAGACGAGGGAGACAACATTCCGAGCATGGCGATAACTAGTTGAATGGTTCAAGAAAACAAGCGTTAACATTAATAAATGGAATTCATATCGAAAGAACAGATTCAACTTACTGATGGTAATAAGTGCCATAAAAAAGATCTGTATGCCGCTGCCAATGATAGCAGCGAATAGTCTCGGATGTCGCGGAGGCCGGAACACGTCTCCATGCACCAACTTCCAACCGGTTTCCTCTAACGTATCTTCGATGCTGATACTGTCATCTGTGTTGTACTTCGCAATATCTCTACGCAGTGTACGGACCATTATCATCGTAAGTATACCTAGACAAGTACAGCAGAAAAAAAGTTCTTTAGCTACTTTGCAATCAATAATCCAAGCAATCGTTTCATCTCACCTGACAGGAAGAATACCACGACAAGCGAGTTGATGATGCTGAACCAATGAATCTGAACATCGTTCATTCCTAGATAAATGTCCCAACGCGACGCCCACTTGACGGATGATTCTTGCCAAACGACCGAATAGGTGAAGAATAGCTCCGTCCTACCACTTGGTGTTACAGCTTGTGGTTTGGGATTGTCCGGGAAAATGCAAGTGTCACCATCGAAGCTTAAAGAGTTTTTGTTGATCGAAAGTGTTTCCACTTCAAATCCGACGACGCGATACTGATTTCTAAGGTAAGAAAATATAACTATTACTATTCAACAGATTGCTTGCAAACGCTCGCTATAACGCACTCGCTGTGCAGATGATAAAACAGCCGGAATCGTAAATGATTGTTAATGAAAACATTCGGACCGTTCGTTTGACCCAAACGATACCCATGCTCAAACTGCAGCTCCATCGTATCTGGATTGACAAACTTGGTTGCTACTGGAAGATTGTCAATGATCCTGGAATGATAGAATATGTCCGTGTTTAGCTCATGAGTGTAAAGCTGGCCTACTTCATATACCACCACGTACAGATGGACAAAGTATTCGTGACGTATACGCTCTGCCACCTTCGCCGATTGTTCGTGGTCCCAGTTCATTGGCCGATCCTTGGAATTACACAGCAACTTGCATTGGATGTTTTCGGCCATCCGCACTTCGTACGGTGTATTGACGATACGGTCTCCCCGCAGCACTTCGCCAAGATTTTCGCTTTTGTACACTACCGTTCCGTTCTTTGGCAAGCAGAGCTGCAACGAGTAATACTCGTACGGAAGCTGCGTGTGTGTGCTGGTCATTTTGACGGCTTTAACATCAATCTTCTGTCCCTTCTTGAACTCCACCGGAGCAACACCGGGCACGTAGAATGCGGAACATTGGCCGACCAGCAGTACGAGGGTCACCATCCCTAGCATTCTCTGCACAGTCCATCGTTGATTCTGCAGGTTTGGTGTAAAGAAACAACAGTGCATGATTGATCTCGGATGCACAACTCGCCACTGTGTCACACACTGCATGGCAAATGTTTACTTTCTGTGGCCGAATTGGCGCTGGCCGATGTTTTGTGCGAAAAGTAAGCAAACTTTTGCGAGGAATCAATGAAACTTACCAGGTTTTCCATGTTCAGCTTCATCTGGACAGAAAACTCAAAGAATACATCGGGAAAACCGAATCAAACGACCACAAAACAACGATTTCCACCTAGGTGCTAACTTTTTTTTTGCGAGAAAAGGAAAACAATTTACGTACACAGCACTATGGTACGCGCCTTCGGTCATCAATAACGTCAACGAAATATGACGTGTGGAAAATGCATTGTTGGTTTTGGAAAGCACAAAATCTGAAATGCCGTTTGGAAAAGCGTTTTGTATGATTTATGGAAAACCATCAGCTTAATGGGGTTTTTCAAATTCTTGATAGATAATATTACGATCATTTTCTAAAAACAACAAGTTTCATGTGACCGTAATTTGCACATGTTCCTCCACCATGCGTTCAAGCTCGATCGAACTTTCCGAAAGCTCGATGCAATAAGGGAGCATTCTACTATCCAGTGTTTTCTTCAGCGACACGTTATTTCAATAATTGGCTAGATCTATTCGCGAGCATAAATGGCATCCCTTTACTATTTGTTACCAAAGTGCCTATGTTGTAATATACTTCGTGAACTTTTTTTTGTTCCTAGTTTTGAGCAATCATCACTATATGCAAAGCAATATGTAACTATATGCACGGGGGCGGCCCGGTGGTAGATGCGACAGCGGTGCCAAAAAAAGATGATGATGATGTCGTGTCATCGCTGGTCCGTAATCCTAAGAAAAAAAGATGATTAAACATATAGTTCTTCTTTCTTGGCCTAACGACCCCTCTTAGGTCATGCCTGCCACTTTTGGCTTACTAGACTTATTGTTGCCGCATAGTTGGATAGTCAGTCGTCACTATGGGGGAACGGCCCAGATGAGACTTGAACCCCGATCCTGCCGTGTGAAGATCCGCGCCACTGTCGCAACTACCACCGGGCCGCCCGTACTCCCAAACTTCTCATATTCATATAAATATTACTGTGGTTAAAATACGTTTAAGATTTCATAACACTCAACGTTGCATAACAGTTTCTTGCACGATGCGGTTCTACATTACGCATGTTTCATAAAGTATCTTTTAACGAATGGCACGTTCCAAAAGTCACTACACTCGAGCTGGTAGTAGTGAAGGGCTGTATCTTGCCATCGCTTTGAAATCCTATTTTATTTCCAATTGTCATCAACTAAGCCGCTAACCGCGTGAGGAGCGAAGAAAATTAAATTCAGGACAAGTCTATAAATTAACAATTAAGTCTTCTTAGAAAATGAATTATGTCCGGCGCTTGCAGCCAATTTGAATAATCGCAATCTGATAGCAGTCTACCCTCGTCCAGAAAGCATTTTTCCATTTTCTTGGCTACAGAAGAACACCTAATGGAGACACCGCAAGGTGTAGGTTCATCTGATATTGTACAAATAATTGAGCGTCTTAACAAAATGTGTCCCACATTTTGCAGCATTCCCGCAATACATGTAACGTACTAAGTCTGTAAATTTCACACCATTAATTTAAAACTGCTAAAGAATTGTTAGCAGCAAGGGAAAATAATAGGTATGAGGTTAAATTTATGATGTTGTTGATTTCATAAATCACATAAATGCATCAATTTGTTGTACATTTTCATGCAAAACGTATAAAATTTACTCTAAAACAAAACTATAATAATTATAAAACTATTATATTAATACCGATTCAGAGTGTAACAAAGATAAAAAAATCTTTTATTTATTTACTTCTCCTGATACATATTTTCATAAAAATGAGCGAAAATATTATTTATGCAAAATGTTCACAACCTGAGACACGCAAATGGCACTAGTACAGGCTCAAAATGGGTTGATTACGCAGTAACCCTGTTGATTCAACACAATTCCAGCGTCACATTTTTTCACTATCTCGTTTCCATCAGTCCCAGACGATGCTCACAAGCAATTGTTAAGAAGCGAAAGAATAGTTTGTTAAACTATTCCTACCAGTTTCCTGGAAGTCACAGTCATAGAATGCTCATTAGAGATGAGCACAAACTGTGCATCACGGCTGAGCGGCTCCAATGATCGCGAATTCCTGTATCATGTTATTCCGGAAGCTTATTTTTTCATGACCCATACGTAGGGAGAAAACGAAAATGGTAGGAAATCTCAAATGCAAACACAAACATTTTATCGTTTGCCAGTCTCGTGTCGCTCTAGTATCAAGTGCAAAGGCGGGCGCGTCCGTCATGAGGGGAGCCTGTGTTTTTATTTACACTTGATCCGTTCGCTTTATAAATCGGCACTGGAATGCGAAACTGATACTAGCTTAGATAAGATACACCAGACGGGAAAAAGACACTCGTAGCAACAGTTAGAATAGTTCGTTATTTTTTCTAGCTACGATCGTTAAATAACTATTTAATGGTTGTTAACCGTTAGCTTTTATTTTATTTTTCTGCTGAAAGGTTAAGGCATGGTTAACGGTACCTGGTGATGCGCTATTTTGAATCATTGAAAAGTCACAGTCAACGAGGATTAGGAGGGTACCGAGAGATTGAAATCTGTTTCATGAACACAATTTGCCCTACAACTACTACGAATGCGAACATTTGCTACTTCTGCTTCTACTACTACTACTACTACTACAGCACATGCTAGCTCTCCGAATCGAATGAGCTTTTGGATCCGCCCACAATTTTCCGAAACATGGCCACTGTTTGGTCGAAAACTGGGAAAGCTCCGAATGCTGCATATTGACTAGCCTTACTGTATGATTGGTACCATTTTCGACATTTCTCGTCGAGTGAAATTAAAACGCAAAAATGAGTGAAAATGCTCCGTTGAAAATAGGTACATTTTCATTACCTTGCTTTAAATATAAATGAAAGTAAAATATTTTCTTTAGTTTTACCAAAACTATTGAAATCAGAATCCGTTCAGATGTTTCCAACACGTATGAACTTGAATCGCCATTTTTATTTTACCTATTTTAATTTAATCAGCATGACACACAATTGTGTTATCAAATCACACATTAAAATATCATTGCCATTTTTTTATCAACAATGATTCAGTTCTTTATTGTAGTGTTTTTCAAATGTATTTAATTATACACAATAGCTTCAGGATATTCGCCAGGGATTGTTCGTCCATAAAGCTTTAAACTTGATTCTTTTCGTTGCACATGCCATTTAATTTTTAACATTGGAATGACATTGCCGCTGCCCTCAAGGTCAGGAATTTATCTATATGAAATAGCTGATTAATTCAAATCAATGTGAAGAATCATTTTAAAGAATTGAATTCTTATAGAAATGGAACCATTTATTCGTGGATATTATATGTGAAAATCGTTTATCTCCATTATACATCCGCTTTATTACTCGATGACGTTAAGCTTCGTTGTGCTACTGAATTACACCGCAATCAACCCAGCTGCGGTAATGAATACGGTTCAATCACTCCATAATGAATTTATCGTCCTGCTTCTGGTGGCCGTGGTGTGATGGATCAATAGATATAACACATGCTTTTACAACGTGTCTAGGATCTGGGCAAAATGTGCATCACGTTGATAGCTCAATTGCAATTGCGTCCAAAGAGAAGGAGTCTCTAAAGAGAGAGATAGGGTGAGAGAATGAGAGAGAATAAAAGAGAGAGAGATGCGTGCGATGAAGTTAGAAGATCGTCAAAAACATGCTTCAAGTACAATTTTGCACTCTTTAAATTTTACTTCAAACTATTTTTTATATTTTTTTGCTTCTTTTACTGATTTTAAATTGAATGTTTTATATGCTTTAACATGGTTTTAGCTACCGTTAATTTTAATCATTTTTTTTTACCTCACCACTTTTCCATTGCCTGAATTTTCTTGTTCACGTTAAGGCATTTCCATTCCAATCAGACATCCACATTGGCGTACTCTTTCGAACGCTCCGGGGGTTCGAGGGATCTGGTTATATCTCATTTACGTTGACTGACATCTATCCTGCACGCCCATTGCACATTAAACACGTTTCATAGCCTCACAACCCCCGCTCTTTCTCTCTCTCTCTCTCTTTCTTTCGCCCTCCAAAATGCTCCAGAGCGCGACAAATTGTCCGACAATCGACGAACGTTCGCTTCCGGCTACTTTGTCTAGCAGCGGTAAAATCTGGAGTTTTATTGTACCTCTTCTTTACGGCACGGTGTACTGTGACCTTTCGCCAGTGACGTCATTGGGATGCAGAATCAGGACGCTTCTTGAACGACGACATATAATGATAGAAGTGCGCCGGTGCATCGGAGGCGGTACAGGACGGTTGGCCGTCTTCCATAAATTAGACAGCTATCAGTGACTTCCTGGGGGTTACCGAACAAGCGTTAGTATCCTGCTGTGTTTCACGTTCGTCCTTAAGCTCATGAGCAGCATCACACACGCACACACGGACACACAGTCACCCGCATGCCACGAGATGGACCATGCATGCGATGCACGCGGATGCGGGAAACCCATGAAGAGGAAGCTGGGATCCAACGTCGACGATGGTGGGGGTTATCGATTTTCATTGATTTCTTTTGTTCGTGCGTTTAAACATTCGGCGTGCGCTCGCCAATGTGGAGTAGACCTTATCGCTGCAATGGCGTCGTTCGATCTGGAGACATGTGACGATACTGTTGGGACATCTTTGCATTGATTTTGCCGAGACGGTAGTGGTCCCCCGGTAGCTGTCGACGTGATGTAGAATGTGTTGCATTTTAAAGCGAAGATTATTAGTACCGTACATCACGCTTCTCTCGGTTAACTAGCGCTCTGTATCAACTGGATCAAGACTAATGCGTTGATGATCGTTTCAACTGTAAAATTCAATAATATAATATCATGCTGTGCTGTAAAGTTTTTGCTTCGTTAACTATGAGCTTACATTAAATGACGCCAGTTTTGTTTTAAAAGTGTAACTAAAGTGTTGAATAGATAGGGTTGCTCTGATACTTTGGCCAATACAATCTGCATGAAATCTGTGAACCAAATTTATCGCATGGCACGATCGTAGTCAGAAAGCTGTACGAGCTACGAGCGTCGCTTCGTGGCGGAAAATTTATTTTCCGTTCTATTTCATTTCATCGCTTCTAATCGCATCGGATGAGTGGTGGATTTCGTTGGAATTGGCATGCACAATTGAGCAAAATAAAGAAAAACAAAAATCGGTGTACAGATTCAGATCCCCACCAAACGTTCAACTACTACGCGTTGAGCGAAGGCATGATGAAGGAATGTTTATACTTTCCCACAGTATTGATGGAAACTAGACGAGAGAGCTCGTCGTCGGAGGAGTATGTTACAAATCTTTCCCATCCTTACCCGACACATCCTTCCGGCCGACCGCCTTCACCCGGCCTTCTGCTCCTTTTTTAATGCTGCCCATGCTGGCCGTGGGTAATGGTTCCGCCACAGAAATATGAACATGTATATGCCGTTTAAGGCGGATTACTTATGGGAGTATTATGTCAATAAAAAGGAAAACACTTCTCCACGTCCACAGTAAGGAACGGTCTAGCACGGTGCCGCAAGTGGATTCCGCAAACCATACGCTGCTGCTACCACCAGCAGCAAGGAAGGGGTCGCTCTATCATGGTACGGGGTTGTGCGCGTGTATGGCGCAGTTTTGCAAGGCGAGAACGGCACCGAAGAGACAGATACAGTCATCATATTACATGCCTATATGAACATCCAATCTTGTATGTCATCTAAGACGCACGCTTTCGTTCGGTCTGTGTGTGGCGAAACGGTTAACAAAGGGTGGCGCAAAGACGGGTAAGGAACACACAGGCACAGCCAGTGTACTTATGAAATGAGAGGATATGACGAGTGAAGGAGGAAGTCACGAAAATTATTGCCGTGGAATTTTGAAATCTTCCATAATTCGCATCGGTAGGGTGAGCCAACGACGGCCGGCGACCAAAAAAAAAACAACGAGAACGAACGAGAACTCAAAACATCCGCAAGCATTATGTCTAAGAGGATAGCGAAAAAATGGAACAAAATCAAGGATAACAAGTACATAAATTGATAAACTTTATTGATTCAAATGGACCGTATAATCGTATATCTATTGAAACGAACTCTACACGCTATGTGTCCAAACACATGGCATTTAGCCGGGCGTGTGGCTCTCAACGGATGGCCATGGAGCAATCTCGTGCTCTCGTGGTTGTTTTTCCTTTGCTTCGTTGTTTGGGTTCTTTGACTTCGACTTTTGAAAGCGAAGAATGGTTTTTGCCCTTCGAAATGGTAAGAAACACTTGAACGGCAAGGCGTGAATTTATCTGTCGCTCCAAGAACTCTAAGGAAACATCGGGTAAGCATAAGAAAACATCATCCAAACGGAGTGAGCTAAAAAAAATATTTTCAAAGTAGAGCAATCTGTTCTAGAAATTATTGGCGCTGCTTTAAGCAAAAACTTCAAAATTCTGACACAATTTTGCAAAAAAACAAACATTTCTGTTTTGATACTCTTTATGTTTTATTGAATTTGTATTAAAATACTGTAAAAATGTCCTGTGGTCTTTACTATCTATTATACCACTAATATCTTCTTCTTACTTGGCTGTACAACCACTAGACGTTATGACTTGTCATTTACTGGGTTTCCTTGACTTTGTTTTACCCTTAGCTTGATAGCCAGGCAGTACGGACGGGTTTCGATACTCGTTCCTGTCTTGTGAAAAGCAACGTCGCTGTCGTCACTACAACTGGACCGCCTTATGTGATATTTATATCATTAATATACATAGTTTTAAATAGTTACTAATTTGAATGACACTCCTTTACGCAGCTAAACAAAACTTTCTGATGGATAACTGACTATTAATATTCGCAAGATTTAGAACGAAACATATCAGTTTTACCAGGGGTGACTTTTGACAAGTTACATGTGTTCTGTTTTCACTTTCAAAATCCGGCCAACACGTGATCAACTACGGCAGGATCATTAAAGTCATGATGCTACGCCCAGAAGTGTGTGAGAGTGTCTTCAGTCAGTGATAGATGACGGATTTCTAATAATTGGACATAATCCGATCTAACCGGTGGCTATTTCAACGCTAAGGGTGTTTAAATTCAACGCCCCTAACGCTTTGAGGCGCTAGTGGAAATGTTCAGCAGTAATAGGTCCACGCTCAAAAACGGACGACCATACCCAAAAAGCAATCAAATTTAAAACAACAAATCGTTGGCTAAGTGATGTGATTTGTGGTTGAAGCTGTATGGTTGGGTGGGAAAGCTTGCTTGCAGCAGAAATTTAGTATGTGCTACATCCAGAATGAAGTGTCCTATTTATGGGGTGACCTCACGCAAACACTACTGGCAGTACGGTATCCTACCTTTGAGAGCAGTTTTCCGGTAGACGCTCAGTAGGTGGTCCAATCTTCACGTTTTATCATCCACCACCAGAGCAAGAGAGCGCGGCATGAGTTTTCTACTACTTACGGCACCCAACCATTGGTCACGGTTTACGCACCAGAGCACGACTACAAGCGGGAACAATGACGAGTACCGGAGGGTTGGTTGAAAAGACGTCGGACAACATTTTCGTTTAAAGTTGGCATACTTTGCACAGTGTCGTGAGCGTTTGCTCTGTGCAGTAAAAGGTACCTTCTAGCTCAACCCTGCCATGCTTGTAACGAGACCATTTCCCATGCTAGGGGTGGAAGCAAATTGGGGGAACAGACGTAGGTGGTAAATTTTTCGGTGTGATTTTCAGCCTCCGATTGTGCCGCGATGCGTAAACAATTCAAATCAGAATTTATGGCGTTAAAATATCTGCCCTCTCGCTGCTTACAGTTGTTGAAGCGTTGAATTTTTACACCACAGATTCACTTACAAAATGTCCTTTGGCAGGGATCTGCAAACCGTCGGACGGTTCGTCAGGAGGGAGAATCGTACCGGTTCTGTGTACTTCTTCTGTTGCTTTATGGTACATTTTTATTGAGCTGCATTGAAAGTGTTTCGAAAACTGTTTGTAGAAATGTAATTGTTTTGATTGCCAGCAAGTTTGTCATCCGTGATCTTACCGCACTGGCAATGGTCTAAAGTCCTGAAGTAATTTTACATGAAAACTTACCAGCAAACTCTATGTGTTCTGCAATGTTTATTGTATTTTACTATGTCATATTTATAATCTATCACATTCTTGATCATATTCCGTTAGACATTATGTTCCGTTGGGTAAACTGTCATTTAATGCGTTTGAATCAATTCAAATCGCAGTCTTATGTGAAAATACTTTAATATAAATTATTTCACTAAAATTCAATAGAAAATTCTTCAAAGTTTAAAAAAAATATCCTTTAGTTAAGTCACCGAAACACATATTGAAGAAACAGATTTTTGCTAAAAGAGAAAAGTGTATTAAACGTATCTGAAATGAGCAGTGATCCAAATTGGATTTGCTTTGATGTACTTTGCAAACTCGTTGCGACTGCCTCCACCAGGATCAACTACCAGCATCATCAACCAGCCCATTACCAACACCATTACCGAGTAGTAGTAACCACGGCGCAGAAAATCCTAACGGAGCAAAGAAAATCCCATTCATGTATTCGATGCCACCTTCCACTGGTTGAGCAATCGGCGAGGGATCGCAGGATTTCCTTTCCCTTAACTGATGAAGTGATTTTATAAACGCGTCTTTTAACAGGACTTTAATTGTCTGCCGGCAAGTGGAACGTGGCGCAACGCATGGAACGATCCGGTGGTGATGTCGCACTAACTAACCACCGGAAGCCTAACCCTCGTCAACGCTAAAATAGGGAAGCTTGTTTTGCCCCGGCTCCGAACCCGGCAATGAGATGACTTATTTATAAAACAATAAATTTCAAAGGGCCCGTGGCTGTGTTTAGCGGTGGAAATGTACGTCAATGATAGCGTTGTAGGATGATGATATTTTACATTTCCTTAGGACTGCCCCGTAGCTGATATCTTCTTCGGAACCATTTTTTGTTGCCGTTGTTTCGCTGTTCCGATTACTTCCTGAGCCTTATGAGGTTAATTCTTCGGAATGCTAACAGTCGATAAAAATTTCTTAAAGAAATACACAAGTCACGGTGGTGTAAGATGCTAAGGCACCCCTTCAACACTCTCCTCAAGTACAAGGCGCAAATGTTATCAAATTTGCGGTCAAATTCACGCAATCTTTAACAGTCATTCAAGCTCACCGGCGGACCAGCGACTTCGATGGGACAAATGAATAATTTGGCACGGAGGGAGAACCTTTCGCAGGGGTGAAAACGTTTCCCCGTCGAGAAAAAGGGGCAAAAATCAGGTCCGCTCTGAAAGGGGCCGTTTGACAAAGGCGTGCAAATACGCATGCAAAGTACGCACCGCGTACTATCTGTTACAGGGATTTGGTCACGGTTTGCCCCACCGGCACGACGCTGGCAGCAGTGAAGATAATTAATTCAATTACAATGATACACTTAGCATAATGTTGTCATACTCGAATAATTTATAATCGTCGGTAAAATGCAACAAGAGTGATTTTTGCAGTGTTGGCATTCTTGTTTTTTTTTTGTAGAATTTAATAATGTTACTCGCCGCTCGCCAATGGCCGCTTTGTTTTACAAAATTTCTTTAAAAAAGGATATCTGTCAATATGTTTCAATAGATGATCAATCATCAGTACGGAGGAAAGATGTTGTAAAACTCTTTGCTATCTTACTACGTTTTTTGTTGGTAGATTGTTAATATTTGTGTTTTTTCTGCATTCGTTTAAACAACAGCAAGGCACTCAAGCTTTATTTTTTGTACTTTAAAGGCATTAAATTATTCCGAATTGTTGGCAACCATTTCAAACTTGATATTTGAATACTATTGCTTTAGAGAATTTATCAATTGTTTCATCTTATTTCCCTCTACAACTGTTGTCTTAGAGAATGACTTAGAGATAAATATCACTCAAATTCTTTTTTCTTTTATTCGTGGAGTTGATAATACTAGGACAGTCAACGCACTACCTTTGAAGATTGGTAAGCACTTTCAGGTTTTCTGCGCGATTAAATTTTACGGAAATAAAATAAGAAATGCAGCATTGTCCTGTGTCCTGGCTACCCAAAAATCTTGTAAAACCCTTAAATGTTCCTGCGAGAGCCCATCGCGCCAGATTATTCGTTCCATACGTTGAAGTAAGTTCTGGACAACATAAGCATTGTTGTACAAAATACATTTCTATGCAATGATTAATCACTCTGAATGAAAGTTTGACGGGCCTCGTTTAAAAGATCTCGCTAGATTCACATAACAGGGTTTTATTCGACAAACCCTTAGTAAAAGGACCTTTTCCAATCATTCGTATATAAAATAATGGAGGAGTAACTTAACGCTGACGCTTTGGAGGAGTTCAAATAATGCAAACGCTTATATTTACGTAAGTTATGCCAAGATACTTTCGATGCAAACACTATCAAACTCAAAGTCTTCGTTTCGCGAGTCGCGTTTCACCATCAGCTGATCTAAGCTTATCAATTAGTAACATTTGCTGGACCTATTTTCCAGGCATTCATCAATATGTTGCTAATGTTTTAGTAAGTAGGATTCTCTGAATTATTTTAAAAGCGGGTTAGAGCTAATTCTAATATGCCTACGAGCCTAGTTTCATGTTAATATTTAATGCCAATAAATTGACTCAAATAAAAATTACATTTAAATAGTTTTAAAATGATCAAATAAAAAACTTCACATATTCCTTCGCTATTGGCTAATTATTTCGTCTATTATAGAGGAAGGCAGAGATTTCTGTTAGCAAAGGAGTTTTTTGTGTTGTCTCAATTGTGTCTGACTGTCAACCAACCACATGCCAGGTTCACCCCTGACCTGTATCACTGAAAAAATGAGAATTTAATATTGAAACATTATGCATGATGAGAGGCCAAATCGAGTGCAGAACAAATTTTCAACGATCCGATAATCGTTTGGTATGATTCCGATGTCTCCTATCTTTCGATCTCTCACTGTCTCATTGCCAACGCCACTTGAAACCCGGTGCAATCCCTGGTGAAGATTTTATCATTGGAAAAAAGGATTCAGGTTTTTTTTCTACTAAGATTTATACTCACAACGTGCGGTTGTAACGTACCATGTTCATGTTATTTGTATGGATTTTAATTGTAACATGTGCTTGAAAACATATTCAAATTATAAATACGTTTTAATAATTTTTATAACACAAAACCGCTTGTCAAAAATTTCAAATTCTCAATATAATTTCACAAAAACGCTTTGTTCTATTTTAGATCATTTTGACTTGTTGCATCGTCCCATCTAGGACAATGTCTGTGTAATCTCTGAGCGTTCATTGTTTCGTCTGAGTGCACGATGGGTGGTCGTCTATCTATAATCGGCAGATGTCAAGATGCAGCTAAACGATGTCACATTTATTAAACCATTTTGTTATAATCAATACAAGAAAAGCTGGTAAAAGGGTATAGCATTCATTGTTCCGTTAAACCATGCGACGAACGATGAAACTTATAAGAATTTTTCTAAACAAAATTATATAAAAAACTTTCATTCGATGTAACGCTCGACACTATTTGTTATCACATCTCTCTTTACGATGTATATTTACGTGTAAACAACTCCACACCCGGGAATATCCACATTCCGCACGCATCATTCGCTGTGAGTGATAACTCTTTCAATTGCCTTCACTGACAATTAAATTTAGTCTTCATGCTTCCGTGCCGATCGTGTGCGCCGTGATTGAGATAATGCAATTGATGAATCGGGCGATGAAATAGAAATAATTGCCACCTTCGTAATTCCCGGCACGTTGTCAAACGCTTGTTCCGGGGTAGCATGGAACATTCGTCGGATCCTCGCCCGGACGGAGCTGCGGTCAGTTGCTGCAAACGACAATCCCTCTCCATCCCATCCCATCCCAACAGCCAACGGTTTCTTGCCCCCGCGTTATCCACATCATTTAATTTATCCAGCAGGACGGACTGTTCGGCAGGTCCCATAGCAGGTGGGACATTTTCACCTTCAAGCGACACCGATACCGAACGGTTGTAGCAATTGTTTACCCACGGTTGATGTTCCTTGTTAGTGGCCCACTCCAGCAAGGACGCAATCATGGATAAAACATTATCTGCACCCTCATTATTTGTACAAGATTCGCTATCGGTTCCAATCACTTTATTGGGAGCCACTATTTCAATCCTCGCATCCTAACGCTGACCCCGGGGTGTAGTCGCTTGTGGAGGTGGCATCGTTTTCGACACTGCACGAAGCACCTTCAGGCACTGACCACTCGTTTTCGTACGTCAATTGCTACGTTACGAAGGATTTTGTTATTCCGAGCACATTTTGGCGGTAGTTCTTCTACACTTCTTGTCCAGCTCTTGGTGCGCAAAAAGAACTTGTCGAAAGATTGCTGGCTGATGTCGTACACGTTCTAGGTTAAAGCATGTAAGCATGTCGTCCCTTGGATGATGATGGCTATTTTTTCCCCCGTTTCTCTTCAAC
>KZ061904.1:82402-99061 GCA_002091835.1 Anopheles maculatus
GCAGGAATCATTCCTACCTAACGAATGGTACAATCAAATAGCCATTACAGCACGCTTCACTTACCCAAAAGGCTATAAATTCGATTAACATCATCGCTATTCAATGCCAAGTCAAACTAATGTGCGCTCGGTCACATATAAAAATAAATAACGACTGATTAGAAAAGACTCTCCGCTTTCACGTAAAAGCAAGGAATATGGGCGATTGACTTCACTAAATAACAATAAATAGATTGTGCATCGTACTGTGCACGAGTAGTAGCAGCGGTAGTACAGCAGCAAGCCCGGTACTATCCATCCTATCCATCCGGCATGTCCTCCAAGGTACGCTTTGTTAGGGAAATGGACCGACAGTGGCCGGTCGGTTTTCCAGCCCAAAATATGCCACCCGAGCACACTGCTGGCAGCCGTACGGAACGGGGCGCATTATCACATTCCACTCCATAAAAACTGACCAACTCCAGGCCAGTCTTGATGGACGCCCGGACCCGCTTGGCCATAGACCTAATGTGTGTTGCATCCCTCGGGGGTAACACTGGACGGAGGCGGAAGAAGCTGGACAATAGCCGATGATAAGACTGACGTGGAAATTTATTGCCCGGCACGCGTTCCCAACCGACCAGACACACGGTGTCCAGTTGGACAGAGCGTTTAAAAAACTGTCCTACATTTCGACGGTGCCATTTTGCCCCCTTTCGTGCTCCGAATCGTTTCCGTTCTATTTTTTATGCACAGCTAATTGTCCATGACTTTCTGTGAGAAATAAAAAAAACCAAACGGCCAGAAGAACCCTGTAAAAGGATTGCCTTTTTTACGGGCAAATTGACACGCAATTCTAATAATGCTTTCCAAAAGTTAAACAGTGTTGTGTGACGGAAGGTTACATCACCGAAAGAAAAACATCAAAATCGAGCAAAACCAATAGAACTGCAAAAGCCGTTCGATCCGCCATCGATTACCGATTACTTCGTTTGGTTTCGCGGTCCAGCCTAGAAGGTGCTTGTGGTGAAATGGTGAAACCGAATGAATGGGTCCCCCGGGACAATTAGTTCATTATGTTCTCCTTCGGTTTCCTGTCCCGACTGCTGTCCCGTACGCGCCTTACCAACCTTCCCTGCTATTTCGTAGACTGACTTTAAGCACTAGATTATCCTTCCCTTCACAGTTGCACACAAATCGTACGGGATAATCGATAGCCGAAAGACTATGCCCAAAGGTCAGCCGCTAGCGTGACGAAAGGCGGTCCAGCGATTTGATTCCGATGCTTATGCTTTTCCCCACCCTTACAGGACACAGGTTTTTTTCTCCTGTTTTCTTCCGGTAAGTTTGGTGTTTGGTTGACCATTCTCTTTGACTTTGTGTTTGGCGAAATCCCCTTTTCGCTCGCCCTTTCGGTGCGATGTTCATGGTTCGCCCCGTTTCCCGTTCGAAGACAATGTACGGAATTGTCCGTTTTGATTTATGCCTGAGACGCAAGTGTGGCATTATGCTGCACGCGGAGTTATTTATGGGAATCGATACAGTGGAAAACTCCCTCCGATTCGTTTTCTTATGTTTTGGCCGTTTGTGTGTCATTGATATTTATATAGATTAGAAAATGTCCTTCAGCGCCCGTTTAGCGTTGGGTTAAGGGGTGGCTTGGACCACTGGACCGGATGTTTGGACCAGCAGTCGAGGCTGCCCAGCAACTAATCGTTCGAATGTCTCACCCCCGGAAGCTGGGTAGGATTGCATCAATTACTTTAGCACTTCGGCGGCCCGGTATGGAATTTCTATCCGCCTTTTGCTGGAATCTGTCCAAATCGTTGTCTACCAATGTGCTGTGCTTTGGTACGGTAACAAGTGCACTGCACTGTCTAGAGCGGTTGTCTTTGGAGCATTTAATTGTCCATCGGCTAGATTGGTTCCGTTCATTAGGCGTGGGGTATGCGGCGCATCTTATTTAGCAGGTTTCCTAGATGAAAAACGAATAAAAACAACGACAGCACTAGCTCCATTTGAAAGTATAATGCAATGTGAAGCTGCCTGTCCGTGTCGGAGCACCGGCGTCAAAGAAAAGTAAAACAATCGATACAAGCGAAGGAAGATGAAGCTGTGGAAATGAACGGAAATTATCCTTTCCGGTTCCAAGCAGAAACCGAATCGGTTATAAATATTAATTCATTTCCGTAGCGAAATTCTGTTTACTCAGTGGCGGAAGCGATTGGCCATATTGGCTAATATGATTTGTACCAATTTATGCTTTTTTTCCCCCCCGTTTCTAGCGACCAACGGTGGCGATGGTGGCGCCACAACCGATAGCATCCATTTGTGTCAGTATTGTACCGGGCATAAAGCCCATGCCAAGGTCCCTTGCGGAGAGCATTTTTACGTCCCAGCAATTAGGCTACGAGCGAAACCGATCGAACTTGATTTACCACATTCATTCCGACTAGAACGGTGGAAGTAGTAACTGCATAACAGTTGATTGTTGATTTTATCATAATTACCACCAGTTGTGTGTGAGTTGGTGGATTGGTGATCCGCCACTGTGTTTACTTCCGATTCGAAGCGATTGGCCATATTGGCTAATATAATTTGTACCAATTTATGCTTTTTTTCCCCCGTTTCTAGCGACCAACGGTGGCGATGGTGGCGCCACAACCGATAGCATCCATTTGTGCCAGTATTGTATCAGGCATAAAGCCCATGCCAAGGTCCCTTACGGAGAGCATTTTTACGTCCCAGCAATTAGGCTACGAGCGAAACCAATCGAACTTGATTTACCACATTCATTCCGACTAGAGCGGTGGAAGTAGTAACTGCATAACAGTTGATTGTTGATTTTATCATAATTACCACCAGTTGTGTGTGAGTTGGTGGATTGGTTATTTCTTATTTGAAGGGCTAATACTAGTGCTCCTAATTTTGGCGCTGGTCTACGATTTGACTCGGTTCAACGAGTGTGTTTAACGAGACTTGCCGCATTTTACGACAAGAGACTATGTGCTCTATGCAAACCAATTTGGCTTATAAATATTTGGGCCTTATAAATATAATACTGTTTTAGGTTGCAATGCATAACTGTTTACGTGCATAAGCGTTTGTTTGGTGTTGTTGAGCCTAGGGTGAAATAATTATAGCTCTCTGTTTGTTTTAAAAAACGAACAATATGCAACAATTCTAAAGAGTATTTGTTTGGTATTTATTGATTAGTTTATAGTTTACGATTAATTTAAACATTTATATTCTAGATCTAGAACTTTATCTGAACAATAAGCAAAGGCGCATAACACAAGAAAGAAAATACGCAAAGAAACGAAATGTACATACCATTGCATTTCTTAAACTGTTCCCTAATGTTGAAAAAACTGTACAACGCAATGCTGCCCATCATTACAGAATTCATTAGTGTCTCGTACGTCAAACTTTGCCGCTGCTGCTAACCTACTAAACGCTTCCATGCACGCTGCAAACAATGAACAACCATTTCGTCAGTAATTGTTGACCTGCGACTCTAACAATTAACGTAATTGAAAAGGCGCATCCTGCTGCTCATGCTGCAGGCGCTTGCTTCTGTTTTTGCAACTTTCAACTCCATCGTGAGTGTTCCTACCCCTGCCACCAAGACCAACAATCACCCGACAACGATTTGATGCCCTCGCATCCAGTGTGTGTCTTCACTGTGGCGGTGTGGGTGAAATGTCGGTTCCGAGATTCATCAAATCACTTCCCGAATCCACAAAACCACGTGCCTTGGTACATTTTGTGGCGCACATTATAGTACGAGTATTTACGCAAATCGTTAGGGTGTAAATAATTGTCATTAAATATTTGATTTCCCATCATTGTTCCACTGAGGTTAGGACCCGGTTCGCTTCGGCAAGGATGCCGACTGAAGTCGCGAAACTCTTTTTAACCCTTTGCCACGAACCGTACCGATCCGGACGATGTAGCTCTTCGCAGTTTGAATCCATCGGGCAATGATAAACAAACGATTCGATATACAAACTGGTGGTGGAAAAGTTTCGCAAGACTTTAGTTCGGTTCAATCATGCTCGTGCCGGTCGGAAGGATTTTATTTAATTATCATCTACTGGTCCGGCTTTTGAACCACTTTATCGAAAGCGTGCAGTCGATTAGATCACCAAAGCGAGGTGAGCATCCCTAGTGACTCGGGTCGGATTTGATGGCATGAGCAATGTTTTACCACGAAAATCTTCGGGAAAGCCGCACCGTTGAACTATATGTAGAGTTCTTGTGCCGAAATCGTTAGCATATGATTCTAATTAGCATACTTCTACCGACGATTCGAGCCTGTCGAAAGATTGACGTTGTGCTGTTTGTCTTTGGTTTTGGTTGAGTGAATATTAATTTAGATAAGAGCCTGATTGAGTGCATATCATACGATCGGATGCTATGTGAGTAGTAAATATCACTCTAACAGCATTATTGGATTACGATTTCCCAAATCATTTCGTACTTACCATGTTTGTCGCATTTCTTCCTTTAATCGGAGATTGAACTGAGCGAGATTTTATGCAGCTCATTGAAAAATAGTTTTCACAAGCCTTTTGATACGTCGAAATGAATCACCGATGATGGTCCGCGAGAAGGTCGTTGGTCGCCAACTCTAAGTTCGGGAAATCACAGCTGTTAAGACAGTTTGCCTAGACATTCGCTTACCATAGCAAAGCATATAAAATGTGTATGAAATGTCGATTCGGATAGAAAATTGAAAGCTAGGTTCGTTTTTAACCTTTTCAATAATTGCACACACAAAAAGTAAGCGAGCTGACAACTTGACGACACATGCGCTAACACAAGGCTAGGCAAGGGTATGAATTTGATAACTAATTTAGCCGCTGCCATGGACGGTCGGTGGGCGCGACTGTGGCTGTAGAGTTTCCATAAAAAAATGCTAACATATCGAAACGCTACACCACCGTTCACGTCACATGGTAGGTGGTGTCGTTGAACAGTTGTAATATTGATCGACTCCGAGGGCTCGTTTATGCGACAATCCGGTGAAAGATTATTATTTTATCAAGTGTCTTTAAAACCCGAAATCAAATTAAAGATTCTTGAAAATATGTCGTCTATTATAAATATTTTCAAATCACACAGTAATAATTACATTAAAAATCATTTTTATTCACCAACATGGTTACCGTAAATCGTTCAACATTCCGCATAAGCTCGATCAGGTCGTTTACCTACCATCAACCTGCTGCGAGCCGACCAGATCGAGCCAGGCCAGGAAAAACGATCGCATACGGCCTAGAAACTGTTACTAACTGCAACATTGGCATTTTCAATATTCCCGTTGGTAACGCACGGCCACCAACGTGCGCCGTGTGTTTGGCGTTTGGCCGATGAACGATCGGTGCTGAAAATGTGCCCAAAAAAAGCTATGTTTCCAGTAACCCCGTGCACGGGTCGGTTGCTGACTGGTTGGCGTGTGTATCGTATAAGGTTAAATCTGCAGCCGTTTCGTAATTTAATGCCCTGTCGCCTGGCAAACGTCAGATGAGTTGCGCGCCAGGTCACCCTACAGACACGGTGTAAAACGGTGGGTTGGCATTTCATTTTGCAGTTGTAATATAATGATTAATTTCTCTTTAAAAAATATTTCCGGTAGGAATTTTTTTTTTAATACAAATGTGGGTTAGTTTTTAGGGCGAAATAAAGCTAGACTAATCATTTGAGCCGTAGAAACAATAACCAGTAGTAGACTTAAGAAATTGCACTTATGTTCACAGCAGTTACCAGGCCGGCTGACGACTTTAACACATATTACGTACAAGTTTATAAAGTTTTAAGGCTAGTTCGTTGTGGTTTTGATCCATCTACTTGAATAATATTATTTTTGAACTCTTATTTTAATAATTAACATGAAATACAGTTTGAAAAAAAAAAATTACTTTTTATTTTATTTTTTTATTTAATGTATAGTATGACGGCCGGGGGCCGTATTGTCTAAAATTACTTTTTATTTAATAATTTCTAATTAACACATACACTTTAAACTTCAAATTAATTTGCATTATAAATTTAATGTATTATAAATTTTGCTGTTATTTGCTATGTTTTTAGCAAAATTTTCTGAAATAATTTCATCTAACATTATTTATTTATAATTTTCTTACAGTTTTCATATTTTGTATTGAAAGCAACTGTTACTTCGCATTTTTTAAGAATTTCTTTCAAAATATTTTTCTTGTTAACGCTCTACTTCCATCCAGTCCGTTTCACCTCGCCCATCCTTGATGTTATGCTTGCGGCACAGGTGAAGTTCCTTCCAGATTGGTTTCGTTTCAGCACAAACTTCGACCGCCGGGATGATTCCCAATTTATTTTCCGCCCGATTTGATCCGGTACATTCGTGCTCAATCTGCGTTCCGTATCGGAAGATTGTTGTGTTGCAGAGAAGTATCACTGTACCGTTGCTTCCGTAACAGTCGAACGGGTTTTTCTTTTTCCATCCTTTCGGAATGGTGGTAATTTGCAGCGGCGTAGAAAATATAAAGAAACCCTGCCCGTACAACGACAACTAACAATCTCCCTTCGGTGAGTATTATCATTCGGAAAGAACAATGTATAACAAGGCTCGGGGTTTCCCCCAAAAAAAAAAGGACACTTTCTATCAGATGCTCGCTCTGCCTGCACTCGGCTGCATGTCCAGGTTTGGGTTTGTCAACCCGCATACTTACAACCTGATCGACATCGTCTCCTATGCCCCCGGAGGCCGATCGAATGCAAAGTAAGATAGACCGGGAAGCATCCTTTTTAGCACCACCATCCATCCATCCATGCATACCTACCACACACCATCCCATTCAGTGGAGCATAAAATTGTGCTCTGGAATCGCGCGTAAATCGTTAGCGCTAGTAGTGCTGCTAATGCCACGCGTTCGCCAAACTTGCATATTCGCGGTGGCACGTTCGGTGCGCCGATTTGCTGATGATGTTTGAGAAACGGTATGGTTGTGGAACAGTTTGCACGACTTTTTCGCCGCCCGGAGATTGTCAGCGCTGTAAATTGTATCAATCAGCAGTCAGCTTCGAAGACGGGCAATTGATTCCAATCAAATCCTGTATCGTGCTGGCATCAAATTACCTCGCACAGCAGCGCCAAGTGTGGTGTGTAATGTTAGAAATTTGTCACAATTTGTCTTGTTTCGTAATATCGCTTCCCTAAAGCGCACCCGTAGTGCGGCAAGTACGAGTGTTTGTCTTGTTTCTTGTGCTACATCACTCTGCCACTAGCAAGGATTGTTTCCGATTTGTACGGCGAATGTAAACAACCGATCTGTAGCGTATCTTCAAGGGATTAAACGGCAAAACCCCTTAAGGACACGCGACACACCCGAAAGGGGCATTTAATCAAACACATTCGCGTACTTGCCATAGACGAGCCGGACATCCATTTGACCGCTATTTCATGATGTTTACGCTGGACGACGGCCACCAGTTACCCATCGGAGCGATACAATCCGGAGCACGATGCACGGTTTTTCACCCACAAATTTATGCACATTAGCGTACAAGAAACCCACACCACACAAACATTATCTTACTGGTAAACCGGTTCACATCCCGAGCTGACCAGCGGCCGGTCGTTTTAGGATACTGGCAATGTCACGTTTTGCTCATTAGAAGTCAAAAATCGACCCCGTTCCCTACCGATGGAACTCCCGAGCAAACACTTGGACCGGGATCGGTTGGATTGGAGAACAGCCTTCGCACGGAAAAAGAAAAACATGAAAACTAAAACGGTTCAAAGCGTCCAAAAACGGATCGGATGCTGTAAGCGAGGTACAGAGAACGATGGTAAACAGCCATAAATAGGGCTGCCGAACGATATCAAACTGGTACCGGATGCGGCCGGCTTGAGTGTCAAATACGGTACGGTCCGAGCCGGGTCGCCAACAAACCGGAAACGGATTAGATGTCTTAAGAAATGATACACATAATGGACGTCTTAAGTAAATTTCATTAAAATTTTAAACGCTTTGCATTCGACCCGAACCGCACCCAAAGAATCGGCTCGATCGAAGGCAACCGGGGGATTGGTTGGTTCCGAGGGTCCGAAAAGTAATTTGCTGTACACGCTGGTGGGTTTTGCTTTGGCACAGAATAACTTTTCTTTGCTCTGCTACCCCTGCTACCCCCGCACACTTACAAAGCAAACGAATCCGATTTATCATAAAGTGCGCATGCAATTTCGTTTCAACAAAAACCACCACTAAGGGTTGGCTGGTAAGGGTCGCGAACCGAACCACGGCACTCGCTCGGGCGTGAATGTTTTTGAATTTAAATTCAAATCTATTTATTATCTCTGGTCAATATCTACTTTGTACTTTCATGCACAGTCCCACACACACACACACACACACTGCGCTTCTTGTCGAAAAGCGTCCCCGTTTGGCATCTTAAACGTATCATAAATTTGCCAAATGTTACATAAACCCCATTCCGTGTGCTGTTGGAAAGGAGTGAAACGTTTCGGTAAACGTGGGCAAATCCACAAAATCATATCTTCATAGCAGTACGGTGCTACAAGCTCTCGCTCTCTAAATCAACTCTTTTCAAAAACTTTCTAGTGAATCGAAAAAAAAGGGACTGAAAAGAAAAATCTTTTGATTCTCCAAATTTCATGCCTCATTCTCTACGCGCTCGAACTTGTGCTATTATTTTAAGCACCGTTTTGACGAATGGCACTACACGACTTTGCACAACATTTAACCCATTCCGGATTGCAGTTACGTTATCTGAGGTGGGGGGTTTTTCTTTT
Source organism: Anopheles maculatus (assembly GCA_002091835.1). Taxonomy (NCBI): domain Eukaryota; kingdom Metazoa; phylum Arthropoda; class Insecta; order Diptera; family Culicidae; genus Anopheles; species Anopheles maculatus. The sequence continues at coordinate 91,179 of KZ061904.1, forward strand.
GACGAAGTTCGGGCCAGTTCATATTTTGGAACGTTCTCTTATCAGCTGTAAATGTAAAGTAAAGCGCTATGTACGTGATAATTGTAACAGCATGACGAAAGGGTACATATTGAAAATGTCATGAATATATATCAGAAAATACGTAGAATATTGTTGAATAAATTTTAAAAGTGTTAAAAATGTTATACGATATTCAAACTGTTGGAAGAGGTTGCATACATTTTATTGAAGGTTTAATACACAAGAAGTTATAAAAATTTGTTAAAGTTTTAATCGTGTCAAAGTTTTACTATAACATGAAACAATCCGGGCGCTGTCGATGTCTAATAAAACAAATCGCTTTCTAATCCCGCCTAGCCATTTTCCTTGTATGCAGGAGTGACTTCCCAGATGCAAATTCAGGTCAAGATGCCCAGTAATCGTAGCTCAACACCGATCCAAAGATATAGTGCTAAGGAAAAAAAGAGGAATCAATTCTGTGTTAAACCCGATTAAGCTCTGTTAGTCGGTTGATAGTTGGGCTTTTGCTGCTAATTTTATTATACTTTATTTTACACATCGGAAAATCAACCACTGACCAGATATTCACCATGCGGCAAATCTTGGAGAAGATGGCGGAGCAGCAGCTACACTCCTACCATCTCTTCATTGATTTTAAAGCCGCATATGATAGCATAGCCAGGGTAAACTATACGACGCAATGAGCTCATTTGGAATCCCGGCCAAGCTTACCAGGCTTGTACGTATGACAACGACCAACATCACATGCCAGATGAAGGTGGATGGAAAACTCTCAGGGCCCTTTGCTACCACCAAGGGTCTGCGCCAGGGAGACGGGCTTGCTTGCCTCCTATGCAATCTGGCGCTAGAGAGGGCCATCCGAGACTCGGAGGTGGAAACTTCGGGAACCATCTTCTATAAGTCACTCCAGATCTTGGCATACGCTGATGACATAGACATCATTGGTTTGAGGCTCTCCTATGTAGCAGAAGCTTACCAAAGGATCGAGCATGCGGCACTGAACCTCGGGTTGGAGATTAACGAGGCAAAAACCAAAATGATGGTGGCACCACCAGCAGCCCTGCTAACAAACACTGATTTACGCAGGGGTGATGTACAGATAGGTGATCGCACCTTCGAAGTCGTCCAAAACTTCTCCTATCTGGGGTCAAAAGTCAGCGCCGACAACAACATAGACGTTGAATTGCGCACAAGGGTGCTGGCTGCCAACCGGTCATACTACAGCCTGAGGAAACTTCTCCACTCAAAATGCCTGTCGCGACGGACGAAGCTGGGACTGTACAAAACCTTTATAGTCCCAGTACTCACATACGCCTCTGAGACATGGACTCTGTCCAAAACTGACGAAACCCTCTTAGCCGCGTTCGAGAGGAAGATGCTCAGAAGGATTTTTGGCCCCGTATGTGTGGAAGGACAATGGAGGAGCCGCTACAATGACGAGCTCTACGAGCTGTACGGTGATCTCACCATCAGTTCCGGTGAGCTGGTCATGTCATGAGAATGGTACCGGACAACCCAGCCCGTAAAGTCCTTTTAGGCCGTCCACATAGACAGAAGAGGCGTGGTAGGCCCAAACTGAGATGGAGCGTTGATGCGTCTGCCAGAACGGCCGGGATAATGGATTGGCAGACGATGGCGCTAGACCGTGAGCAGTATCGAGGATTGTTGCAGCAGGCCAAGATCGCGAAGCGGTTGTAGCGCCTGATAAGTAAGTAAGTATTGTAATAGTTTATTTGAATTTGGGTTATGTTAGAAAAAGGATACTTTGTGGTTCACTTGATCTGATTTTTTTTTTTTTCAAATGAAATACTTCAATGCTTAATGTTATGTGCGGATACTGTAAGCTTGGGCCTTTATCGTAACATCGTTTCTCGAACCTATCACTATATGTCACTTTGTGATCGACACAAGCTTCGGGTATGTTTGGCTTTGGACCTCGCCAGCGGTCAACATCCTTCTTTTTTCTTCGATCTTGAGCAATTGCCGAACGAGGACAAGGTTGTAACAACAGAATAGAGATTTTACAATAAACTCTTTCGATGCATTTGCTCTTTATTCATCAAATATCTTCTAGCAGTAGTTAATGTTTAGATAAAAAAAATCAAGCAAATCTGTAACGTTTATTTAACTAGTACAATTTTCCACTATTTCAGTCGTTACACTCGTTATTTAGGAGTGAAAATAATCAGATAAACAGAAGTCACACAACATAGGTTGAAAGCATAGTTTTGATAATGTTGGCGCACATGAAGGATATAGTATCCAATGATTTTAATATCTTCAGCTTGTAATCTTAACTAATCTTATTAAAAACAAATCTGTACGCCAATCGATTTCAGCACTGAGCAGCAAAGTCCAGTAACCCAACCGCTCGTTTTGCGAAACGTTGGTCGTTGAAAGGAATATTTCTTAAACACTTTAATTTCTTTGTTATGTAAAAATAAGTAAAAGAGTTGCTCCTTATAGTTAGTATAAAAATTTGTTAGTATAAAAGTATTATTTGTTTTTTTTCTGAGAACGATTCCTCAAACAAACAATGAAATCCGATCAACAGCACACATATGGAACGGAAGGAAAAGTAGGAACATCTAGGACACACATATTGGTTTCTCATAAATCTTTCTTGATAAACCCTCCCCCCGTTGCTCGGACCGTTGCCCAGTGGACTAACTTTCGACTAATACGTCTTTAGCTCTCTTTAACCCCCGTTACTGCGCTCCGAACCGACCGGTCTGTGCGCTCGTGTGTGTGTATGTGTTGCCCTGTCCCCCATTCACCAGGACGCTCTAGCTTTGAAGATTCTATTAGTGCTCGTTATCTTTAGTCCTTTACCATTATCATAATATTTAACCTCTGTCCCATTTCAGCCTGCTACTCCTTTCCCCGTTCATCTGCGGGATCTCCGTGATTTGACCATTTTTTAAGTTCTGCTGCTCCTATCACACAAATCGTTTGGAGATTGATAAAAGCCTACTGCACATAATTCTGCACTGTCCATCGTTCCAGTGGTTACGTCGACGGTTTCTTCAGCCGATCCCTTCACGCTCGCACATTCGGTCAAGATAGTTCGTAATTTGCTCCGTTTAACCACATCGAATTTGTTATATGTTTTATTATTTATTGACACTCTTGCGTCTTCGGATGGTTTTTGCTGTTCCTGTGCTGCGCTTCGGCGACCGACCCGGACAGTGTCAGAGCAAAGCATAATAAAAAACAGAACTCAAAAAATTTAATATGATCTCCAAATCGCACGTGTGGCGCTGCTGCCACATTTCCCGGAGCAAGCGGGAAAATCAGGAAAAACATAATGTCCAGCTACACGGAGAAGCAAGCGGCACCGGTTATCCAAATCAAATCCCAAAACATGCTGGACCGTTTGCGGTTACTGGACGTTTTATTTATTGTTTTTCCTCGCCTTGCCGCATTTCTCGCCTCGTGTGGGGATTCTCTCATATGCTTGCTTCCCCTAGCCATATTCATCGATTTTATATTCACTACAGCTTTCACGAACGATTTTCGGAGCGATTGCGGTTGTGAACAACCTAGCAATTGGGCGCTTATGGTCAGCAGCAGAAACAAGAACGGACAGCAGTGTGGATATTACTGCATTTTTTATGCGTTCCGCATGTAAATTACAAGTTTAGTGAGTAGGAGAAGTAGGCAAGCTACGCAATTCTGGACCACATTCAACGATGTGTTTTCGCCAGAAATGTTCCCGAGAGCTGTACAGGAGTAGTGTAACTACCAACCACCGAAAAACTGGGTAAAGCAACGATGTCCAAAGGTGTTACCTGTCAACGCCATTTTTGGAATAGGTACAATTCTTTTTTATGTACACGCTGTGCCATATAGAGATAAAGGATGACAAATATAACCAAAAGTGATTTTGTGAGTATTTGATTAGTTCTGTAGCGAATGTGTTCTCGTAATGGAAGATTTATCAACAGTACTTAGGATCAAATTTTAAACATTCGTTTTAAGGTAACCATATCTCAACAAATATCAGATTAACATTAGCTAGTTTGGATATAAAAAAATATGGCAAAAAATCATGAAAATGCTAGTAATTTATTGTTTTAAATTTTGCGTCTATAATTATATTGATTTGAATTATCCAAAGTTGTTATGAAAATGTTAACAAATGCATCAACAAGCCAAGTAAGATTTTTGCCTCATAGGGTTATTACATTGATGGCTATTTAAAATATATGAGTAAGAATTAGAACTTATACCATTTTTCCGTTAGCCTAGAACACTTTCTAGAACAACGTGCTGCTAAAAACACTCCCGGTGCCCGAGGGTGAATGACACGCACACGCGACTACGCCCGTATGATCATCGAAACGCTTTGCTCATCATAAATAAAATTGAATCATAACAAAACAATATTGACGAAGGTGCCAACCGAACCAATTACCATATGATTTTCCACGGCACACCTGCCTTGGCCAGGGTTCATCGACCCGCCAGCGAACACAGCCTAACCGAGCCGGCCATTTTTAACAGCTCATCAAATAGTTGCGCTGAAAAACTGCCAACGTGCCTGTTATACGTTACGTACTTTTTGTGAAACAACAACTTATGTACGTCTGTACGGCAACAATATGTAAAACGTGCTGTTATGCCGATAGGTCCCTGTACGCACCATCCCGCATTGAGTTTCCGTATTTGTTCCCTGCTTTTTTTTTGTAGAAAAAGGATAAAAGTAAAAGTGTACGGCGAAAGGCAAGAGATTTTTTTTTATGCCGTTGAATGAAAATTCGGTTACATCTTCGGCTGCCGTCCCTGGAACGCTGGTACGTAAATCTTGGTCAGTGAGTCCGTGTACCGATCACACCGACTAATAACGAGAAAAAGGAGGACACCGCCATAAAATCACAAACACACACACACACACAGGCGCGCGCGAGCTATGAATAGGGTAAAAGTGTGAATGTACTTCTAAAACCCATCGCATCCCTCACCGAATTGGTGCCAGAATGAGGCAAAAGCGAACCCAATCCCACGGCGCCTTCGTCATCAATGTGCTTAGTGTGTCCTCGGTGTATCGTACCGTGACACTTTATATGAGCCAAACGTGACTTTTATGAATTTAATTTTCCAACCCTGCCCGAACTCAGTCCGGCGCTGCTCCCTGCAACGATTAGGTTTGCTGTCTCCGTGTTCCGGCAGCATCCCATTTACTGTAGGACAATACAACACAATGGAAGATGAGCGAAGGAAAAAAAAGTGTAGCAATGCTTGAAGCAGGTGAAGGACTTTGGTGGTTAGGTTTTTTTTTATTTGGTGAGGACGTCTTAAACTGGACGTGTAGGTTAGTTCAAAATATTGATGAAGTAAAAAAAAACATTAAATTAGATTTCGTCAAGCAGTTTCGAGGTTCATTCGATTACCATCTTCGTGGATCTTTGTGACAACATCTAGTTATTGCTGTTTAGTGTGTAATGTTCATGTCATGTTCACTATCTTTAATCGAAGGAATTTTGCAATGCACTAATTGTTGAATATTCATTTAAAATTCTGTTTTATTTTAACGTTATATGCATAATATCTAAACTTCAGAACCGAATAAACCCTACATAATGTGTTAACAAAAAGAAAATAACATGTTGAGCAAGTTTTGTGAAAAACGCAAAATAAAAACAAAAAGTCATCCCTAGTGTCTCACTTACATTACGCAGAGAAGGAAGGTGACACACACACACAAAAAGAGTATTTATTAAAGCCCTGTGGCAACGCGTAAACAGTTTTATCGTCCCAGACTGATAGTAAAACCTATCCCGACCATTGATCGGTCGCTTCTTCAGTTGATTGCCGTAATGAGGTCTTCGTAAGCTGTCCATAGTTTAGAGTTTTGTCGTTTTTGTCCTGCAAAAATAAAAAAAAAAGACGTCTTCATTGCTTTGGTAAAATCCCTCGAACGATTGGACGCAGTTTTTTTCTTCCTGTTTGGCTTCGTTTGGTATCTGCTTCATGGACTTGTTTTTTCTCCCCCATCCGAGTAACGATAGTAAAGCGGGCAAGTGACAGGAGTGGATATATTTTCTGCCCCGGTACAGCCCTATAATTATATTGATTTGAATTATCCAAAGTTGTTATGAAAATGTTAACAAATGCATCAACAAGCCAAGTAAGATTTTTGCCTCATAGGGTTATTACATTGATGGCTATTTAAAATATATGAGTAAGAATTAGAACTTATACCATTTTTCCGTTAGCCTAGAACACTTTCTAGAACAACGTGCTGCTAAAAACACTCCCGGTGCCCGAGGGTGAATGACACGCACACGCGACTACGCCCGTATGATCATCGAAACGCTTTGCTCATCATAAATAAAATTGAATCATAACAAAACAATATTGACGAAGGTGCCAACCGAACCAATTACCATATGATTTTCCACGGCACACCTGCCTTGGCCAGGGTTCATCGACCCGCCAGCGAACACAGCCTAACCGAGCCGGCCATTTTTAACAGCTCATCAAATAGTTGCGCTGAAAAACTGCCAACGTGCCTGTTATACGTTACGTACTTTTTGTGAAACAACAACTTATGTACGTCTGTACGGCAACAATATGTAAAACGTGCTGTTATGCCGATAGGTCCCTGTACGCACCATCCCGCATTGAGTTTCCGTATTTGTTCCCTGCTTTTTTTTTGTAGAAAAAGGATAAAAGTAAAAGTGTACGGCGAAAGGCAAGAGATTTTTTTTTATGCCGTTGAATGAAAATTCGGTTACATCTTCGGCTGCCGTCCCTGGAACGCTGGTACGTAAATCTTGGTCAGTGAGTCCGTGTACCGATCACACCGACTAATAACGAGAAAAAGGAGGACACCGCCATAAAATCACAAACACACACACACAGGCGCGCGCGAGCTATGAATAGGGTAAAAGTGTGAATGTACTTCTAAAACCCATCGCATCCCTCACCGAATTGGTGCCAGAATGAGGCAAAAGCGAACCCAATCCCACGGCGCCTTCGTCATCAATGTGCTTAGTGTGTCCTCGGTGTATCGTACCGTGACACTTTATATGAGCCAAACGTGACTTTTATGAATTTAATTTTCCAACCCTGCTCGAACTCAGTCCGGCGCTGCTCCCTGCAACGATTAGGTTTGCTGTCTCCGTGTTCCGGCAGCATCCCATTTACTGTAGGACAATACAACACAATGGAAGATGAGCGAAGGAAAAAAAAGTGTAGCAATGCTTGAAGCAGGTGAAGGACTTTGGTGGTTAGGTTTTTTTTTATTTGGTGAGGACGTCTTAAACTGGACGTGTAGGTTAGTTCAAAATATTGATGAAGTAAAAAAAAACATTAAATTAGATTTCGTCAAGCAGTTTCGAGGTTCATTCGATTACCATCTTCGTGGATCTTTGTGACAACATTTAGTTAGTGCTGTTTATTGTGTAATGTTCATGTCATATTCACTAACTTAAATCGAAGGAATTTAGCAATGCACTAATTGTTGAAAATTCATTTAAAATTCTGTTTTATTTTAACGTTAAATGCATAATATCTAAACTTCAGAATCGAATAAACCCTGCATAATGTGTTAACAAAAAGAAAACAACATGTTGAGCGAGTTTTGTGAAAAACGCAAAATAAAAACAAAAAATCATCCCTAGTGTCTCACTTACATTACGCAGAGAAGGAAGGTGACACACACACACACACGAAAAGAGTATTTATTAAAGCCCTGTGGCAACGCGTAAACAGTTTTATCGTCCCAGACTGATAGTAAAACCTATCCCGACCATTGATCGGTCGCTTCTTCAGTTGATTGCCGTAATGAGGTCTTCGTAAGCTGTCCATAGTTTAGAGTTTTGTCGTTTTTGTCCTGCAAAAATAAAAAAAAAACC
>KZ061904.1:123044-159802 GCA_002091835.1 Anopheles maculatus
TCTCACTCGTTTTATTTTTTTTTTGGAATTTGTCCACCTTCCCACACGTCCAACGAGTGTAAATGGAGAATTTAAATCATCATTGTGCACGGTTGTTGATTTAATAAAATTATTTTTCTTCACCATTCCGTGTATGCGTCCCGGATGATAATGCGGAAATGAAGGCGCATTGTTGTACAGCTGGTGAATAATGTGCCTGTGTTGCTAAGGACTCTATTTTTTAACTACACAATTGAATAGAAAGAGGGAGTTGTGGAACCGGAGCCACATTTGTACTTAATCTACCAATCCATTAGCTTTTTTCCTTCGGTTTTGTGTACATAAGAAATGAATTATTTATTAAACAGGGGATAAAAGAATCGTCTCCCGCTGACGATGATTCTTGCGTTATTGAACCAGAAAATCCACATTTCATTAAAAGCCTTTAATTATTATTCACGCAATAGCCAGTGGTTTCTGCTCCTTCACCGGTGTGTCATACATGGGTTGTATTATTATCGCTAATGTCATTAAAATTTACAACTCACACTTACCTTGTACTTCCAAGCGTGCAAATACATGACCAGATCCTGTGGCTTCGGATCGCGGTAGCGTACTTTACATTCGTAGCAGTGTTTGTCGGTTGTCATTTTATCTGGATTAAAGGCTAAGTCGGGCGATTCGTGTCCAGTTTGGGTGGCGACAGTGACCTGGTGTGTTGTAGCGGCAAAGAAAACAAACGATAAAACGATAAACAATGAATAAAAAAACTCCATCTGGCGGGACAAGAGAATTGTTACAAATAAAAGAAAAAGGCACACGCTTTGCTCTGCTAGAGCATAGGGGTAAGGAAGGATAACAACAAAGTTGGAAATCTTATTCATATAAACACACTCACACTAAACCAAATATATACACACACAAACCCACACACACACACGCAGGGGCAGTACAGCATTCGTTGCCGGGGGTCAACTTGTTTGATTTGATACCGGTCATACATACATACGTGTGAACAAAAGGACACTCTCGACTACAAGCCACACTTGTTAATGCGATGCTGTAGCTGACCGTAATCTACGATAAGATTAGGGGATTTTGCAATGGCGAACAAGCTTTCACAATAACCGACGGTGCTAGCTCGGCGTATTAGGAAGGAGGAGAACGAACATGGTACTCGAAGGATACTACTAGGTGGGTATCGTACACTAGAAGATGCTTTCCGTAAAGGGAGAAGGACGCAATCAATAATTGGATTCGGTGATTATATGGTTCAACAGCTATCATGAAAGATTAGATACCAGGCAGGCGAACGGTGGAAGCAATTTTGGTTAATGCATTTTTAAACTTAATAATTCGCCTCTACTACTTCTCTCACGGATTCTGACCTGAGCTGGTTTGCTTAACTCAAGATGCCCGCGGTAAGCGAACGCAATCAGGGGGGTTGGGCATATTAGTAGTAGTACTAGTAGTAGAATCGCAAAAAAATGAAATGGCCAGAACCATTGCTGTACATGGTGGTAGGCCTGGTACGGTGCGACATGGGCAATGCGTTGTCAGGGGGTTACAGGGAAAGCAATCTATGTACGTAGGGAAAAAGCCGAAACACTTTGGTGCAACCTAGCTGAAACTCACATTTGCACCAGTAGCATCAACGGCCACGACAGTACCACCAGCAGCAGCGACAGCAGCAGCAACAGCGGCAGCAACAGCAGTAGAAGCAGTACCAGTAACATCAGTGGTAGTAGTGGCCACACTGGTCGCTACTGTTGCCAATTTGTTGCACTCTTCAAATGCAACCGTTTCTGCATCGTCAACCTGAGCAGTGGGTGCGATTGCCGCGGTTGGGGACGGAGTTGTGGCACGCTTAGTGCATTCCCAAGCTGATTTTGGTTTCCGCTGTGAACACATACACAAATTTCATTATGAAAATCTATCGGTCTAACCGGGTAAGGCGGTTTCTTTGGTCGTAATGTTGAGTTCCTACGTAATGTGAAGTCCTGCACAAATTACACGGATGGTGCATTCCTAACCGAGGAGTGATGAGATTTATTTTACAAATAGGTCGCATTTTTTGGGTCTCAAGTTTTGTAAACACATGTCATGTGTATCGTTTGAAGCTAATTTCGATAGCTAATAGTGCAACATCGTTTCATCTGGTTGCGTTCTTTAAACGAACAAACCAGGACAATGTGGTTGGTGAACGGGTTTGAGCATACATTGTAAACGCCATACAAACATTGAACACGGCATACGAATCTACAAAGCCAGGAACGAAATGTACATGCTAAATGCCATTGTCGTTGTTACCCGACCAGCCAATGAATCGGTGAAAATTAGTATAAATAGCCACTAAGTCGTGGTCGTACCTTGTACCCTTTAACCTTTCGTCTTTCTGTGCTCGTCGGACCTATAGAACAACAGAGTGTACCGAGTCATAATGGTCACATTTAGCTCAGTTTGTTTTACTTTTCCACAATCACAACCACACACCCACAACACGTGCGCTAAAACCAAAACCCCACTCGAAACTCCGCACATCGAGGATTCTATGAACCCTGGAGAATGAAGAATACAAACCAACCAATACAACTGCTGTCGGTATGCACTTTTCCAGGATTTAAATTGAATATTCCGAACCTGGACACCTATGCAAGGGTCCCCAAATGGCTCATAAATCCCTCAACGAAGGGCAGATCCGAACGGTTTAGCTGCAGCTGCGAAAGGATATGCTGGAACTGGGGGGCCAAGGACCGAATATGGAGCGTATGCACAGAACAACACTGTACACCACTCCCTGCTAACACATACGTTAGAGGGTTTATAAGCGGGATGTGGGCCGGATTGTCAGTATCTATTTATAATGAGATACTAATCAGGTTATGTGTAGTAGTGAAATAATATCGCAGCAAATTGCCGAAAATGCAATAAACCCTCTTTAATATTAGATTTTGGGTTGTAAATGGGTGGTTTTTCCTTTTCGGTTTCATCGTTTGTAGTTTAGCCAGATGGTCAGCAAAACAGTTCGCTCTGTTTTCCGGGGGTCGACCCTTCGGCACTCCGACACACCGAATCTGAAGCACCATGTTGCAATTCTACAATTTGGAAACACATTCCATTCAGTCCGGCGAGACATTATACTACCAAAAACCGGTGCTAGAATCCGTTGCATGTGGCTCGTTGGTGAAAAGTTCAAATGGAACAACATTTCCGTACGCCTGGCCATTGCTAATGAATGGGGCAATCGAATTAGTAATGCCACCAGGAATATCATTAAACAAACAAATTATCTTTGCCGTTATCAATGTGCGAGGGATAAAATAGGGTCATAAATAGGTAGCATAAACAGTGGGGCATTGTTGTACAGGAGCATATGTATGGTACTAATTCAAATTTCCTTTTAGCACACACCTTAAGCGAGATTAATGGAAATGGGGATTAATTATGTGCTGGCGAGATTTTATGATGCTCAGTAAATTTAACGAAGGTTGCATAATGCAGCTGGAAGAACTTTCACTTCGTTGATTCGAAACATTCGCGCATCAGTGGCTGTTGAAATGTTTGTCCTGGACACTCGGAAAATGTGCACATTTCGCAGTGCAGAATTTCTGCTTCTCACTGCACATCAATTCAAGAAAGATTAATACGATGATTATCGGGCATTATCATAAATGAGGACAGACATTTCGGTGTCTTATATACCTCATTAGGTTATTGACTGCAGGATAATAGAGTACTTAGGTTAAACTGTTCAGCTTTGATTTGCCAATGTTTCCGTGCTAGCGTTTAATCTACATTACTAATTTCAGCTCATTCCGTTCAAGATATTTGGGCATCTGCCTACCTATCCAGCTGATACATGACACATTTTGCTGCTAACTTCAAGTTGTTACAGCTGTGCTGAGAATCAGAGGTTATTACGCATGCTCTGGATCATGCAAAACTATCGTTAAACAGCAAAACGAGATCCTAATTTATGTCTAATTAACATCAATGATTTCACTTTTCTGCTACAGTCTTATTTGCCCAAGCTGAATAAACATCATTATAATTCGTGCGTTTGACGCCTGTGGGAGAGATAAGAAATACAACCATGTTCCCATGTTCCCATGTTCCGAATGCGTTTGTCTGTTTTCCCACAGAGCGGGTTATGGGTTTCTGCTGGTTGCAGCTTTCTTAAAGTCACAAGGAACGGAAGTTAAGTATGGCGGTAAAGCCAGCTAACCGTTTGAGTAGCTTGGTGGTACATATCTGACGGCTTCCGGAAATATACATAAACTTGCCCGGAGCGTCAGTGAACAAATCAAAATCACTACGCTTCTTATCATTGCTATATGTTATACCAGGCAGCGTCAATCTATGGACACCAAAGGTAGAGATTTCTTCGCGTTGCCGAATAATTTGTGATTATTTATGTGTCTGGACCTAATTTAAATATTTAAACAATTCCGCATATTCCCAAACTTTGCGGAGTTATTACACTTGATGCGAAATATAACCGTTTGAATAATTCAATAGTTAGTGCTTTCCTTTCACGAAGTAGATTTTTTGTAAATTCACACCATACAGCTAATGGTGGTGGTTTTCTGCAAATGGCAGAGACACAGGCAAAGAATTAAGTAGTTGCCTAGTAGTCGCGTAGTTGCCTTGAACATTAAGTTTGAATTCCCAGAAGTTGGGCTACATCTATTTGGATATTTCAACAAGCAAATAGTATGGAACATTTCAACACAAAAAATCTACTTTCTTCATCATCAAAGGGGAAAGCAAAACGCTTATCTAACTAGCTGTATGTAGTGCTGAATGTGGCGTGCGCTTACCGCGAAAAGGATTCGCTGTGTCAAACAGCCTTTTCCAGCGTATTATTTTATGTTTGCTCGTTTATTCCGATAAGATATTACTCCGCAATCATAAATGGTGATGGCATTTCCAGATCATTATCATTGAAATAGTTCTCTGTTCTGCTCCGCAAGTATGGTAAGCGCATCGTGTTGCGGGCAGAGCTTTCAACAGGTTGGACATGACAAGGGCTGGCATCTTATCGGGCCGTTGCGCGACTGTCAGTGCCAGAACTAGCACCGGAATAAAGAGCCAAACCATTACGAATTCTGTTGAGTATCATAGGCGAACCGGACCGAACACCGGGCAGAAGTGAAGTGTGATACTGCTGGTATTTAATTTAATTTCCTTCGTTCTATCACCGGCGACTGAATGAAATGCCAGAAGATGAAGGCGTACGTTACCGAAAGAGAAGAATAGGCAAAAAGATTCATTTATAACAGGTCTGGTCTTCTAGGTTGGTCAGTGACAAGCCTTTCTAACGAAGAAGAAAAAATACCAGTGAAAACCTTCATAATACTATAAATAACATAAATGGTATAGGTCACATTCACACAAACATCAATAAAATAGCCTTGCAAAATGCGCTAAAGCTATCGAGAGTGTGGCTTGAATATACTATGTTTCTTTCGACGGTTCAACTAACAAAGAGTGCTCTACTTAACACACTCTCTAACTTTGAAACCATTCCCAAATAATAGCTCGTGTCGAACTGAACCACGAAAGCTTCAGGATATTTTTTCTTTCACTTTCTCTTTCTCCCTCTCTCTCTCTCTTTCGATCTCTCTTTCATCAGCATGAAAAACGAATGATTATCTTCATATCGCGATAACAAGAAGTTTTTCCATTCCTGCCGCGAGCTGATATCACGATTAGATTTTGCCGACATGCGACAAGAAGCGTCGGGCAAAGTTTTTAATGAACCTCGAAAATCGAATTACTCTTATTATTTAAAATTAAATGAGCAAATCTGACAAGTGCGTCACCGTGCATCGTACGCTCAGCATCACGTTAAGGGCTTGTGTTTGTGTTTCGAATTTTGCGTGATTATCACCTACTGCTGCTTGGGCCGCCAAATATTTGTATATTCGAACACTGTGGGAACATTTCGATGGTTTCATAGAATAATCAAATTTTTTATACAATCGAAATTTTGATTAAGACACCTGCATGGTAACTGAAACCGCAGTTAAAATATTTGTTATGTTAGCTAAACGGCGATTGATACGTAATGAACTTCAACTGCAATAAACTGAATGCCGTGAATGCACAACAATTGTTCATTGTTGTCTAATAAGAAGAAAAAAGAGAATTAAAGTTAACATGCGCATATTTGAATTACCTTTTGGGACTGCATTCGACTGCACAAAATGGTGTTAGTTCCCACTGCGTTGACGAGACTGTTGCTGTTGCCGGTGCTAGCGTTCGTGCTAATACCGGTGCTGCTAACCGCGCTCAGTGTATTAGGGACTAGCATCGAGGCGCACATATTCTCATGGGGGCTTTCGCTGCCAAGCGATACGGGTCGTGGACTTTCCGAGCAGGGCGATGCCTCACGGGAAACACTTTCCGAGTCATCGTCCGATAGAATTTGTCCTGTAGGCAGAAATAGTACACGTTGATGCAATCAGTGGATGATGTTCGCAGTGATCCATTATCGTACGAGACAAAATGGTTACTGGTTGATGGTGGGAAGCGAATACAAAAAAAAAATACACCTCCACTTACCTTTCACATCGTCCAGATCGTTTTTCATCGGTTTAAACATTGACAGCTCGGAGTCCCCGTCGATGCCAAGCCAATTTTCTGCATTGTGAATATTGATCAGATCCTTCACCAGCTGCTCGTCACTTTTGCCACCGATATCGCCACCACGACCCTTGGCTGGACCGAACACATCGTGGTTGTACAAAGGATCGTTCACTACCGGATATCCTAATGGTGGTCAGCAGGCGAAAGGGAAGGAAGAGACAAAAGGTGCATGACATAAAACCTTACGGTGGAAAAAGGTCCTGAAGAGGCAGCTTGCCGGATGAAATTGATTCATGCCGTGCAAACAAGTAGCATCGAGGGGATGGGAAATACCTACCAAGATATTGCAGATGCACCCTAATCTGGTGCATCCGACCCGTGAGGGGTTTGCACAGGACGACACTGCTGCTGCCGTTGAAACCGAGCTTCTGGAATGTGGTTGTACATTCCTTACCCTTGGGAGAAACCTTGCACACACCGATCTTGTAGCTGACTACTTCGATGGGTTCCTTGCACTCGATGATGCCACTAAAAAAAAAACGGGAAGAAAATGGTGGAAATGTGATACGGGGATAGCAAGAAAGTCAAACTAAAACTGAATCAATTCCATTCGTCCATCCGGTCGGACGTCCGGCCTGGCCGCGCTACAACCTTACATCGCAGCAGGAATAGAGAGTTCTCTAATCTTGTCCGCTTTGACGACTTTGCCTATACTCCCCGCCACTGTCTGAACCATTGATCAGCTGATGTCATAGTCATGCAGAAAAGTCTACAGCGGGTGGTCGATTCGTTTTTCTTTTCAGCCATCGCTATAGGTTTCAATCAAACGCAAACTCTCCTCACACAGCACATTTTAACGATGCGCAAGACTAAAATGACACAATTTTCCACCGCCCGGAAGATTCACAAGAAGTCCCAAGACTTGCCCCGGTTATCCTAGACACGCTGTATCCATACGGACGATGGATATGTGTTCGTGTAGCGCTGAAACGTAGCCGTCGCCAGCATCCATTAGCGTTTGTCTCGCTCGATGAACCATACATAGTGTGTTTCCTTCGAAAGACTTTCTGCGGTGGAGTTGGGAAGCTTTCAGCAACGTAAGCATTCAGCCCCTGTTAGTGCTTCCACTATCAGTTAACTCACATAATTGGAATCCTTAAGAGTTGAACAAAAAATACCTCCGACAGGATCGAAGTTAACGCAAGGCTGCGTACATTACCAGACCACCTATGGCGAATCTACAACAGTGATTTAAGGATTGCGTTTGAATGCGTATTTACGGTAAACGATATCCACAACTTTAAAAAAAAATCATCCTTACTAAATTTGTGCGCTAAACTGTATGCCATTCGCATGGTAAAACCAAACCAGGATTTTTATTTAAAGCACCCTGACGGCAATATATCACAAATTTGCATCAATTTAAAATATCACAACCTTAACGACATTACTGAAAGGTTTCAATTGGGAATATCAATAATCTGATGCTATCAAATTAATTTGAACAATACAGATAATTAATGCGCATTATGCAAGTGACTTTTATTCACTTACATGCTGGGCTTTAACAACACAAACTCGACCATATTTTCCAGAACCAAAACCAAAACAATTATTGGTACGATGTAAAAAATGAAACGTAATCACAGTCAGCAATGCTACATTCAAAAAGTCATGTTCAAAGTTAAAACAAAAAAATGGAAAGAATTCAATTTCGATTTAATTGAAAATCGGATTTCTTTCCGACTTAGCTTACAACTTCCTGGTTCAGTTCGGATTAGTAATCAATCGGATTTTAAATCACAGCACCGATATACTGCACCAAGCGAGCTAATTCACTTCGCATGTAATCATACACACACATCGGTAGAACTGTTCACACTCACTCTACATCTGCATCTGAACCGTTCATCCGATTAGCACAAGACGATTGATTGTACGGACGTGGACGATATGCATGAGATTGCAATCAATTTGCATCTTTCGTGATGGCTCAATGTTCTCTTATCGTAATTTTTCTCCCCCTTCAATCCAATGAAAAGCCGATCGCAATACTTACTCAGGAAATTCGCCTTCCACCCGGCAGATATACTCCTTTTGCACCTGTCGGTTCCGAATCTGGTGCTCCATTTGGCGGGCCTTCTTGGGACTGCGCCCAAACAACAGCAATCCGGATGTGAGCCGATCCAACCGATGGATGGTGCGCAGATTTTTCAAATTATATTCCTTCGCCAGGATGAACACGACCGTATTGTGACGGTAACGTCCACAGGGATGTACCTTAGATGTGGTGCGAGGCAAGTTAAAGTTTAGTAATGAGTTGCATCCGATCACATTTAGGAGTTGGTTTTTTATTGCCAATTGGCATTGTACGAGCGAATGAAGGTTGGAAAGAGAACGGTATAAAATATAAGAGGAGAATAACTATCAAACATATGCATTAAATGCGATGAAAAGTATTATGCGTTTCTACAATGTTTGGTTAAACAATCTAATTTGACGTAATGGAACGCCAAAATGTTTTAAAGAAAAACAGGCAATAGTGGTTGTACAATTAGTTTGTCGTTATAAAAGCAAAACAGAAACACAGAAAGGAAAACACGCATAAAAAATCGGCATTAAGTAGATTAGTTTTATAACAATAACAGAAGGACAAAAAACGTACTCATGTGTTTGATTTGATCTGAGTTACTATGTTCTATGTGGCTATTTCGTAATGTAGATTAGGATAAAATTAATTTTTAAACTATATGTATAGTTCTTACATATCTTCATTTTTTTTAACTGTATTACTGAGTTACTACCGCAGCTAAGCGTTATGTTATTATAAAATGCACTGTGTTTAAAATGCTACAAGCCTTCACGATTTCTTGCAGTAAAAAGGGCAATTGCATCGAAGTGCTGCATTTTGACTCATTAAAATGAGTAATTAGGTTAAATCTATTCGTCAACTAATGGGCTGCATACGCACGCAAACAAACGTCCGAGTAAGGAGAACTTATGGTTGGGATTGGTTCTATTTGCAAGAATTATGAGACACAGTGCCACACGAAACAGCAATAAAAAATGTTAATGCAAACGTTCAGTGCCCAGTGCACCTGACAAAATACTAATGGCGTGAAAATTCCTTAGAGTAATCATAGTTAGGTAGAATCCTGTGGCATTGACTATGGTACACAGCACTGACTTCATGGGGAACGATATCACGAGCATCGTTATCCGTTCTGACCATCCAGACGTCCACGTTCACAAGTCCGAGAGGTCGGCGAGCAATTGCGTCAGTAGGGTTTCACCACTAGGAGAGGTGTTGTTGATGTGGCGTACGATTGCACTGTTCGTGTAACAAACCATTTCACTGTCGAACGAAGCCTTTTGCATCTGGTGTGTTGACTCTGAAGCTTCATTACCGTTGGGCTTCATTCGAGTGTAAAGGCGATACATTCGCCAGCCCTGCTATTCATACGGAATGGAGCTAAATTATGATAGAGCAACAACATGCAACCACATATTTACTGCTTCATTTTACTCAGCCCGAAACAGACAAGACAGTTAGCTGATGACGTATATGACTGCTCCTTTTATGAGCAAATAGTGTGAGGTTCGTTGAATCACCAAATATCTGCAACGTAATAGAACAAGTGGATGGAAAAGGTAACGAATATTCCTTCCGAAGGAAGCAGCACATTTTAAAACACTGTTAATACAACATTATCCGACTTGTAGACGCCTTACTGTAAGCATTTACAATTCATATCAAACTCAATTCAATCCATCCTCAACTGCCTTTACAGTTGTTCGGTTGGATCTGGGAAAATTTGGAGCTGTGACTTGGAATTGTAGATTGCCGAATAGTCAGTTCTATTCATAAATTAAGCTCATGATTATATCTGTTCCAATGCGAGATAGCAAAGTTGTTGACAACTTAAAATGAAAAATAAACGAAATTTTCCTTGTAACTATTTCAAAACAAGTTATCTTCTGCCGGATCTCACTAATCGTTATAAATACCATTGCACATGTGTTCGTTCACAAGTCGGGCATTACACGTTACAAAGTATGTAATCATCATTTGGGACAGTAATCCTATTAGCACCCTTTTTCTGGGTCCTTAAGTCAAACCAACAAATCAAGCTGAAATTTGCCTGACACCGTTCTGCGCCGTTCGGTGGCCTCCATAAATCGACTGAAATTTATTGCTGTCCCAAGGATACACACCTACAAGTATCCAGCAACATCCCGACCGCACGGCGGTTTGATACGCGAAATACAATCTCCAGCGGGGTGCAAATGCTTGTAGCACGCGACTACAAAGTGATCCTAGGCGAAAAGAGATACCTTTCGCATTTAAATTTTCCCCATTATTGCTAGCGCACCTCATGCGTACAGACGTACAAACGTGCCGCCACGTACGGTTTGAGAGCTCAAACGATACGAAACGCTGTTGTATCGTTATGTGCGCTAGAAGCTCATGGGATTGAATTCATTTTAACGCAAAAGTCTCAGTAATGAATCCCAAAGTCTGGCTTATCGGTAGCAAAACAAAAAGGGATAATCTTCTTAATACGAAAAGAAAACCTGATGCAGGTTTAAGGATGTTTTTTATGGGCCCGCTGAGTATTAGACAACCCCGCAGTGGATAGGGATGGACTGGTTACGGTAGAAAAACAGGACACTAAGGGCTAACGATAAAAAGGGGCTACGATTTTTGCTACGTGCTACTGATAAATATCTTCATGTTAATTACTGGCAAAGAAAACTTGTCCCCAAACTGATAAGGGATAACGGCAGTGGTATGGAGTGCTTAGGATAAAATTAAGTTAATTTGTGTGATTTATTGCTAATGGTAAGTAGATTATTGACCCAGTCCGAATCCTTGCACGATACTGATTTTTTTTGTGTGGTTATTTTACATTACACGGCTTTAACACAGCTTAATGTTTATTCGTCTATTATTCGGGAATGAAAGGATTACAAACGTTTTATGTAGTCGGCTCACTTGAGTTCATAAATTCATACAGAACTTACAGCAGCTGAGATTTATCATTGACATTGACAAAGGGAAAATTAAGAGTGACATAACGCAATTGATGTCCAGTATTTTACTTATGCGTCAAAGTTGTTCAATACATTTGATTGTCATTCAAATATAGAATCTTATTTTTTTCTATATAAAATTGTAAATCTGTTCCTGGAATGAAGGTGGCACATGGCACGTGCCAATTTCGAGTATTATTGCAAAATGTAAATCAAGGCAAAATACTTGTCATTTAATGATCATTGAATCAAAAAATTGTTTGCTGTCAATTTTATTCCGCACTAACTATACACTGTCCAATATTTCTATAAGCGATTCACAAATTTGCCACTACAAACTGACCCATTTCTCAAGCTACTGTTTGTAGTGCGTGTAAAAATGATCGCTCTCAATAAAATGCGAACAAAATCATTCAGAAACCGAAACCGGATACAGCCTCTTCCATTGAGCAGAAACTTTTACATAGCTTCGCTCGAATCCGTTTGACTGTCACAGCTGGATTCGGCTCGATTGCACCAAGCAAGCCGCTGTGGTGTTCCTAGCTTTTTCTAACGTTTCCCATCATCACCACGCAAAACGACCGACAGTGTAAGCATCGATCCGATTTGCGAGGGTTCTTCAATTTGAAAAGATGCTTCCGTTACGCGCTCCTTCATAGTCCCGGCGCTATCCGCAGTGAATCGTTATGGAGCTACTAAAGGACTAACTTTTTCCAATTTCTCAGACCCATACTGGACCAACCTTCCAATCTCATCGGCTGTCTGGCGGGAAGACTCGAATGGATGATGGCCACTAAATTTTGCTGCGTTACCACACGGCACGGTACCGAAATGAAGCGGAAGAGTGAAATCGAAAACGAATAAAGATGAAAATTTATCTAAGAAATGGGCTCTGACAAAGCTTTCAAACGGTCGCCAAGGGAATGATTGGGCGAAAGGCAATTCTTGGCTTCGAAACTACCGGGGGAGGGGGTTGTACTGGGAAAACAATTTTCTTTTCACAACTGCTCAAACTAAAAGTGTTACGAAGTGGATGATGATAGTGTGCGGCAAGAAATGGCCGTAAACTTGATAACATTCAATAATGTGGCGATGCTGCCTATAAGGTCACATTTGGTGTGGTTGCATGAGAACATTCTTTTATGACACATTACGAACTTTATTTCATCGTTTATTAATGCTTAGGGAAACTGTTACATACGTCAGTTATTTTTTTGTTAGATGTTAAAACAACATTTAAGGATCATTTTTAATGATATTTACATTAATTATTTAGCACTCAATGTTAGTGGTTAGTTTCAAAATGCTCTGGACTAAATTTCCAACCACTATTTGCATTTGAAACGAAACATCAGTTTGATTTGAGTTAGATCACATGCTCTTTATTAGTTGAACACATTTTTCAAGCGTGCATACCATAGATAAATAGTAATAATTCTTGTAGGCCATTGGCAAACAAATGGTCGGTCTCAGGACGGCTTTTTACAGGAATGTACTATGACCAATTCCATTGGTTTTTCTGGTAATGCTCGCCTGGAATCGAAGAGCCACAATGCGCAAGAATGTTGTTGACGTTCCCCTTGCTTGAGGTGTTCTGTAAAGTACGAATCCAGCATCGTAATGTGGTTTCACAACTCATTCGAACAATCGCTACTGCCGACCAATTGCTGTACTTGTTGCAGATCGGCGCGAAAGTGTGACTTCAACCAAACAACACAGTGAATAAGGTGCACCGAAGAAACAGGCATCGGGAATAGGTGTGAAGGTGGGTGGAGGTCGAGAAACACTCGCCGATCTTTAGGGCAGTGGTTTTTTTTTGTCAAACTACTTTACTCACCGGCAGCGAACAAGGTTTGTCCAGCACTACGAGATCATTATCGACATAGATTATTTTTATTGAATGATCTAGCACGGGTGTCTCGTGTCTGTTGCGGCCGGATACGAGCGAAACATAGCCAACATAAGAAAAGACACGCAGAACAGCGTCAAGGTGCCAGTTGGAGAGATAACGAGAGAGAGAGAGAGCATTTTCCGGATTGTTTCCGAACAACCGTGGTGGGATTTTAGCGCACAGCAACCAGCATCCGGTGTTTAGGGTTGCGCAGGGGCGGCAGGTTCACATGTGTGATACAATTCATTGCAACATGATGACGGCGGTGGGGGGATCATTACCATGAGTCACAGAATCCGATCGGCGTCCAGGTGCAGCCACCGTTACACACGCACACATACACACCCGGGCAAAGTAATATTTCAGTGTTATTAAAAATGGTTTATTTTTTATCATCAGCCACGTTCATTGCTGTCATTTGTTTTGTTACAGGCATTAATTATTATGCTACAGTTATGGTGAGAGGTGGTTTGGGGCAAGATGTTTATGCATGGAGTCCACAGACAGACAAAACCGCAACCATACTGATGATTATTTATAGTGCTAATGTAAAAAAAAAACCAGAAATTTATGACCCAGAGCAATATTATTCGTTTGCTAACTCTGTACGTTCGTCCATCTTTGCATGAAGCTCTTTTGGCGTATGTTATCAATTCAAACAGTCAATTCGAATGAAGGATGTTTTGGAACAGATTAGCAACATTCTTTCACTGTTCAATCAAAGTATTTATGCAAAGGTTTAAAAATTCAAGAAATAGGCTAAAGCATTTCCTACTTTGCATTACAGCGCCCCGATTGTAAGCGCAATGTGAATGTCGGTGATGTGGTGTTTACATGTTTATGTGTATTGTGTATAGATTTTTTTTCAAAAGATTCGCCACTGTCACAATGAAAGGTGCATTAAAGCAAAGGAGTACAAACTGATCATTAGTTGATTGATATGGTTGTATCATTTACGCAAGGCGTTTCACTTCGTAACGAGCATATTGAAAACGACCATGCGTCTCCATCATAAATGATCCAGTGTCAATGTCAAGCGGTTTTGAGCAGCGTATACTTGTTTTAGTTAGTTTTGATAATAAATATCAACATTAAACACACACACACACATAAAAAATTACACATAAATATCAAACATAAACAATCCGAAAAGCAACAAAGAAAAGTCTTCCTTTTAATATATTTTCAATATATTGCGTAGTCGGCGCATTGCAGGATTCACAAGGTTAATGGTGATGCACCACGAAAGACAATCCTATTAAACCGTTCAGTCACATATTGCTTCTGCACTCATATGTACGCGCACAAAGCGGTACAAAACAAAACCAACATATCATATCGCCTCGGCATGAGTCATTCAGCAGAAATCTTCATCTTCAAAACGAGTAAACAAACTTCAGACAAATAAGTATAAATCTTCTCTTCTCCTGGAACGGGGCTGATAGTGAAACGCCTTTGAACAAAGCCGTAATGCAAGCATTTCCTACTTTGCATTACAGCGCCCCGATTGTAAGCGCAATGTGAATGTCGGTGATGTGGTGTTTACATGTTTATGTGTATTGTGTATAGATTTTTTTTCAAAAGATTCGCCACTGTCACAATGAAAGGTGCATTAAAGCAAAGGAGTACAAACTGATCATTAGTTGATTGATATGGTTGTATCATTTACGCAAGGCGTTTCACTTCGTAACGAGCATATTGAAAACGACCATGCGTCTCCATCATAAATGATCCAGTGTCAATGTCAAGCGGTTTTGAGCAGCGTATACTTGTTTTAGTTAGTTTTGATAATAAATATCAACATTAAACACACACACACATAAAAAATCACACATAAATATCAAACATAAACAATCCGGAAAGCAACAAAGAAAAGTCTTCCTTTTAATATATTTTCAATATATTGCGTAGTCGGCGCATTGCAGGATTCACAAGGTTAATGGTGATGCACCACGAAAGACAATCCTATTAAACCGTTCAGTCACATATTGCTTCTGCACTCATATGTACGGCAATCTTATCGCACAAAGCGGTACAAAACAAAACCAACATATCATATCGCCTCGGCATGAGTCATTCAGCAGAAATCTTCATCTTCAAAACGAGTAAACAAACTTCAGACAAATAAGTATAAATCTTCTCTTCTCCTGGAACGGGGCTGATAGTGAAACGCCTTTGAACAAAGCCGTAATGCAGAGTTATTAAGCTTCTTTTTATGGGAAAACAGTAAGTGATGGACTGGAAATCGCAGATTGAACTCAGGGAGTGTAATGGTGAATAACAAAAAAAAAACTCTACAGCACATAAAGCTTGCACTGCTGACACTTCATGCTGTCCTCGGAGGACACAAAAAATGTGCTCGCTAGTAGCAGGGTTACATGTTACGGCATGAAGCCGTACAATTTTGTACCATTTTCCATAACCCTCTCGTATCCTTATCTTGACACACTCAACAAAACATCCTTTGCAGTGATTTTTATATTGATTTTGCTTGATGTATGTTTATTACATGAGTGTATGCGTGTATGCGAGAAGTTTTGTGTGTGAGATATGTCACAAAAAAAGCAACGCGGATGTGATTTGCAATATTTTATTAGATTAAAGTGAAATAGAACTGTTGACGTAGAGGCGACACATGTACAGGCGGGGAAGATTATAATTTTATCTTCCATTTCACTCGATATTCCGTTCGGCATTTAACCTTTCCGGTGTATGATAACGCGATGGGAGTGTGTTTTCGTTGGTTTGTTATGCAAAAAAGTTGTTATTGTTTTATTCTGTTCTGTTCTGGCAACTCATGCGAACGATTCTTCGGAATTCAGATAGTAGTTTAATTCATCCAACCAGCTTGAACATGCAATCTACAGCAGAAATTGTACTGTTACAATTTAAAATTAAACTTTAACGCGGATTTCATCAATTGAAAACATTAAAATAAAAAAAACCATGCCCAACATTAAATCTTCATCCAATCACGTACTAAGGAACGATTATTCCCTAGTGAAATAAACCAAAAGTAGAGATAACTCGCCAATACACAATAGGAATCGTTAGCAGTGACGGCTAATCCCCTGCCGTCGGAGGTTCCCAAATTGGACTGACAGTAACCGCTTTATTATTTTCTTTTTTTCTGGTATACTGTAAATCTGAAGCAAACCACATCAGATGATCATTCGATGCTGTATCGTAAGGTAGAATCTAACAAGCGCGCAAAACCAACACTTTAATCTGTTCTTTGTAGGATACAATCTAGCAATTGATTTAATATTATCTATGAACAAGCCATTTTCGTGTAGTCCATAGTCCATAATATCGGCCCATACGAATAAAGAGTGTTCTTTCTACCCAATAAATTCAAGAGTTCAGCAAAAGATTGGCTTAAGTAAAGAATAGTTGAATTTGAATAGAACACACATTTCACAATTCATACACATTTTTCAACATGCGTAATACAAGCACCCAATTTTCGTAAGCGTTCATCAGATTCGGCGCCGTTTATATCGTTTTATTTGCGTATGCGTCGCATTTAGAACTTTTTGATTCATCATAGACTCAGAGAGAACAATGCCTTGGAAAAAACATTCGTTTTCATGGTAATAAAAAAAAACATTTTGGATCGTATTTCATTGGGTAGTTTCGCCAGGTAGTTTCAATAATAACATTGCATACAAAATCATGCTTTTATATCGTTCAGTCAGAAAGCACAACAATGACAACTGTTACATATTTTATGAAGTATTAAAATTCATGCATCTTTCAGAAAACACTTTAAATTATAAATACATAATAGTTAAATGGAATAAAGTACGCAATCCAAAGTCGCTTTTGTATTAAATTCACACGATAACCGTCAATCAAATCAAACATAAGCATGAGCATGTTTTTTTTTGTTACCGATATTTTGCGTATCGTCGCAATTCAGCATATTAGTAAGCATTACAAGCACTACGAATTAATTTAAAGAAGAACTATCCGTATGGAGTAAAGAAAATGGCGGTCATTTAAGCCACTTACTGGTATAGATGCTGGTTTGTTCACAACCACAATATCGTCGTCCATGTGCACTATTGTGATTGGCTGACTAGTTACTGGAACTTCATGTCTGGAAAATACAACACTCATATGTAGATGATTTTGGTAAGGGTTTTGTTTGAAGTATAGTGAACAATATATGAATTCAACTGATCAAGCGATACACAAAATAACACAAAGAGGAAAACATGTTTTGCAAACAAAATCATACTTCAAACGTTAATCATCAACTGCCGGATAGATGTTTGATGTCGACGATCTTTGTATTTGATTTCGTTAAATCGTGTAATATGAAGTCCCCAACGAAGCATGAAAGCAGAAAGTGCACCGAATTTTAGAAAATATTCACACAAAAATTACATACAAGTTCGAAAGAATTTGACAGAGAGTACCATATGCAACTAGCGAAAGAACTTATGAAAACTATTAAGTACAATAACATTATACAGACAGGCCTGGCCTTGGTTTAAATATTTTGAACAAGCTTATAGAGGCTTTTTTAGGATATAATAAGATATTTTTAGGAATAAATAATTTTAACCAATTATCATCTAATGCAAGAAGGACACTTTAGTATCTGTGATTTTTCCGCTAAAATTAAATGATTTTTGGATTTATATTATCTAATTTTATTGCTCAGATATCCATCACGAAACGTGATCGGAACTTTTCCTACATATCATCCAGTTTGTCAGATAGAATTACCATAAAATTGGTTCTTTTTGCAGATATAACAAGTAGGTTGTTAGTTCATAACGTTTTATTGTCTTTTATTAATTCATTTTACTGTGTGATACAGTATAAAATTACCTGTTTTTTTTTAAATTTCTTATTTACAAAATTTGATGTGATACATAAAATGGTGGTGTAGTTGGTGCAATTTCTTCTTTCACGCAATGGGACATGATGATTATAAACGAAGAACTCGAAGGAATGGCAAAAGCACAGGATAATGGGAAAGCATGAATGTAAAGAGTATGTAGTGACAGTAAGGTATGTACGTTTATAGCATGTTTCGGGAATTCTACTGTCAATTAAGGATTAAATTCAAAAAAGTTTGTTTTTGTGTAGCAATAAATATTTACAGTTGAATGCAAATTGATAACTTTGAGAGTATGTGAGTGCATAGTTCATTTTCGCCGAACGGAAAATCACATCGCATTATAATGTTGTAATGAACACAGTACAACACATATTCTCGCAACATTATTTGTATCAAAATAATGTTTAGTTACTTTGCAATCGAGAAACTTAAGAATTCGAGAATTGTTTCTCCATCAAGCACCTAACAAAAGAACGAACGGACATCTATTAACGAAAATATTTGCTCAATACATGAGCTACTTTAGATGATTCGATTAGAATAAAATTTTCACTGAAATGAACTGTACATCTTGTTTTGTTTTTACATAGAAAACCAACGTGGTAACATTTTTAAAAATAGAATGATAGAAGCATGATATTTCTTGTTTTGAGGTATAATTTATACAAAAACGATACACAGTTGGCCAAAGTTTACGTTAAACAAGGTTTGGAGCCTAATGGAAAGATGTATGCTTGGAGGATATACTAACGTAGGGCTTTTTGTTTCGTTTTCAAAGTAATGGGACAAAATTTAACATGTAAAACAAGACAACATAAATTTAATATTCAAAACATAAAAATGTACTTGTGACGAAATCTTCCATGAAAGTTGTGTTTATGTTTAGTAATTGAATGATTGAATTACCTGTGTACGATGTTCGCTAGGAGATCGTTATGTTTTAACCTATAGTCAGTTGGCACTTTTTCATAGTTCACGGTCAGAGTACCTGCCTTAATGCATCGTTCGTACTCTTCTGCTGGGTGTGCTCGAAATTCTCTGGCGAACACGTCCAGAATTTTTTCACCAACCCAGCGGCCTTTAGTAAACGTTGTGAACGTAAAATAGTATGGATAAACTTTTCGCAGGCCTGTTGAAGAAATTAAATAAGGTATTAATAAGGTATTGAACTACTAATCGCCTTTGACACATATATAACACTTATAAAATATCAAAAAACGCATTTAGTTAATTTAGTGTAAGGCCACGGCCTACTTAATTATTTAAGGTTCGCCATATTATAAATCAAATAATTTCGTATATCAATTAAGTATCTATGCTTTCATGAGAACATATTTTTTTAATTAATTACAGATAACTTCACTCACCATTTTCAATATAGTACGATGTTTCATGGTATCGCTCATCGGTGAAACCGGGTCGTTTTGCTTTCAGAGCTTTTGTTTCCAGTTTAGCCTGTAAAAAAACAAGACAAACAATCATAAACGATCACCTATTTGTGTAATACATTGTTTATTGTTCTGCACCAGGAACATATGACACCAACACATCATGTCCGTTAAAAGATAAATCGATTCTTTTAGTAAATCTCTTCTAGTAAATGCTTTTGTAAACGTCTTCTAATAATGTGAGTTTGGGATGCTAGGGATCAGGGTATTGCATACTCTTACTGACTGCTTACTATACTCAGAATAAGTGTATAGAGAAGCAAACGTAGCAATGGATTTTGATAAAGGATGACCATAATTATACGCCAAATTTTCCTGGACCGGAACGTTTTTATCGACATCTGCATTTGACAGGCCTTCCTGATACTGGTCACTGGCGATTGACGATTTATGACGGAACAGAGTAGCTCCTATATATAAACAATGTCGTCCCTTGTCAATGATTTTAAATGTTCGAGATCAAACGATGTCAAATGCAAGAGACAACCTTCGTAAAATTGTTGAATGTTATTAATTAAAAAAAATGTTTTAACCCATAATGTGTGCTTAACTAAAGCCGAATATGTAATGTCATATAGTACTAATGTATATTATCTAGCAGAATAGTTGAATATGGCACAACATA
Source organism: Anopheles maculatus (assembly GCA_002091835.1). Taxonomy (NCBI): domain Eukaryota; kingdom Metazoa; phylum Arthropoda; class Insecta; order Diptera; family Culicidae; genus Anopheles; species Anopheles maculatus. The sequence continues at coordinate 143,468 of KZ061904.1, forward strand.
TATACTTACTTTATAGAAGTTCTTGCTGTGATATTAAATATCAATATTTTGTTATTTTTTATGCAAAAAAATAACCAACCCATGCTGCTTGAGCGGTACGCTTGTTTATAACTCCAGGCTAACAAACAAAACACAATGGGTAATAACTTTGTTTATCATAGACCTTCCCGGACTTGAAACCAAGAAAAAGAAAAAAAAAAGTAATACAAACCTGCATGCACTGAAACGCATGCCAAAACAACGGTGCAGCGCCGTGCAGAATATTGTGAAACATGTCACGCTTCTTTTCCTGCACGACATAACTCGTACTGGAAAGTTTTCTAGTTCTTATGCATGTCGGCAAGACGCATCGCTTTGTAGTTGTGAAGAAAGCGGAATAGTTTGTTATGCAAAAATTATACTTGCTTTGAACGAGTTTCTTGCGAGGAAGTTTATCCATAGCCGCTGGATGTAAACCACAGGCACTACTGGAAACTACAATGATAAACTCTTGCCCATGCTTGCACAGTTTTTGCGCAAGCATATTCATTTCCCGGGATCCATCTGCTCGCATGGAAAACGAACCATAGTTACATACGTTCATTATATTTCCACTTGCTCTCCATATGGTACGGCGATGATGCCAACGGAGCAACAACGCTTCAGTTTTGTGCAATGCTCTAGCTGGAAAATGTCCATCCAATTCGGCGTTGAAGTGCTTTTTGCCGAAAATGAGCACATATATGCATCACACTCGGTCAACGCATTTCATTGCACATTGTTTTGGTGTACAAAGTTTTATCTGATATACTTGTTTTTTGAATTGATTAACTTTTTCTTTGTATTTTACTTAGGTAATTATTCCTAAGCAAAGGCGTTTCGCGGATATGCATCGATTCACAGAAAACATGTGAATGAAAATTATAGTTCCCATTACTGACCTCCGCATCGTTACAATTATAACCGAGCTGTGACATAAAATGTAATGGAATTGGTAGAACATAAATCGAAAAAGGAAGTGGGAAGGATGGGAGAGAGTAGGACAAAATTCTAACAGCATGAAGATTATCTGCACTAATAATAATGCATACTAAATGGACAACTACATTACATCACACTGCAGTACTTGTTGCAGAACTATAAGCGTAGGATTGAGTTTAAATATTGGAGTAAGTAACGACGCTTTAGAACCTTTGTATGTGTTTTTTTATTATTCATTCAACATGTTCGTTCATGTTACTACCCTATGGGACAGAAAAATGTTGAACCATTCGCTTACAGTCTTGAGCCGTCTTCTGCTAATCGCATATCTTGACCTTTCACGTAGGCCTAGTTGGCCAGGGTAGGTTGTACGTAGTAACGACATGACGTGTCCACCTAATCCATGTCGATGATCTAGACTCTTTTAGTTAGATCGTTCGGTCTCATTATCATGACATGACCAGCCCACCATGTCTAATCGTAGTTTCAATAGTGAAATCATCATACAGCTCTAGAGCTCGTCATTGTAGCGTCTCCTCCATTGTAGGAAACATAGGAAAAGGGATTTTGTCAATTTTTGAGGTAGCCTACGTCTCAGAGGTGTAATTTAAAGAATCTATACATGCAGTTCCAAATAGTATTTATATGGGTATTTGAATAAAAATATTGACGAGTATTTTGAATAGAAATATTGAAAAGGCTGTATTATATCCGGAGGCGATTCCACCAGGCCTTTCGAGGCCAGATATCTTGAGTATTCTTCAGTATTCGTTTAAACTACTATATGTAAGTAACTTATAGCAACTTTCATGTAACATCACGAAATTAAAATAAATAGTAGGTAAAATTCAAACATTTCATTATTAAGACTATTAAGGCAGAACCGGGGTTCAAGTCTCTTCTGGACCGTTCCCCCATGGTGAGGAATGACTATCAAACTATGCGGTAACAATAAGTCTAGTAAGCCAAAAATGGCAGGCATGACCTAAGAGGTCGTTAGGCCAAGAAAGAAGAGATTATTAAGATTGTTTATCTGTGTATACTGTTGGAATCAAAAACTAACGAAGAATTTATTTGAACCAGTATGCCAGTATTGTCTAACACGCTTCAGATATATTTTACTGCTCGGCCTATTTTCTATTGTACGGGAAGAAATCAATATTACCACTAACACGCAGTTTGCCTAGGCATTTACACACCAGCAAGTTTGTACGGTTAAGCAATCTTACCAGCTTTTCACTTTACAGTCCACTCGGAAGGGGCAGTACTTTAATAAACCATTTGCAGTGTTTTCGCCCGCTTTTACGCTTCGCAATCTTCCGGGAGCCGATGCGAAACCATATTTTCCAAAGCCAGACAACATTCATTGTTGTCATAAACAATAACCTTCCCCAGATCGGTTGGGCCTTTTATTAGGCCATCTCGCATCAGGGAACGGGAGGATATGGCCGGTCCGCCAGTCTCAGCAGCAGCAGTAGCGATAAGGCCAACATTTTTTTGTTTTGTTTTTGTTTTGCCTGACTGTTGCTCGATGCCCAGCGTATTGCTTTTTTGCTTCACATCTTTAGTATTTACGTCGATGACCAAACCCCTATCCGTTACGCGGGAAATTTGCATTCGTTCGCTTCGTTCTGGTTCTTTACAAACGTGGGGTGATTTTCCGCGACCGGTATAAACGCACTCACACGCAGCATAGCGGCGCGCTGTCATACTTTTTCATTACTGCTTGTTTAATAACGCACACTGTTTCGCTGTAGTATAAATTAGCGTTTTCAATTTCATCCTTCGTGCCGCACTGGCGATATTTACTTAATCACGCGCATCCTGCGAACGTTAGGTTTTGCACTCAACCGCAGCTCACCGCTTGAAATCGTGCGCGTTGAGCCAGGCTATAATTTAAAATATGCTACTACCAGAATTTAACAGTCCCGAGAGTATGTCTCGAGAGTTCCTCTTTCTTTGAGTTTTCGTTTTTGTTTCTTTTGTGGGAAAGCGTAAGACAAATTTATCACACCGGGAGTGTTGTAAATAGATGCACACTGTTGATGAGTGTCGGACACTGTTTCAGTTTTACTAACCTACAAAATCATTAACTAATGCAAACAACGATGATATCATGTTAAATAGATTAATCCAAAATACATAAAATTACTTATCATTAGTTCGGCGTAGCTTTAACTTATTTCGAATTCTTCTTCGGCAACCTACAACACTAAAACATCAAGAGGTCTTTGTCTGCCGTTTCTGGTTTTCTGGAGATGAACTATCTGTTGTCCTGCTTACAGGTGAACAGTCCGAATGGGGTTTGATACTTCAGTTCAATAGCAAGCAACACTTTTAAGTTGGCCTTAGGTTTTCATTTGATAGTTTTGAATACCGATAATGCATTCACGCATCGTACCATATTGAAAGCAAAATTTAATATTGTTGTTGAACAATTAGCACTAAAAACGATTCTCCCACAGTAACTAGCTCCAACAAAAAAAAAACTGAAAAATTACAACAAAAAATCAATCAGTAAGTATTGTTTTTACCAGCATCCCGTGCATGGTGGTACCCTATTGTCGGCGTCGAAAGGCAAGTACAACCATTATCTTGATTGCTGTTGCTGAACACATCCATCGCGTGATGATGGTGTTTAATTAAAACGTGATCCAATATCCGATACGTGACAAAACACGCTCGATCGTTAATCGATTTACAGCACGCACGACCCGCTCAGTGTACCTGATGACGGGTAAACCATTCGGTTGGTAGACGCGGCAGACGTCAACCGGGGATGTAAAGCTCTTCTACGGAACCGTCTTTTCTTTTGATCGGATCCAAAACAAGTTCCACCCATAGGGAATAATCGAGCAATGAGCAGGTGTCGGTTAGAAGGTAACGATAACAGCCAACGAATGAAGGACGCACTTGCTCGTGATCCAAAAAACTACTTTAGAATGTATTATTCGTAGAAGAAGCACACAAAAAAACAGACCAGCCGAGGGCGGTTCCCTTTATGGCCGTTTGAATTGACGGTGACGCTTTAAAAAGTACATAGTAAAATATCGCAAAAACATACAAATACACACATACACAACACGATCACATCTAAGCCGCAGCATCCTACGGTTTGTACGTACCTTTTTCAAATCCTTGACCGGTTCGCTTTCGTCCGCTTTTCGCTTCTCGGTTGAGACCAGTTTCGTTTTTTCCTTTTCCGTCATGATAATCTGCGTAATGGGAATGATGAGAGCGACGGGAACCGGAAGCGGTGGGTGATGATGGTACGGACGCGAATTAGATGGCCGGGGATGGGATTGAAGACAAAAAAGAAAAACAAGAAAGAAAATGCAAAATTAATCAAAACGAAACTTGGGACACTTTTTTTTTTCTTGCGTCGCGTAGCCCACCCTACAACGGACTGTTGAGACCATCCGCTTCACGAGGTACGGATTGTATACAGAGGGAAGCATTGCGGCAGTGTACGAATGGATTTTACACCAGCGTTAGTGCAAGTGATTTTATTTTCAATTTTAAATATTTATGTGTGAAAGTATGTGCTGCTGTCACATGAATTTCTTTTGTGCTGACAATATTGTTTAAAAAACCCAGCGTGAGGGATTGAGAAATGAGGATTCAAACAGATAAGAAACTAACGTCAAACTTTCTTTGGAATATAATTTGTGCAGAAAATGCAAATTGCAATTATGTTACACAAACTATAAGTTGTTTCCCTCTACATTTTCCTCCCGCTCATCATAAATCTTCACAAGCATTCCAAAACAAGGAGCACCTACAGGGAGAACTATTTAAGACTTAAATAAACCGTTCTATTTTTCTTAACGGCAATTACCTTGCAAACATATTTGTGTTATAATGCGAACATTTTCTTCTGCCAGGTACATACAATTCGACAACGAGCACCCAAACAAACTCTCCGCAAACTAGTTCCAAGTTATTCTGCTGTACACCCGACGGTTTTGCAAACGTAACCACTGAAATGCTGGATTTAGTTAAAACAAGCGTACACTTCCAACCCGTGCAAAGGCTTTCAATTATTCCGCCATTTTCCGGTTCTTTCCGGCAACTATTTGCCGACAAAAGACTTTCAACATTTTTTTTCCACTACTATCATCACACACAAACAAAACGAACAGAAAAAAATGAATTCGAGAATCAACTGGCAAGAGGAACGAAACGTAAGTCAAACAGCATCTCGATTGCAACGGGATCCCATCCTTCTGCAATACGAGACTGTTGGCCGCGCGAGAAGAAAAGTTATTTTATACTGTTTGCTAGAGAAATAAGACGTTAGATCCTTCCCAAAATCCGTAACCGTAAGACCGAGGTGACTGTACCAAGCATCTGGTTGAAACAGGGAAGTTTGTTGACCGAAGGTATTAGCCACCATAAGGTTCGGGTTAGTTGGCCAAGATTCTTGACCGAAATGTGATTTGCCAATGGTGTGCAGCAAACGAAGAGGGAGCGAAAATAAAGTCTACCCACACTGCTATCCTTACAGAACAAAATTGCAAGTAGATTTTTGGGCAGAATAACTGGAAGCTTGAGTTGAGCACACAACGAAGTGGTTGGTTCATTCGGTGCACAAAAAATATCAGTTTGTTGATATGGATTATGGAATTAAGGAGAGACTTTTTTCAATAGTTCAATGACCTGATGCCATTACCAGCGACGGGTTTAAAGGTGTGATGAGTTGACGGTAACCGTCCAAGGAACATGGGCTAATGGACCTCGTCCAAGGAAACTATGGGCTAAGGGGCTTCGTCTGAAGGACTTCATACAACGCGATTTCAATATATTGAAGGCCTTACCGAAGGGTCAAATAGATTTCAAATGCAATGCAAAGTAACCTTTATCACGCGCAGAATGCAATATTTAAGAACAACAGAACAACGATGACTCCTCATAAAAACAACCCATAAATAAAATGATCCCGGTGGCGGCCCGGTGGTGATGCGACAGCGGCGCCGGTCTTCACACGGCAGGACCGGGGTTCAAATCTCATCTGGGCCGTTCCCCCATAGTGAGGATTGACTAACCAACTATGCGGTATCAATTAGTCTAGTAAGCCAGAAATGGCAGGCATGACCTTAAGAGGTCGTTAGGCCAAGAAAGAAGAAATAAAATGATCATCATACGATTAAGTACAATTTGATAAAACATTACACTTATTTCAACTTCATTTCAAGTCTAGTGTCAGTTTATTGATCCATAAGTAATGCATATCACTATCACTCAAGTCGAACAATCAAGCAAATGTAGAGCATGTTGCTCATAACCAGAAATCAAACAGGGTTTAGGGTCACAAACGACGGATCCAAATTGCAGACATGTCACCATGTGCGAATGTATGCGGTTGCAGATGCCGGATGCCGGATGCCGTTTGATCAGCATTGTTATCGCGACGCTTCCGTTGCAGCCATGGATATGCTACCGCGACGTAATGCAAATTATCCCTTACCTAGTTAGAGCCTGCGACTTCAGACTGACCACATTCTTCTGGCTGGATTCCATTTGACGATCGGTATCGATTTGAATAACGCTCCCTTCTTGGATGCCGACGCACGGCCACAAAATGCAATTACGATGCACAAATAGCATCATAATTTACGCTCACGATTATCATCTGCCGACTGTTTCTGGCCGACCGTGTGCCTTGATCAGGATTGTCATGTACGGTTGCTGGAACAGGTTCTAGACGCAGATTTAAGCAGCTTGATTGGTATTTGCGGTTTTTGATAATCACAAGCGCACGTGGAGAAATATGAATTTGAGCGGATTTTGGAGAACATGCGTTCGTGTATATTTAGCCGATACTCTCAAGAAATTTATAAATGAATGGCAATGGAACAAAATCATCAAAATACAATCATTTTTGACTGGTGCCATATACCTTATAATTTACACTGTGTATTGTAAAAATGTGAATAAGATGCGATTTCCTGACAGCAAAATTCAATCCAGACCTAACATAAACGAACTCGTGCACGCCAAATTTCGCTTAGTTTGGTTGTGATACCGTAGGTAAGGTGAGGTAGGTAGGTTGTACGGAGTAGACATTGCATATAAACGAACTGAAGTTCACTAAAAAAGTAAACAACACAATATTTAAGTAATCGTGCTCGAAAAAATCTAAGAAGCGACTGATAGCGAAACTCAGAGAGAGAGAGAGAGATCATGAGGGCTTCTGTAAGTTCTCGCTCGGTCAATTCATAGCAGCGAATTATGAGTACGTCTTGCATCTCTAACCACTCACAAATTATACGAATATAATTTAATTTTATATAGCAGGTCGGGAGCATCAATTAAACCCTTCATAAATGTTGCCATAAAGAAGTAGAATGGCGATATATTGAAGACTGATCTATATGACACCGTATGCATGCGGACCAGTTATTAGTATGTGGTGACCATACTACGACATTAAATTGTAATGTAGATCAGACCGGACTATGGCGACGGACAATGGCTTCAAACAGATAGAGTCGTTAAAATCAGAAGTCAATCGATAAATAAAACCAAGTTGTTGATATGCTTTGTCAATGGCATCAGAGTACTGCACATGAAAGGAAAGGGAGAATTCAAGAATAGTGCGTAGATCCTTAAAATCAAATTTACGTGAAAGTACGCATTCAAGAGTACATTTACATAGAATAGAACCATTTGACGAGTGAAACAAACTACGTAAATCTTATTAACGCATAAGAGTCTTACTTTGCAGAGCACAAAAAGATATTCATATCTCTATAGGTGAAACAAACCTGGAAAAATATTATATTCTTGATATCAAACTTATGATAACAACAAATGTTTGGTAAATTAAAGAGCCCATGACTACGGAAGTAGTTGAACCTACCAAAAAAGACAAAGTGTTCAAACAGCCAATAATTTGAATCATTACCTTCACCATGAAACACATGTAGTTATTAACAGGTACAAGTAGTGGACGTTTTATAGAACTTGTTCTTGGAGCCATCGCTTAGCTTCTGCTCATACAAACAATCTCCAAGTAACAAGAGCAAACAATCGAAGGTAATTGCGCGACTGCAGTATTCAATACTTCACACAACACCATAATCTACAAAACAAACCAAAAAAAAACATTCACAAATAGACCAAAATGCGCAGGTTATGATTTGTTTTCGTGCCTTCTTCACTCGGCTCGGTTTATGCCAATGCAGTAGCAATCAAAAATCGGCCTCCTTTTTGCGATGGCCAAGGAAACTAATTTATGACGAGGCAAATTTTATTGCTTCGTTGTCGCCACCACTCAACACCATGGTGGCGTCGTTGCCCGTCCAACTTTGAACCTGCAATTCCAAAGGGCCTCCACTAACGGAAAAAGCAGACGGCAACTTAATGGTGAAAAAGCGATAAAAGTATTGATTTTTATTGTTTCAACGGTTCTCAAGCACTTGATTGACGTCGAAATTAGTACCTAAACTTCAGGATTCAATACCTATAGCAACGGTGGCGGGCAGCATGAAGCAGAGTGCATGTTTGCCGAAATGGTTAAATACGTTTGACCCGAAAACAAACAACTTAGCAACGACTAACGCTTACGGAAGGCGTTTGCGCTGGATAATAACAGCAATCGTAGTTGTTTGACGCAATTGTTGGAGTTAGTCCGTTTCGTTTCTTTTTTTTTGTTCTTTGAAAAATCAACACAAACTAATGTATGCAAGCGAAATGAAAAAAAACCTCTTACGTGATGGAAAAAATATTGATAATATTGATTGTACGAGGCACGAAATATTGATAATGTAAAAACATTGAAAGCTTTGTCTTTAAACCCTGCACAACTACTTTTGCTAATAGTATAGTATTTCTTTTACCATCTTTAATCATTTGCAAGAGCTAACATGACGTCTAGCGAACCCTTCATCCCTTTGAACCATTCAAAGGATTGGTTGGTGCAGTTAGGTATTATTTTATTTCAACAAAACAGAGTACTAGAAAACTTTTTAGTTGAGAGATTCTATGCGAATGTTTCTATGACCTTCTTTCTCTTTATGCTGATTTAGGATGTGCAAAAAGTTTCAGTAACGGCGAAATCCGAGCTATTTAAGAAAAGCCTATCTCTTGTGGCGCTACAGGATGTGATGGGACCAGCGCTCTGCAGGGGCACAGAGCGACGTAAGATTTATGGAGCTATATTTTATGAAATTATAATTATGTAGACAGAGTATAAACTTCTCGCCAGTCCTTAGCTCTTAGTTGGTCCGGCTTCTCCCGGTGGAAAAGCTCGAGCGAAGAGAGTCTTCAGGGACAATCAGTGCCTGAAAAAAAGTGGTGGTAAAACGACGCCCTACGGTGAAGTAACACCTCGTAAGGCCAACGACTTCTTCATTCGTAAAACTTGGCGCGGCGTGCCGTGACACTAATTTGGGTTGAGCAACTTTTTCATATGAATTTAAAGTTGTAATTAAATAACCGTCTATTGCACTTTGGTCAAACTCAATTTCCATTTCATGCATGATGTAACGAATGCACCGAAACGTTCAAATAGCCAATCAAGTTGTGTCAGCTTGATGCGCGAATGTATAAGAAGGAATACATTTTTAAATATGCATATGAATCGTTTAAGTAACTATTTAAAGAAAATTTATTTTTTACAATTTTTACGAGCCTTGTTTTATGAATAATTTCTGGTTTTTAATGGTGAGTGATTGATGCTATTGTTACAATCACACTATAACCGCGAAAATACATCAAATTACACAAGGTTTTAGTAAAGTTACCGATTGACAGGATTTAATAAGAACTTGTTCTACTTTGATGTACTTTACGAAACTCAAAATAAAATTTCTTTGTTGTTATAATTTGTCTGGCTAGCTGGCTGGCTTCCAGCAAACTCAAACGATTGTGTTCATTTGGTTTCGCTTTTGAAATAGATTGCAACGAACTTACTCTTTCTGTTGCTATAGAACATGAACAATTGCTAGGTATTAGACTAAGGAGTGGGGGAAGACGAAGGTAAGATAGTTCATGAAACGCCTTGCCATATTGCTTACTATTGGGATTCATGACATAAAAATAGTTTGTTTATTCGCAAACTAGGATGGGATATCCGCCTGGGTCGACAAGCAGTCTCGGTCGGTGACTCTTGATAGCCACGGAAGCCTAACATGCGCCTCAATGCAAACAGTTAAATCACATGGGTGTTGCTATGCGCACACACACGCACACACATACAGGCACACAGGAACTCGCAACCGACACAAAGACATCTTTTGCTCTAGCTGACTGGAAAACGTGCCCCATGCGCACTGGTGAGCAAATAGAACAGTGCAGCGTACACCGTACAATCCCAACACCAGATTTGCTCGTAGTATGAGGTGTACCAGACGTTAAGAAACAGCAAAATTCAATTTAAAATAAATTTAATTTCATTGTAAACTTCCAGCCCAAAAGGTGTAGCATGACCTACAAGTTTGCCTGCTGATGTGTGTACTCTCTTGAGATGATAAGAGAGCGACAGGAACGATTTGAATACCGGCGGTGGTTTGAATAATGCTAAAGAAAGCCAAACATTTTGTTACACTTTCCTGCCGTTTCGTTGTCCGTACCGCTTAAGTCGTGTCAGTGCAAACAGTATGACCGCATACACAGGATTCAATTGTATACGGCACGGCAATGGAGGATGAAAACGGGACACAGCCAGGCATTCGTTGTTGTTTGTGGTGAAGATTGTTGAAAGTTTTTTTTTTGCGAGCCAATATTCGTGCCAACAAACGGACATATGCTACAAGTTGCAGTAGTGACCAGTGCCAGTGGTATGTTAGCCAATAGTCCATGAAATGCTTCTGTGTTATTTATTTAGCGTCGCATTTGTGTTGCTTTAACTTAGTTATGAGTTTATGTGAAATATTTTTATTATTTTAACTTATTAAAGGCGTCGAGGGATACAGCGACTGCAGTGTAAATTCAATAAAAATAAGATTATTTTTCATCATTACACAGCGTCGGACAAATAAATATAAGTTTGTATTTATGCAACAGTATCATTTCAAAGCACGGTTTTCAAAACATGTTTTCTGTAATATTCTTAGACTTGAGAAATATAGCACACTTGTTTTACGGTGCTTGTGATGCATATCAATGTATGACGTTATATTTACTACATTGCAACTATGCGAAACGAACCATCATTCATAATCTTTGCCAGGTTCTGTCAAAGACAGTGACTTCATGCGGCATAACAGGCACACGAACGACTCCAATAAGTAAAGCGCCTGTCGCTCACCTGCAACCGAAGGCAACCGTGCATGTCGAATACTTAAAGGATGTCATGTGCCTCGCTTGTCTCGCTGGCGAGTCCCTCTCAGCCAAATGATGTCCCTTTTACAACGGCGAGCAATTCTTCTCTATCAAGAAGCATCGACAGGCGAGCTTATACACACCTACACTCTCTGCTTTGCACCGGCAGCAACATTTCAATGATGGCTTTTGAGGTAAACCTCTTCCACAGAACAACACGAGCACGATGGTGCACATCGATCTAGCATTTTCGCATCAACACCCACCAAAACGATTCCACCAAACTTTAATGCTACCGCCTTTTGCTACACTGCTAACCGTGCAAAATCATACGGCGTTCGTTTCTTTGGTCTGCATGTCAACGTCGGACGCGGGAAGCAGAGGACACATAAGAGCAGCAGGAAAATGAAATATGCAAAGCCGTTTTCATTCTGCCTTAACACGTAAAATATTAGAAACCATTGGACGGTTCAGTAGAGTAGACGAGCACCGGGGGCTAACCCTTTACCACTTCAGAAAACGTACTACGGTTTGGATTTCGTGAACAAGGTCGCATGAATCGTGGAAAAAATGAACACACACCGAGATATCATAGGTGGATCTATATCATCCGGGAAAGGTTCATATTTCAGCACGAAGATGGAATACGGTAAGACAATTTTAACAGCTTCTGTCCAACCATCGACTGGATGCGTTCGGTAGGAAGAAAGAAAAATGTACTGTAACCAAATGACAAAAGATCCGATAACGTTGGACGACTTGGAGCTCCTGGTTTTTTTCAGAAAGGATGACAAATGTGCAGTATTATCGCTATGCATCAAATTAAAATGAGTTTTTTTTTTATAATAATTTGCTTTAATAATTGCGATGAACAGGAGTAGTAAAACGTGTACATAACAATTCTCGCTGCAGATTTTCTAAACCGTATCACTAATAGCCTTACGGCTTAACTGCAACAAAACCTGTTTGTTGCAGATGTGATCAATTTCTTTATGGTCCTCGGGAATGGTAAAAAACGGAGCTTCAAATATCTGTTGATACAGCGTCAATATAATACAAGGTTTGCTCTTCATATATGTTTCGATATTTACCAATACCTGGGTACTTAAAAACTTTTCGCTTTCCCAACATTTCACGTTCTTTCACAGCATTGGAATGCATTTTCTCACCTGAAAATAGAAAAAATATGAAGAAATTGTTAGTTTTATATGACTATTGCAACATGTTTTATATATTATACATAACAAATATTGTACATATTATTGTGGTCTGATGGTACACATCAGTGAATGATAACAAACATATTTTGATCAAAGATATTTGATTTTTTTTTTCAAAATTTTATACCAATTTTGTTCAAATTTTATGTCAAAATATTGGACAGGATTTCCATCAAACAAAGCAAAACTTTCGTTCCGATTCTCCCTAGTTTTGAAGTACTTTACTGCTGGTTCGTCCAACAATAGATCACGGTTCACTGCTCGTGTTTATTTAATTTTCGTAATGAGCCTTTGGCAGTCAGGAATTCATGAACATGGTCCACCGCACATTTCTTTTTTCAAATCCATGGGTGTAATTAATTTTCAAACTTCAACAAATCGCCCCGGGAGCGAAAAATCGAAAATAAAACAAACGATCGGCGAGAAGAGCAAGGGTGCGAATGGAAGAATAAAACCCAAATGAACCTATAAAAAATACGAGCAGGCACACACAGAATTGAAATTTCGGACGAAACGAAAAGAATGTTTAAACAAGTAGGTTGCGTCGGTTCGTTTATTTTTAGCCGTTTCTAAACGGGGCCGGCCGGGGTCTCGTCTTTCACATACGCCCTGGGTTGCTAATGCAGTCCCTGAGTCAAACAAAAAAATTGTCTAAACGACCCATAGGCTAGCGAGCAAAGGCAGAGATGAAAGTAAAAGAACAACAACAAAAACCGCAGATAAAATTTAGAGAAAAACGCACAAAACTTCGTCCGAATTTTGAATGGAGCAGCATGGTGGTTTACTACATCGCTTGGCGAACGCGTTACGCTAACCGATATAGACAACGGGGCAAAGAATGAGAACAACACCAATTTTACTTTGAAAACAGTTCTGGCACAACGTAGCTCGCAATCGTTCCCCAGATCATCCCTGTACGAGTTTCGAGAGTAAGCCAACGATATTGCAATCATCTACACTTTACAACATAACTCTTGATAATAAAACAATAGATGAGCCCAAGGTATTGCCATTGATTTCGAAATTATAAACGTTGCTATACCGCAGTTTGGCAACGGATATATCTTCGACTTCTTTCTTGGCCTAACGACCTCTTTTAGATCATGTCTGCCATTTTTGGCTTACTAGACTTATTGTTACCGCATAGTTGGATAGTCAGTCCTCACTACAGGGGAACGGCCCAGATGAGACTTGAACCCCGGTCATGTCGTGTGAAGACCGGCACCGATGTCGCATCTACAACTGGGTCACCCCCGGCAACGGATATATATTTTTTTAAATAATCTTTTTTCTGAAAAACATTTTCTATCTTTCTCGCTGAAATACTCGTTGCCTATCTATTGTTTATTTGAGGAACATGGGATTAAGATAAAACTTTGGAACTTAAGTTACTATAACCTAACAAAATTGGAAAACATGCCAGCAAAATAATAATGATTTTTTATTAGCTTTTAAACCTACAAATATAACAACTCAAACTACTTATTACTAACTACCCTGAGGTATTTAATAACAACAAACTACTAAATAAGGCCTTGTGAAAACAAGCTATCTGCACGACTGGTTTAAACGTTAGATTCTATGGAAATTTGTTTTGAAATATAAAAAGATTTATTAAGCACCTGCAAAAACATTACATTGTTTCGACACACACCGGTACACAAAACCATGTTAGTTTCGAAATCTCTCCCATTTTACTATCTAAACCATAACAAACATTGTGTACGCTATGACGTATGGCAAACGAGCTCCTTCCCGGTGATCACACGCACGAAAGGTGCGAAACGGATCGACCCATAGCCAAACGATATCCTTCGGAAAATATTACATTTATCTGCACACCCAGGGAAACAAGAGAAAGGTTTTTGTCCCGTTATGGATTTTTTCCCCATTCAGATGGAAAATCGAAAGAAAAATGTTCACTCGGCTGAATAGATGTCTGAACCATCTATCGTGTGGCCTATCGGAGAACAGATATCAAGATAAATTGTATTAAATATATTTTTCTGATTTATGAGCCACGTGTGTGTGTGTGTGTGTGTGTGTGTGTGTGTACGATTCGAGCATACGATTCGAACGAACCTATGGGCACTATAGCAATAAGCCAGGTAGACAGTTATTTTCAACATCTACCAGTTTTTTAGATTGTCGTGACAATATACCAAGGCGGCAGAGCTCGGTTTATGAAACGACCATATGATTTTTAAGCTTTGGGGCATCAATTTCAGAGATAATAAATGATAAGGTTTCTGTTTACACCTTTGGTTTAAACGAATCTATTTTGTTGCGAAAGTTGAAGAAAATTTTAGTAAATCTAGCAAACATTATATTGTTTTCATTTTTTTTATTTTTGGCATAAAAATTTGAAATACTAAGGCTACAAGATATGAGAGCTTCCGACTGTTTGACTAAAACATGAATCCTCAACTTTTTGATAAATTATTTACGATAGCCAAATAGCAAAAACATTATTTTGTAAAAATTTTATGTGTATTGAAATAGTATAGAACAACGCAAAAATCGGTTAAATAATTCAGCAAGTAAAATCAAACCTAACTCTCCTCGGACTCCTAATTTCTAAAATCAGCATTGAAAATGCGTGTTATTTCAATAGTAGTTTTCAATGTTCGTTTATAATTTGCTTCTTTTATGATTAAAATAGCTTCTTCGAATGTTATTCAACAGTAAACATTCCAACACAGCACTTTAAAAACAAAAGTTTAAATATCAAATCTACGAACAACTAAAACACTTTCCCAGCCTCCATCGTTCCAGCTAAACGATAATTTGACTGCAACAAACATGCGATTCTTGGTAGCGGAGTGGGCACACCGAAGACGGTCTGAGATGGGTATAGTGTCTTTCTTGGTAGTGCAACATGTTGCCCAATTTCGAGGATATAATCGTTAACTTTTAAAATCTCGTTTCATTTATCCAAATGCCTTTTTTGGGAGTAGGAAAGAACATCAATTTCTCCACCCTGTCGATTAAGCACTCAATCGAGGGAGGGCAACCGTCAAGATCGTAACATTTTATTGAACGATCTCAGAATGATTTGAAACCCATCGTTCCCTGTACTTTCGGGAGACGTGCAGAAGCCGTAGCTGCGGTTGGTCACGCTGAAATGGACCGAATCAGAGCAAATATAAAACTCGTTTGGAAAATTCTCCCACAGCGCAGATGATAGTAATGGGGCAATTGGATAACGATGATGACGTTTGGCTAAGCAAGCAAGCCAAACAAATGTACGATCGACTCGAAAAACATAATTCAATTTTGTAATTTTTAGCTCAAACTAGTTATGCCATGGCTCGCTTAACGACTTTTGTGTGTTAACTGTGGTTCTTTATAAATGTTTAATAACTACAATAACTGCGTATAATGGTTCTATTTTGTACACAGTTGGAAAGAGTTTAGTGCTGTCTGTCATGGCATTTTAAATCAAGGACATAACTTTAATTGACCTCAAAAAGTAAATATATTGCAATACTATCAACTACAGTACTGTGCTCAATTGAACAAACAATAATGGGCCGTGAGTAAAAACGTCGCAAATATTGATTCAATCGATAAAAATATTAATAACATGAATGTTGGTAGGCGTTTGAAGCGTTTGTTTAAATTAGTGTACCCCAATAAGCAGCCGCTCCGTACCGTCAATGGCTGGAATGCTTCATGAGCACAGTCAACAAGAAGCTATTGTAATGGGTTTCAATTTATCGGTCCCATAAAATTCATTTTTACGATTTAATTGCGTACAAAATGAAAATTCTTTGGACGCACGCCATCGCCATCCAGGGAAAATCGTTCATATTTAATGTTCCAGCATCTATAACACAGAGCCGTTTAATGAAACATAAAAAAATCCTTCGAGAAGCGACTTTTTGAA
>KZ061904.1:159827-196238 GCA_002091835.1 Anopheles maculatus
TTTGTTGGTTTTGTTTTTGTTTCACAGTTCTTGGTTACTTCACTGTGCAATGAAAAATAACGATCGCTTAAATCAAAAAGAGTATTATTCAAACGCTCGGTCACGAAATTTATGCCCCGAGAAATGCCGTCCAAATGCTATGCCTCGTGAACGATAAGATGTGGAAGAGAGCGCAATACATTTACGTTTCTCCAGTTAAATCGTTACACGTTTGGCGGTTCAAAGAGGGAACAGCAACAATTAGACTGCATTTACTGGGCCCAAAATTCGACCGATTTGAACCGGTTTCCCCTGAAAGTCACATACATTTGGTACCAAAAGTACAAAACCACGCCGACATTACGCCGATCTACGTCTGAAGGTCAATTATCTGTGATGAATCGGTGTACCTAACGTTATCAACGCGGGAAGGGTGAATCACGCAAACATCAACCCATTAAAGTAGTGCAATCTCTGGCTCATACGATACTTGAATGCACATGCAAGAACGTAATGAAAGAATGTAGAATAAGTAAGCGAGGCGAAGAAAAACAAAATCTGGATGGCTCACGCAAAACTTTCTTAAATACGACAGCCACCAACGGGGTTAACTACATTGGAGCGTTGGATGGATGCAAGTGTCATGTCCTTTTTCATGGAGCTTTTCCTCGACGGAGAAAGCGAAAATGTCTTAAATGCAATAAAATTCTCTTGTTGAATAAAGTACTAAAAAAGGTTACAAGTAGAGCGAAAAAAAAACAAGCACAAACACCCAGGTAAGTGGGATTTATCCCGACCAGGGTTGGAGTTGATCCTTACGTTACGACAGGTTTTGAAAGTGGCAGGTTTCTAGGGGCAGAAGAAGAAAAAACACGGTTAACGGAGCCACTATTGCTCGTCGAGAGAGAAAGGAATTTAATGATGCAACTGAAGTGCGTTCCTTGCCGATAAGACAGCTGTGATTTCGAATGTTTTTTTTTGTTCTCCATTCTGCGAACTTGTGTCAGAAGGGGAGAGCGATAAATTCACCAAAGAACACCAAAGAAGAGAAGCGCGATCTCTACTGCTGTGTCCCAGCAAACACTTACCTCGTGTAGTCCGTTTTTAACCGGTCCGTATCATGCCCTTGGCCGGAAAAAAGGTAACCTCGCGACTCGAGCATAGCTGTCGACCAAACAAGAAGAACCCCCGAGGTAGAACGGGTTCTTACGGGATAACAGAAAAAAAACACCGCCTGTAAAAGACGGTTATGGTAGTGTCTCTTTGCCGGGGCGCACGAAAGGAGTCGATTTACTTGGCGGGAAGAGAGACAATGCTCATTAGAACCAACCATAACGCAAACGAAGAGGAACCATCCACTAACGGTGCTGAATTGCCACAAAAAAGGAATACGCTTTCCGTTGTGTTTGAAGTGAAACATTTGTGTCAGTCAGGTTGGAGGAGAGAATAGAACGGAAATCACTGTGAAATCCCTAGAGGTAACGCGCGATCGGACTAGACGGAGAGAAGCTTATTTTAAAATTTTATTTCTTACGACATTTTTTCAGCAAGAAAGACCCGGTGCGTACATGACTTATAGAGTTCGTTGGAACTGGAGTACTTATTTTCTATTTTAAATGCACATAATACATAGTAACGATATGGCATACTGAACAGTGGCAATTGCAATTGAAGATACATCGGTATAAACGTTATGGTAAGTGAAAGACTTAAAATAGATAGCGATCGGACCCGTATCTTGTCGGTCAACTTTTTTTTTCCAACCAAGTGTCCTAAAATGGAATCATTGCTCTTTCGTTCGTCATGATTGTGGAGTCTATCTATTTCAGCGCAATCAGAAGAATGTAATTCTTGTGCCATTTGGCATACGAACCGGGCACGGCAAAATACCGGATTCTGTAAATAGTTGCAGATACCGTGAATTAAACTGTGACCATCCGATGACGACGAAGCACCTTTAACGTTTGTACTGGCGACGAATATGTTGCTTGCACATTCTTACATCAACTGTTTCGCAATAAATGTGCGGCAAGTCTCGACGGGCAAATTAATCCGACTAGCAAGACAGATATAAAACCTTACCCTATGGCCGTAATGGCGAAACTGGTTGTCTGGAGGCACATCTGCTCATCCAAACTGATCCAGCAAGCACGCAAGTGATGCGTGTACCGATGCGTGCGGCCATCATAATAAGACAGCTTCTTTTATACAGAAGGACACAATAAATGTGTTCGGCTCTTGTTATTACAAACGATCCATCGCCATTTTTATTACTCGTCTGCGGATCGGCAGGATTTGAAAGTTGCCCGGCGCATACCGAGCCGATCGGTGGTTCTAGTAAGAATGCATTCTACAGGGCAGGTATACGAAGCAAAACGTGATGTTTTGCGTGACCGATCAAGAGTAAATGTGAACTTGGATAACTGCGGCACGATCGAAGACGACGGCTCGACTAAATTTGATCAGATTGGTAATCAAATTAACGGCAAAAGGTGAACATAATTTTCAACAGACACAATTATCGTAAAGTTATTCAGAAATTGTTATTGACGATACGTTTCGCTACGACAGAAAACATTATATTGTTATTAAATAGACAAGAACCAGAAAGTTATTAAAGTCAAGTTCAAACGATTTTTATTAATAAAACCAAATGCCAAAACACATTTCTAAATTTCCTATTTGGCGCGTTCCAATAAGCCTCTCAAATTTAGCATATTTGAGACGCATATTTGAGCATTCTAACAATCTTCGTTGTTAAAATGTTCTGCATATCCAAATAGCAACAACAACAAAATCCATCAGCAGGTGTATACCCTCAGCATAATATTGAACTCATATTCAGCATACTTTCTCAACCTCATCCATACACCCTCAATTGATTGCTCGATCATGTGCAATCATATTTAATTGCAACTTCAGCACACAAAACAATGAAATAAAAACAGTTCATTAGTGTAGCTTATTTACGCAGAAAACAATAAAAAGGGCCTACCAGATCTCATTGATGAGCTGGTCATCACAGACAAAGCAAATGCGATAATTTCGAGCCAAAGAAGATAGCAATCGTTGGTTAAATGACATTAATGAGATGAATATCAATGAAAGCAATATGAACAATTATGCCGGATGATTTTGATGAGAAACCTCACCGGTAGAGGAACTCACAGTAATGTACCGATTTTAAAACTAGTATTTTTTTTTTAATGTATGAGCGAATTCAAACAGATTTATTTACATTTTCCGAATTCTTATGTTATGGATCACTAAGCTTTAATTTTCATTAGTATTTTTTTACTACCCAGTGCAAAAAGTATTTAAATAAGATCATGACTGACTGTAGCAACATGAAACGCATCAACAATCACTCTGTATTCACAGTTAAACCTCACAATCGTTTGGTAGTTAAAATTCCCAAATCAATATCATAGTTTTGGATAATTAAATTCAACCAACTTTCGCTGATAGAATTGATACTACAAACGGCTTGAGATTACAAGAAACCACGAACGAAGCGTTTACATAGATGAACCAAATGAAAATAATCGGTATAGAAAATAAAGGAGTTTGGCCGAAAGCAAAGTGTGAACTATTTCGTACCGTTTGTCACGGATATGGATTTGCTTCCAACTTTATCCAGATTGCCTGCCCCAGAGCAAAGTTCTAGTTTTTTTTACGGCACCACTTCAGTGAAGGAACAGACTAGCATAAATCATACTTTTATGAGACCTTTCCCGCACCAACGCTGGAACCGGTTCCTACACGTTTTGCTGCCAGGTTGTGTGCTCGATGTGCGTACACACTATTAGAAAAAAGTATAGACAGTGCAAAGGAAGAAAATCGTTCACCGTAGCATTACGGAAAAAGGTCAACCAATCGAACAAATCGCTATCGTACGATTAGGTCGGTTTTCAAGTAGCTCGTTCGGCGGATGAGGTACCCAGTGACTCCGAAAGGTCATAAATTACTGCCACACGGAACCGATTTGATCTCCCTGTGTCCCGAGCGTTTCTCACCATCTCACCCCAAAAACGACGCACTTTCTCGGACACAAAGGTACGTGAAGTCCTCACGAAAGAAGCTTAAGCTACGCCAGTTATCCATATCGCACCACCTGCTTCATACACACGACGAACAAGAAACTCTCTCCCCAAACGTCATCGAAACAATCGCATGGATCGCACACTTCATGGACTCTGGCAATGGGCTGTGGAAATTACGTACCGCTTATCAGACAAGACTCTCGTCATTGCATACTGCTTGCCGTTGCTTGGCGCAGTTTTGGCACCGATGAAGATAAGTTTGTTCTAGCTGGTCAACCGAATCCAATAATAGAAGGAAAGCGAGCGAACTAACAAACTCTACCCACCTTTTGCTGAATTGCGGTGGGGACAAGCGTTTAAGCACCAACCGGTTTGTTGAGGTCGTTGGCGTTCTTGGGAAATGTGCGTTTGCCTATCTGCAAAATTGGGCCTATCTCGGGCCCGTATTTAAAGCATGTTGTTCCCCATTGGACACCATTGCTGAAAATTCGGTTCGGTCCGCTAAGAGCTTTGACCGGTGATTTTGTTTTGCTGTGGGATTG
This sequence comes from Anopheles maculatus, assembly GCA_002091835.1. NCBI lineage: Eukaryota > Metazoa > Arthropoda > Insecta > Diptera > Culicidae > Anopheles > Anopheles maculatus. Next base: position 164,392 of record KZ061904.1, read on the forward strand.
AGGCGAAAAAGAACACAAAATAATAACACATGTTGTGGCAGAATCTTTTGCATAATTTAAAGGAACAACGCGTACGATGGGAAGAGCCAGAACTAGTTGATAACTAGTTTTGTCCAAAAAACCGAAAGGGAACGAAAGGAAACCCGTTGACTTCACTTTCCCCTACGTTTGACCGTTATGCATTTGTAAACTTGTGTGGTCAGCACCGAACCTGCCTGAAGTTACGTAGGCGTGCAAAATAACTGTTTCTATATCAAGCAAACTATTTGCGGTGGGATCATCGCTTTTTCGTAACTGGCACGTTTCATAAACGAGCCTTGAAGCCATCCACACCAAGTGTGTGGTTAATCGGAAAACGGAAGTGCTTCAGGGTAACCCACGAGAAGATTTTTCATTACGAGCATTTCCGATTTATTCTGCTGCGAAGCATCGGCACTTACGCAGGGTACCCCGAATAAAGATGAGAAAAGTTTTGACAGTCCCTTATCATCTATGCTCATTAGGCGCCACAACAGCCGTTTTCTACCGAGCCGAGTAATACGGAAACCAACAAATTTGTGAAAATAGTTTAGAAAACTATGAAATTTGCTTTACTTATATGCATTTTGTTTTACTTACTATTCATTTTGTCAGCTGGTCTAATGGGATAATGGTAAGGAACAGGATTTGAGATACGGAAATAGCACATTGATGATGCTATTCAACGAATAGCACATCTGTGAACGGTGTGCACATCTGTGAACACCACACGAATAAAGAATCCCAGAGTTTGAGTCATACACATCGGTATATCAATCCACCAGTGTCTGAGTTCACCGGGTATAGCAATAAATTCCGACTCATCCTCAACCAGCCTCATTATAAATGAGCGGCTCTTGAGTTTTTGAGATTGTCGACTGTATATTGTCCTCCCTGCATGAAACATACGAAGCTGCCATATCTGCGCTGGTCTTGGTTGCGCTTGCAAACCGTACAAGATAGCGATCTTTATTGGTTGGCGGATAGGGCAATGGTCAGTCGTGATGTTGCCCGTACGCTATCGTATAGTTGCAAGAGTATATGAAACAGGTAATGCTTGCTGTTGATAGATGGAGCGAGCGTTTTGATTTGAAACACTAAGACATTGTCAGTTCGTGAATGTCATACGATTTTAGATTAGGCGGATCTCAACAACATTATACACTCCAACAAAAATATAGAATAACTTTATGAATATGGTGCAACAGTTTATTATAATTAGTTACCAACACACGATTTTAGCTATATTCTCAAATTATAGTATCAGAAAATATAACACACTATTCAATTTTTTTGTTGATTTTCACCAAACGCAATGGTCAAATGGTTTCGTTTATGGTCAAACTCATGCACAAACATATGAAACATTGTCATGAAAGTTCACCCCGTTTTGAACATTCAAACTCTATACGCCCAACGCAGTATTCCTTCGAAATGTAATGTGTTCAACGCATCGCACAATTATTAATGAATATGACAAACAGCTAAAATTGCGTCATGCCATGTGTTCTGCCCAAAGCTGATACAAGCACGCACTGCAGTCGAAATGGTCGTGCCATAGGGGGTCGTGGGTCTCTAGTTTGCTTCTGTAACTCAATCGCTTATAACCGTGACCCCAAACGATCGTCGTTTCAGCTGAAAGTCAATCTTGCATATCAATAAATGATTCTGACTCTTCACGCTGCATATCATCACGATCCATCTGGCAACCGGATACTCGTCGTCCAGAACATCCCGCAACATAATTATTCACGAGTTTCGTTCCCTATTCTGCACGACGCAACGAATTACCTTGCTGTGGTTGGTAACCTTCGGTAAGCAGGAAACTGTTTGGAGTAATTATTTTAAACATTTAAACCTTCCAGCGTCAAATGTCATGCATGCATTGTCTTTAAGCGAGAACTGTTTTTCTTGAACGCAACATCAATCGCTTGGGGATGCAAAAAATGTTATTATTATTTCTTTGTACCATTATGGTAGCGTATTAAGTAATTTCTACGTAAAGTTTTTCTGGTACGCAAACTGTCCGAATGACGGTTGGTTGATGGACACGCAAATGTGTTGCGTGACAAAACGTTGCTGTATTCCGATTGACCTTCTGATGCCATCACTGGATGAGAGCATTTCCTCAACCAGAACTATAGGCTAAAAATACATTTGTTAATACTAAAAATATGTCTGAAAAAAGCTAAGCAAGCGCAAAGTCATGATACTATACACAAACGCACATTAATTCAAACATTAATCGTTGTCAAGCGAAAACTCCGCAATACACTCACGTTTTTAAGGTGAACAAGCGAAAATATGTTGATACCGTGCTCCACAGTTACGATACTGAAAAAACAATATAGAACGCTTAAAGAAAAGTCTGTCCCGTTGAACACATCAAGTATATCTAGTGTTTGAACAGCCAGTCACAGTGTGGTATGTCCTCGTTTCGAAGCAAACACCACCGTCACCTTGAGATGCTTCACCAGTTCAAGGGCTGCATCGCCAACACACAAGAGTATAACCTGCAAACCCGTTATAGTAAAAGCACTGTACGCTTTGAGTATAAGAACAAAAAATGGCACTTCTTGATTGATGAATCCACAGGTGGTTGCCGACTGATTTTGTTCAGTGGAATCAGTTACCCTACAGATTATTCGTAGGGTGATTGATTGTTATTACATTACATTACATTACATTACATTAGTTTTTATTGATTCGATTTACAGTTACATTCATTTTAAGTTTTACATTGGTTCCGATCAATTGACCTCTACTCAATATAGAAAATTTTTTGACGCTTTGCGATGTTGGATGTTTTGTAAGTACGAATGGGACCTAACTCGGGAAAAATTTGAAAAAACCCTATATTTTTTTCCTTATTTATATCCTATGACCTAATATATTAACCTATCTTACTATCTAACTATGTACATGTGCATTTGTGTGTGCGTTTCAGAAATTAAGAATTGCAAAGAAAGTTTTTTACTGTACAAATTCCAGAAATTCTATGAATATCATACGTACTGTGCCATGGAGGAAAGTTAAGTATTCTTTTGAGGTACTTATTTTGAAATATTTGCAGTTTCTTGATGTGTACATTGGCACACTTAGCCCATATCTTAGAAGAATGCATAATAGTTGGTCTGCTAAGTATTGCTTTCCTAATCTTAAATAATACTTTAAAAATCATACACTGGAATGCCAATGGCATTGCAAATAAAAAAGATGAATTTTTCAACTTTCTTATAAAGAAGAATATACATATTGTTGCCATTAGTGAAACTTTTCTAAAGAACGGTACAAGATTTTCTCATCCAAATTTTTTCACATATAGATTAGATAGATCGCTTGGCGAAAAGGGTGGTGTAGCTTTAGTTATATCTAAAAATATCAACCACGAATTAATGCCCGACTTAAATTTAAAAGTGATTGAAGCAATTGGATTAACTATAAACACTGCAACTAGTAAAATACACATAGTTTCAATTTACAACCCTGGTTCAAATACTGATCATGCTAGTTTTAAAAAAGACATCGAAAAACTAAGCAATATTCCCAATCATTTCATCATTTGTGGAGATCTCAATGCACGGCACCGACTTTGGAATTGTAGTAAGGCTAACCAGATGGGGAAAGCTCTTTTTGAGGAAAACCAAAAAGGAAGATTTTCTATAATACATCCTGAAGAGCATACTTACCACCCAAGTGATATAAACCGTAATGCGTCAACCTTAGATCTAGTTTTAACAAACAAACCCCAAAAAATCAGTAATATAGAATGTTTGGAAAAATTTACTTCTGACCATTTACCCGTATACTTTGAATGCAATTTATCACAAATTGAAAATAACCATAACTTTAGTATCCCAAACTATTCACAGGCAAACTGGAATTATTTCGTGAACTTTAAGGTGATTTAGTATTTTCTGCAGTATGATTTTTTCAAAAACTTTCCCCATGCAGCTAAGGAGACTTATAGGCCTGTAGTTTTTGGGATCTTTATGGTCCTTTTTAGGTTTTGGAATAGGTATAATTTTTGCAATTTTCCAGGCATAGGGGAAATAGTTTAGTTTAATACAGGCGTTTACAATAAACGTGAAATATACGATGGCTTTATTAGGCAAATTCTTTAATGTGCGATTATTGATTCGGTCAAAACCTTGTGATTTTTTAGTTTTTAAGTTTTTAATGATTTTTTTAATTTGCTTTGGTTTTGTCCAAAACTTCAAATTGGAGTTTGTACTAGGGTGAGTTTTATGATAAGCAAAAAAGGGTGATTGATTGTAAATTATTATTCATTGGAAAACGATGACGGTTAATTCCGTTAGAATCCTAATTACATTTTATGAGCAAGAAAAAAGTAAACTGCAGAAGCCTATTTTGCAAATACGCATGAGCGAATGATCGCAAATATAAATGGTTGTAACATTTTGCACTACAGCATGGCCAGTTTCGTGAAGATTGTTTCACTAAACCATATTCTATCAAGTGCTATACTTTACTTTATTATAAAACCCTTTTGTCATCATTGCGACGTCAAAACAATTCCCAGTCAAATCCCAGTGCAAGTTTGTTGAACTTTCTCCAATCAGCTCGTTCCACTCACGCAAGATGTTACTTCAAACAAAATGGTAAATTACACGCGAACCACCAATTGGTAAATTAAAGGCAGCCCATCAACACCATGCTCCGCTCAAAAAGATGCAGCAGCGTATGTGCGTAGATACGTGTGAAGAAAAGGTGTTGGAGTGTAGCGCTTACTTCCATCCAATATTTCAATCTTTACTGTTTCTCGCTTTTGTTATTCTTCTGGCCGGGAATCATTTCTTCGCCGTACCGGAAGCAGCTGAAATCGGCCAGATTGTTTCACCCAGCTGGTAAAGTCATTTTAACTAATCTTTCCCGAGCCGGTGCAGTGCATGTGCTTATTGAAATGAACGCAAGCATTGTTCCGATTCTGAAAGAACTAGAACGGAAGCATTCTGAAATATCTCACAACAAAGGTACGGTCTAATAGTAACGAAAAAGCCAGTGGGAACGATTGCAGACTGTCTGTGTACATTCTCGGTAAATCAACAGTGTGTGCTGGTTGCTACCAAAAAGGGAAACAAGAGAAGTAAGATAAATGAAATTATCAACATGATTATGCAACAACATTCGGTGGCTCCCGTACAACAGATGTTAGTTATTGGAGTTTAATTGTTGTAATTAAATTTTGCGCTGCCTTGTTATTGTCTATTGATTCGCTTTTGGAGCTGAAGTTTGAAGTCTATATACGATGATTGTGTGTAGTATTACTTTTGCATTGTTAAATGTTACAGACTACGATAGCGATTGATAAATTGTTATAAAAAGTATCTTACTGAATGTATTATTTGATTTTGGGAAAAAATATTCATTGCGTCAAAAGTGTTTATGTGTATTTATTCTAAAGAGTTAAATAATGAAACGAATTGTGCAAGTAATACACATAATGAGATGAGAAACCTTCAACTCATGAAAGTAATCAGTGCACAGACAAAACCATATTAAGCTTGACTAATGAGCTAATTATCATAAGTTTCAACTATACTTATTTGCTTGCGAGAATGCACCAGAAAAAAGTGTAGTATCAGAACGAAAACAATTAAGATGAAAAAACAACAAAAGAGGGTAACAATTTGAATCAAAAACAAAAAATCTTGTTGAAATGATTAATAATGACGATTACCTTAAAGATGTTTACATCGACAAAATTAATTATTTTCAAGGATATACTTATTCAAACTTCAACTGAGTTTGGAATATATTATTTTTTAAGAAAGGCTTCACAATGACAGAATGATAAACAGTAATGATAAGATTATAAAAACTGTTCAACACAAATGATTGAATGATTAAAACGTGCGATATATGCTCAACAAAACATTTCTATTCTGTATTGAAAGCACCTTATATCACACATACCAACATTCAAACACAATATATATATAGAATTTCATGTATTGCCGAAACACATTAGCTCGGTGAAGAAACGTCGATTCGAATAGCAACAAAGGACCAGCATGAATAAACACTACCATTTACAATAGGATTAGGCTTAGTAATACTTAACCCAAGTGTCTCTGACTACAACTGCCAGGACTGCTGGAGGAATGATATTTACTTCCCCATTATACTATTGTGTAGGTTGTATTGAGATGTGCGTTGGCTGTGGTATACACCTCAACGGTAACCATAAACTAAACCCAGCGGGCGAATAATGCCACTGCATACCGGAGAAGCCAATGAAATCATATTTCCTTATTGCCCTGCCTTGTGCTTCCCCGAGTATCACAATAGCCCAGAGCACATCGGTAGCCATTATTTACGAAAGCCTGTCGAAACGAGATTCTACGTGTGAAATGTGGTCACCAGCGAAAGTAGAGCATTGGACAACGACAAGAAGATATGAAACACATTCATAATGTGCAAATCTTTATTGATTTCGGATGCCGAATATCATGGCACGATGTCTAATAGCAGAAGAAAAGCTGTTTTACTGTTATACATTGCATATACTAGACCACATCCCATATGTGATGATTAATTTCAGTTTCGAAATACGATGTAATAAATGTATATTTTTAAAGACGATTTTCAACTATATTGTGGAGTTTGAAGGAGCCATTGATACTCCGTTACCGCACTCTTGCAAACACGAATATTGCAACGAAACAGACCATTTTACCGATGCATGTCGAACGCACACATATCTCACAAAAAGGTCAGAAAGTTCTCCAGTACAATTTACTTAAGTCACGCTTCACGAATGCCGCCACATGGTTAGCCAATCTGTCCCATTCCAGCGACAGATACACTGACAACCATGGTGACGCGAACGTAGTCGAAATAAATTGCTTCCACCGAAGATCAGAAGTCAATTGCCAGCTAGAATTAAACGATCTTTCTTGCTTCACCGAGTCACGTCGGTGCCATTAAACAAATTTTAACCATCGGAACCACTAGTGACTTGTGATGATACAACATTTGACCTTCGATAAATCATGTGTTTTACTGATGTGTGTGTGTCGCATTGATTGGTAAAAACAAGAATAATTGTATTAACATTGGAGGAACAATTTTACTCCAGAAGGAAACTTATTTATCACAACTATATAATTATGTATATATAGTTTTGACGATGTCTATAATGTCGTGTAAAATTTAATACGCATAAAATTAACATTGCTGACCTTGAACGCAACCGGCCACAATTATCATAATGATCGGAATCATCATCATGAAAGCAAGCAATAGGATTAAATTTAAAGCAGTTCGAGTAGTACGGTTAACGCTGAACCACACAATCCGCAGCCCAATCGTAACTGATATTAAACTGTCTCGGGCATCGATTTACTTATGCAATATTATCAGCTTAAATCAATAAATAACTCTTGAAAGCAAACAATAATACGCTTCTCGCTTCAGGAAACGATAAATTATCGTATCTGTTCGATTGCTGTTGCAAATGGTACCCCATCTGCTTTGAATATGTGGCATGTAAATGGTGACAAAAATTATTATGTCCAAATGCATCGACGTCACAAACCATACCTTTTAAACATCAATTGAATTTATATAAAGTTTTTATAAATAATGGAATACTCCAATAACGGTGTTATTGCAAAAATAAATAACTCAAGTATGAAGTGACATTTAAGTAAATTAAGTGTAAACAAACACAAAATTAAGTATTAATATTAAGTTTCCATTTTTACACTGAACGCCATGTATGAGTTGTGATATTAAAGACGTCCATAAAAATATAACTGTCACTAAACGACTAACGTCATTAACACAAAGCATAGACGTTTTTTTTTTAGTTGTAAATGAACCATGTTAAACAACAAAGTTGCTATACGGTAACGATCAATGCAAGAGTATTAAGGAGAAAAATGGCACAACCAAGCAGGTCAAGAGATTACATCCTAAGTGTACAAACAGATACGGGGCGACTAGCGTTGTATAGTGGGTTAAGTGCAATGTCATCAGTTATGCTAATGGTCGGTCCTTCGTTAGGTTTTACGGGCTACTGATCTTTAGGTTTCATTTTCTCCACGCTTTCTCAAGGCATACGACGTTTTTTTTTCTCTTTGACCATTTTGTTGCATTATCATGAGAATGAGGACATGCTTAGTTGCAAATAAAACCAAAACTGTGGTGCTATTAAATTTAACTGGTTACAAAAACAGCAAATAGAGAAGACCTATGAATAGCGCTGTACTATTTCATATTTTCCGTCTTTTTCGCATTGAACGCACGCTCCCATATGACCCACGATGTCTAACTATATACGAAGACAGTGTCTACAAAAACTGACCTCAGAATAACAGTTCCCGTCACATTAAAAATGTCTTGTTATGGAAAAAGACTATCTAATGATGATAATGATCGGTGAAAATACATTAAGCTTAAAACACTCCAAACAGTTTAACGTTTTCAGGTCAACGAAACATTCAAACATATGTCCTACACTCGCAACAAAACGAAGATTCAAATGACGTACACTTTCCAGGGAACAACGTAACTTACCAGCACCAACAAGAAATACTGCGTGACTGTCCAACGAACTCTGCTCATGCTGGTGTTGGCAAGTCCAGTAGGCAGGTCCACGATGGTACAAACTGATGTGTCCCAAACGCGACGTCGACGTAATGAAATTTTGTTTATTATCTAATAAATAACTGCTCACCAACTGTTCAGCTCTGTCCACTGATCAAATGAGCGTATGCAGAAGGAAGGGAAGCATTTCGCAGACAGTCAGACAGATACCGTCCGACAGCTAGACGGTCAACTGGCCGGCCAACCAGGGTACCAAGCGCGGTCTAGCCGGATTCTCCTGTGCCGTACGTACACCACACAGTCGTACCAAAAACGACGCTTATGACGTGTATGTTAGCGCCACCGCAGTAAGCCACCTTCACGCGCATTGGGTCAAGCAGATTGTGGAGATTCTTCGTCCCTTACCAGCTGGACGGAAGTGGAAGCGTGGCAAATTTTCTCACTTCCTGACATACGCGTTGAAGCGCACCAATATGCCCACACACATGCACAGCAGTGGTCGAACTACAGCACACACGCTTGCTTGCTTACGCTCACGGTTGGTTAGGTTTTTCATTCATCCGCTATAATTTACGAACTCGATGATGGGAACCTGCATGTTCCAAATCTGTCACCAACCTCTACAACCGGCACATCGTGATTGAGTGAACGTCTTACGCTTGACCTTTTTGGATGTTTCTGATGTACAGTATTGCAAGATTGCAGCACTGCGCATGCTAGGGACGAGTCCAAGATAACCAAAAACTGAAGGACGTCTATTGAAACGTCTGAAATAATGTACACAAAAAGAGAAACCGTCTTCTTCGATTGTGCAAGCAAAATGTTCACGTCGTACGTAACCGATAACCATTTGCATTTACTTGGTTCCATTTGGTTCGTGCATCGTTTGGTTCATTTTTGTACGATGGGCATTAAATAATGAGCCGAGCCTGAGTTATAGGATTTAAAAATTAAAAAGAGCCAACCATAACATATCAACTAAATATTCCATGCGTGACTGTCCAACGAACTCTGCTCATGCTGGTGTTGGCAAGTCCAGTAGGCAGGTCCACGATGGTACAAACTGATGTGTCCCAAACGCGACGTCGACGTAATGAAATTTTGTTTATTATCTAATAAATAACTTCTCGCCAACTGTTCAGCTCTGTCCACTGATCAAATGAGCGTATGCAGAAGGAAGGGAAGCATTTCGCAGACAGTCAGACAGATACCGTCCGACAGCTAGACGGTCAACTGGCCGGCCAACCAGGGTACCAAGCGCGGTCTAGCCGGATTCTCCTGTGCCGTACGTACACCACACAGTCGTACCAAAAACGACGCTTATGACGTGTATGTTAGCGCCACCGCAGTAAGCCACCTTCACGCGCATTGGGTCAAGCAGATTGTGGAGATTCTTCGTCCCTTACCAGCTGGACGGAAGTGGAAGCGTGGCAAATTTTCTCACTTCCTGACATACGCGTTGAAGCGCACCAATATGCCCACACACATGCACAGCAGTGGTCGAACTACAGCACACACGCTTGCTTGCTTACGCTCACGGTTGGTTAGGTTTTTCATTCATCCGCTATAATTTACGAACTCGATGATGGGAACCTGCATGTTCCAAATCTGTCACCAACCTCTACAACCGGCACATCGTGATTGAGTGAACGTCTTACGCTTGACCTTTTTGGATGTTTCTGATGTACAGTATTGCAAGATTGCAGCACTGCGCATGCTAGGGACGAGTCCAAGATAACCAAAAACTGAAGGACGTCTATTGAAACGTCTGAAATAATGTACACAAAAAGAGAAACCGTCTTCTTCGATGTGCAAGCAAAATGTTCACGTCGTACGTAACCGATAACCATTTGCATTTACTTGGTTCCATTTGGTTCGTGCATCGTTTGGTTCATTTTTATAAGATGGGCATTAAATAATGCCTGAGTTATAGGATTTAAAAATTAAAAAGAGCCAACCATAACATATCAACTAAATATTCCATGCCGTAATTGCATTTGTAGTAAAGTGCATATGCTCAAATTCCAATTAAAGCAACTAATTAAACTCCTGTTTGAAAAGTACTACCACGCATGATTGGGGTCATTATTGATTGCTTTACTTTACATTTTTAAATATACCACATGGTTGTACATTTGATTGCAATCTCGATTCTATTCTTTCTCACAAAGAAATAATGCGTCTTCATATGTTAAAGTATATTATTTAGCTGTCTCGATGTTAAAATATATCTTACTGCGAGCAGAAGAACAGCGTGTCACGAATGACACGGCCATAGTTGTTGAAACGTTCAACTCCGCGTTCGACGCAGGTCACGATCTCAGGCAGCAGATTATCATCCAGATCGAAAATAGCTTGCAGAACGCGCTCCAGGCTTGACTGGGTGATACGGGTGAAATAATCGTACTTGTCTTGAATCTGACCTCCGACAATAGCCGAGATCTGCTCAGTGTAGTCAATCGCGTTCCAGTCAATGAAGCCACGAACAACGATGTTCTGCAGCTCCGTCGACGCAACCTGAGCAGCTTCCAGGGCAGCATGAACGTCGGCAGTACGCGAGGTGATCTCGACGTTGGCACGACTGGCACAACGCGACAGAGCCTGTCCGACCCACTCGATCTCAATTGCCCAGTTGGCGGTGGCCACATCAACGCAGCTAGCAGGGGCCGACGATTCTCCAACGAACGCTTCCGTATCTTCACGGATCTGTTCGACCTCCTCGAGAGCTTCGTTCATGCGGGAAATCAACTGACGGTTCAGTTCGACCAGCTGGTCGCTCATCGAGAAACGGACATTGTCGAACGTTCCCTCCATCAACTGGTGGATAGCTTCTGCCTGATACTGGATCTCCAGCAGGTACTCCACGAACTCCTCTTGGCTTTGGGCCAGAGTCTGCACGAAACAAAACAACCAAAAACCATATATTCACAATCGTGTAATGAAACAAATAGCCCTTACGAGACACTCACTTGACCAGCCAGGGCCAGCAGCAAACAAACGATCAAACTCTTCATGATTACTGATTTACTTGTTTTGTCTTTCGGCGATTAGTTCCACCTCGGCGAGCGACTGATTCCAAACTAATCTAAAACCACGTCCCTCGTTGTGGTTTAAAGGCTGTTACCGCTGACCGGATATCGTTTGAAACTGGCCGATACGATCGCCCACCGTCTTATCATCACCGGTACCAGCAATTGTGGAGCATTTTTATGAATTTTGTTGACCCACCAATTTGAGCCCTTAATTTAATCTATTCATCAACTGCCGCTTTTTTTGCTTTCTTCCTGCCCATACGCACACATGTGGCATGTGGCTCTTACATCGGACTTGTACACATCAAACACTTTTATCGCCATCTTCTTTTCGGAACAGCCTCATTCCTTCGAATCCTTCCGATCTGCCTTAATCACATCGAACACCCGCCGTTGATTAGGAAAATGGTTACCTTTGTATTGGTAGGTGGTCCGCTTGTCTAATCATTCCCACATTATTGGCAGATAGTGCCAGAAGCACATATCTACCCGCGCGAACTGCTCAGATAAATAAAGTAATATAGGGTGGTATTAAGATAATTGTGCCTTATCGGCAGAAACACTAATGACGAGACAATTTTCGTTTCCTCGTGCTTGCATGCACAAGCGAGAAGTTTCAACCACTGTTCCTCTCTTTCTCCGTCGTCAATGAGAGATATACCAACGCCAAGGAATCTTACTTTTTTTTTTTCGAAAATCACAAGATTAATATTGCGTCAATGAGATGATAACCTTCCGGAAAGAAAAAAAGGCTTATGTAATGAACATGGTTAATCCGGAATCAGCCGATACTTCCCTAAATCTTCACAAAGAGCAAGGTTACCGAATTGGGAAGAATCGTGCTAAAGGGAGATCCTGCCTGGTTGAGAAAATTGAACTCACGATTCGATCAGAGTTCAGGGCTGTTTGAAGGTAAACCAATTGAGGACAGGGCAATTTAAGGGAATGGAAAGCAAGCAGACAGTAATGGTTTCAACATACCGTACCTTCACATGTCTGTATTGTTCGAACGAAGTTAGCATAACGTAGATGACCGATTATTTCGCTTGAAATGAAAAAAACGGCAATATGATGACATCTCAATTTTCTGTATAAATGAACAGTTCAATCGTCAATAATAAGCCAATGCAATGTTGCCTTAATGCTCATAAATAAACAATCCACCCACTACAGGGGATTAGGGTTGTTAAGAGAAAAGCAAACAATAAATACTTGTCTTAAGCCAACATAAGCAAAGCCACGTCAACTTCAAACCAAATACAAAAAATTTGGCTGGTAATCTGTTCTGAACATTTTTATTACTTCCTCAACACTGACGCAACAGATAAGCGATAAAGATAAAAATCGTTGGATCATGTTAAACACCCTTTTCAGCGGATTTTAAAAGTTCATTCAAAAAATATTTCATTTCGGCAAATTACGTGATATTTTCGGTATAACACATTAGAATAACAACGCGGCGTGTAATTTTTTATCATTAGGACTTTGTTTTTGCGGGTTTAAGTTACACAAAAAACATGCAAAAAGCACCAAAAAGAAAGAGTAGCTACTTATTGCGAGCAGAAGAACAGCGTATCACGGATAACTTGTCCGTAGTTGCTGAAACGCTCAACTCCGCGCTGAACGCAGGTCACGATCTCAGGCAGCAGATTGTCATCCAGATCAGCAATCGTTTCCAGAACGCGCTCCAGGTTAGGGTGGGTGATTCTGTGGAAATAGTCTTCTCTGTCGTTAATCTGAGCTCCGACGATGTCCGACAGCTCTTCCGTGAAGTCAATCGCGTTCCAGTCAATGAAGCCACGAACAACGATGTTCTGCAGCTCCGTCGAAGCAATCTGAGCAGCTTCCAGGGCAGCATGAACGTCGGCAGTACGGGAGGTGATCTCAATGTTGGCACGACTGGCACAACGCGACAGAGCCTGTCCGACCCACTCGATCTCATTGGCCCAGTTGGCAACGGCCACATCAACGCAGCCACCAGGTGCCGATGATTCGCCAACGAATGCCTCCGTATCCTCGCGGACATCTTCAATCTCTTCCAGAGCTTCGTTCATGCGGGCAATCAACTGACGGTTCAGTTCGACCAGCTGGTCGCTCATCGAGAAACGGATACTGTCGAACGTATCTTCCATCATCTGATGAACTTCCTCTGCACGGCTCTGTATTTCCATCAGGTACTCGAGAAACTCATTTTGGGTTTGAGCTAGAGACTGAACATCGTTTCTGTGAGTTAACTATCCGTTTTCGATCTGCACTTTCACGCTAGGTCCTTACCTGTCCAGCCAATGCCAGCAGCAAGCAAACGAACAAACTCTTCATTTTGTACAATTGTTTAAGGATTCCAGCAGTCGTATGCCAGTCGCACGCACTCTCCAAGAAACTAATGCTTCGGTTAGCCTGCGTTAATCAATTTATCGATTCGTTGGATTGACTTCCAACAAGATTTGTTATCAAATGATTAAGTTTTTGCTTGCCATTCAAAACTTTTTTCTGTTTTATTGCACCGTCGTCATAACCGAGAGGTCAAGATTATAAAGCCCACCAAACATTTTACAAAGATAAGGCCATCCGTTAAAAAAATGTTTACTCTCAAAACACTTACGTGTGGGCAACAACATTACGTACGTTCAAACCTCCGTATTTTTCATATTTCATTACTGGCTGCAATTCGGAACTTGCTACCGTGGATAAGCTACGGCCTCGTGAAACAAGATTAGTTAAAACCTTGCGTTCCTACCGATATGGTACAGTACACTCTAGCAGGTGGTCAGGAAATGTAAACCGTATACCTATCTTATCGCTTCCTCCCGGTACGACCTACAGAGGTGAAGCCTAATTTATCAACTGATGGAGCAACGTTTAACGCAGGTAATTGATTAATTGATTGATTTTCAACTGATCATCGCCGATCAAGTGAGCTACGCAATGATGCATCAATATTCAAGTACCAAGGTATACGTTTCGCGTGTGAAGTCATCCAAACCGAACACACAGGCCTGCCTTGTGGGAAATGTGAAAGTAATGCGCTGTGCGTCTGAGTCAAGTTTAGTTTAACTTTCGCGAACCAGTTTCAGCGGACTGTTACTACATGCGTATGCGTGTTACATCATCACAGTTACGCACAACCTTGACACTGAGAAGGTGATATTTCCAGTGATACCAACGCCAACAGTCTGCAAAAGTGCATTTTCCTCACATCCTCACTTCCAGCAGCGCGAGGCAGCATTCCATCATAAATGTGACACACACGGTATACGTGTTAATCGGTGTTTTGCAGTTAACACGATTGTATTCAACATTATTAGTGGACACAAAGGCCAAATCTGCACGTTCGCATACCATACGACTAGTCACTTTAGCACTTCGGTTGCTTACCGTTTTCCTGTGTGGTCATGCTCTCCACGCTTGACATGCATTTATTCACGGCTACTGCATACGATTTGCATTCATTAAGGCCCATCGACTACACTGGCAAAAATGTCGCTGTCAAAGGAAGCACGGCCGCGACCGCTACGAAACCATCCCCTGGGATGGACGGACTTCTAATATGTGGCCGCCAGATTGGCTTGCGAGCGAATCATTTACTAAGGCAATGCATAGCCGATGGCCGGATCCTGGCAAAACCAACCGAAAAAGATGAAAGATGAAGATCGTGATACACTTTATGGGGGTAATTAAAATTTAATAGGTTATTGCCACATTTTTATTCGCTAATTATAGACAATCTGCTACGTACAGCAGCACAGCAATGTAAAATAAATGCAATTCAATAGCGACATTTAATTGAATGTAATTGGATATCATTTGTATGGTTTCGAATCCTTTTTAGTATAACATGATGCTGGAGTTCGAGTTGAAATTTAGTTGGACATCCAATAGTGTACTATACTAATTTAGTAAGAATCTCTCATATTTTCTTTGGAAAGCCCGGACAGCATGTCAACGAACAGTTGAGGAGCTTGATTTATATCAATTGTTGCAAACTGAACCAATTTCATAAAATGCAAAAAAAATGTGAATTTTTGACATCTAAAAATCATTTCCAGTCACAATCTAGTGTTACGGTGAACTACATTCACTCGTTGCAATTACTTTTCGATGGGTTGACACATCACGATAACTTTTTTATAAGAAGAGTAAATATATCACGTATATCACGATAATATATAAATTGTGCAAACTTTAACAAATTTCATAAAATGAAAAAAAATGTGAATTTTTGACACCTAAAAATCATTTCCAGTCACAATCTAGTGTTACGGTGAACTACATTCACTCGTTGCAATTACTTTTCGATGGGTTGACACATCACGATAACTTTTTTATAAGAAGAGTAAATATATCACGTATATCACGATAACGCCATTTGCATAATTATGGCTCATCGACTTTTACTGCTCATTTTATGCTTGAATATTCTCCAGTATATCCATCACTTGGAAACCTAGAACACATTCTAATACTCTTCTTCCCTCAATTCGATTTTTGTTTTATGCTAATTTTGGATGAGGGCGCGAAAAATGGTTCCGATGATAGTTATGTTTGTTTCTTTTTCAACAGTTGGATGCTGTGCGAGAGGCGGGCGCGAATAGATTGACGAGTGTTGTGAACGGATTGAGAATATAAACGGAACGTAATTAATAAAGATACATAATTTTTTTTCGCTCGTTCTCTCCCTCTGTCTCTAAAAATCTTTCCCTGATGCTTCTATTCGTTCCGTAATACGAAAGGCAACCGACCAGAAAACGATGGTGATTCTAACGATGTGCTGTGGGACAGCTTTATGACTTCCAAGTGACAGGAGTAACGATTATGATCGTCGCAGCAATCAACAACCAGATTGAACGGCGACAAGCGATTTAACAAAGACTGTTGCCTATGTTTGGTCGATTGATGAAGTCATTACTGGGCCGTTCATCATGTCGCACATGCAGAGAGAGTAAACAAATTGTGCATGTAGATTAGTAAACGCAATGACGGCAAGTCAACAAGTAGCTATTACAATACCATGTCAAACACACTTTTTTGTTTGACCTAAAAAAAATATAAACATTACTGGGTAAAATTTCAAACTTGCATGATGCATTCGACACAAAATTTATAAGAATTATGTAGACAGTATATACAATAGAAAAACGTAACAGCTAACTATACGTAACCATGATGATTGCATTCCTTCCCTGATTCCACACCGCTAGTATGTTCCGAAATCAAGCATTCAAAGGATAGACCGCCGGAAAAGGGATTAGTTCGAGTTTGTTCCTGTTCCGACGGGCAGTGAAGGTGCCATTTCTCATGGCACAAACTTTTCCGTTTGTGCCTAAGCGCTGCACACCGGTTCGCCGATCCATTGTTGATGAAAGGATCATCGCCCCGAGGGGTTTGTGGAAAACTCATACTTTTACTACGCGAACGTAGCAGGAGTTTCGCGTGGCTCGCAGGTTACAATATACACTTCCCAACAGTCAAGCAATGGGGGTTGGTATGCGAAACAGTGGAATGTGGTGTATGGCCTGCACGCTGCCAAATGCGAAATAACTCGTGATGCCTTAAGTATGCGTTGTTCGTGATGAGAAACGCCACATAAGCGAAGGTAGTGAAATTTTTCACATAACACCGCCGAAAACTGTGGGGTACTTCTACCACGTTGGCTGAGAACTTGCCACCCAGAACACACTATTCAACCGTCCGTTCAACTTTGAAGCCAACCTGAAACAAATCATGGACACAACTTTAGCTTCGGGTTATTTGGTCGAAGAAATTTGCCGTCCCAACCCCGTTTGAATGTAGTTTCCGTTCAAATATTAATGCATAGTACAGCTTAAGAAATGAGGTGGCTGAACGTTAGCGTTCCTGGTCGCCAACACAACAGGATTGGTTTGCAATCCCATTTCGACCGTCGCATCACGCGTAGGACTAGCTCTCCAGTTACAAGTATATAAGCACAATAATACCAAAAATGATTGAATGACACTAAAACATTAAAGTTTGTAGTGCCAAAAAAGAATAGAAATACACAATTGATAGTTATATGAAAAGAGCAAACACAAATTTAAAAACATTTTCGAAACATTATCGGCCATTTGAGGTTTAAACTTGCCGGTTATAAACTCGTACAAAATTACTTACTGCAACGCAGAAAATGAAAGTTGATAGACGCCGGTTGGAAACTTTACCTATAAAGAAATGAAGAAAAATACAAATTAATAATATACTTGAATTATGTTTTTTTTTTTCTTTATTTTTAGCAATCTACCAAATAAACCTATTAGTCTTGGATTAAAGCTGGAAAGTTTTGACTAGATGGAGCAACTAAAATTAAAGATTTTTGTTATATTATGGCCGGTACATTAACATCACATTTCACGCCATGGTTCGGTATAATCGCACTCTAATTCTATTGTTTCTAGTTTGGAACTCATTCATGTGTTCAAATTTGAAAGGTCACCATGGATTCAATTGAACGCCACAATCATGCACTGAACGCTATTAAGCTCATTCTAGCTCATTCTAGCATGTTTGTGCCCGGTTGCATCTCGGCTGTATCGGTTGTCCAGCAAGGCGAACACGCTATGGTGGTTATTTGTGTGGTGTGTGTGTTTTGTTGTTTGTTTGTATAAATTATCAATTTATGCGCATTAAAGGTCAGAACTATGAAACCATTCTACCTACTGCTACTGCTACTTCAAACCCCAATAGTTAAAGGCAAGTATAACGAAAACGGACATAGATATAAAACAGCGCTGCCTAGCTGCAAATAAGAAGAATGGGGTAGGCTTTGGGAAATATTCATACCATACCAGCCCTGCCCATTCTAGCACGGTCTACATTGGAAACAATCCTCGCTCCACGCGATACGTTCTAAATCCTGTTTTGTTCGCAAGCTTGGTTGGTTGGGATGCGGTCCAAATGAATATTTAATAGCATTTCCAATAGTCCGGATAAGTGTTAGTCGGTTGAACGGACCCAGCGAACTAGCTTTCCCTTCGTTCATCGGGGCGCGCTTACGCGAACCGATCATAATCCATTGGAAAAACATTCTCGTTTCGCTGTTTTCTTTGCACCAGCAATACTGGTCTGTTTAAAAAAGAGTTGATCTTTTTCAAACCAGTAAACTTCTCACCAATAGAACCTGCCGGCTAGTACTACGGTTAGGACGATCATTTTATAAGGAAAAAAGAACATGATAGCCATCTGAAGATATCAAATTGAGCATCAAATTCAGAAACAGTCACAATTTCTTCTTTCACTATGTTTTCTTTCACTATGTGAGAGTACAATGCTCTCACTGTACTATTGAGTTTCAGCAATCAAAGCGTTTTTATTACGACATTCGTTCTTTAATAAATCTAAAAAATCAGGTATTAAGTAAGCATATTTCAAAGAAAACGAAGTCTTATAATAACATTGGTGCATTAACTCGTAAACAAACACACCCACAAAATGTGTTTATTTGCACGGGTACGGTGTCAGAGATTAATGTACCGGAAGAGAGTGTTTGATACCCTTTCAAAAACTTATTCAGTTTATCCTGGAGCTAGAACAAATGTGCAAATTTATTACACGTTCAGCCTAACAATAAGGCAATATTATTGTGTCTGAAATGAGTAAATAACACACACCAGACGCACGATTTCTTCAAAACACCAATTGTTTTATATGAACCTTTCGTAGTGCGCGCGTCTGGATGGACAGCAAGAACCGAACAGAAAACAAGTGAAAGTAAAAATAA
Organism: Anopheles maculatus; assembly: GCA_002091835.1. NCBI lineage: Eukaryota > Metazoa > Arthropoda > Insecta > Diptera > Culicidae > Anopheles > Anopheles maculatus. Next base: position 183,748 of record KZ061904.1, read on the forward strand.
TTTATCGTTTCGTAGCCATAAATATCTGCTTCAAGCAAACACTGGAATAAAGCTTGACTATACGCGGACTGGCGAAGCAAACATCCACATCCTATCCAGCGTAGGACTTTTTCCACCCGTCAGGGATATTAGGAAAGCAATGGGGCGCTTCGCGTTTCACGTTCTAGATCTTACAAAACCATCTGCACTACTCGGAAGGAGAGAAACGCCAAATTCATGTCGATATGAACGCTATCAGCATGCGAGTACCGGCAATACACATCGCCCGCACACGTTCACTGCCAGCGAACGCACCAAAAGGAAAGTTCACGGAAGTTTAATTTCCCTTCCTGACAACCTTCTGACCCCGTACTTCCGCTTTTCCTTGCGTAGAACGCGCCCGCGAGGAAAGATTAATGTAGTGCACCACTACCACCAACTTCCCGTGCTATTTATTGTACATACGAAACTGCCGATGTGTGCTAATTAGCTGATGAGGGGCGCCACCGATCACACCACCGTTGGAAATAGATTACTGAAAATCTAAAATCCATAACACCATTACGCTTTACCTCACTTCTCGCTCCCGTCGCTTTTGTTTCTTTGTAGTTTGATCACCAATATACCAGCAACCGCAACCGTTTTAACGTGAAGCGCTAGTCACAATAATTAGGGCGAGAAAATATGGAAGGATGGTATGTTGCATCAAGGTATTTCAAGTTCCCAATAACATGGTAAATGCGCTTGACACATGGTGACCAATAATATGTACGCGATACGGAGGGTTTGATTCACTAGTATGTATTGCAATAAATCTTAACAAATAGAATTATTACTTCTTCTTCAACAACTCAAGAGGCTCACCTGCCATGTCTGGCATATGTCATAATTTATGTCCACAGTATAATTATCTAAGTATTCCATACGGACCACTAAAAATCATGATAAATAATGCCAATAATGCCAAGAACAATAAACAGCAGCCCTGCATATACAAACTGACCCCCGTACAGAGATATACAGATATTACTACAGATATTATACTAAACCCTGAGGATACCTCTCCACTCAAAATACCTGTTACGACAATCGAAGCTGGAGTGTGTTAAAAAATCGTGACGAAGTTATCATTTTCGAGAGGCAGATGCTTAGAAGCATTTTTAATATAAGGTGTCAATGAAGAAGCTGCGACAATAGAGGGCCCTATAAACTTGACGATTACCTCACTATGGTAAGATGAATTAGTCTCGCCAAGCTCCGGTAGGCTGACCATGTTATGAAAATGACACTAGATGGTCCTCGCCCGGAAAGTTTTTCTAAGCTGTCCATATGGATAGAGGTGGCGTAGTAGGCCTGAACTGATATGGAGTGATGACGTTGATACGCCAGAAAGGTCTAGATATTGAATTGAAAGAAGAAGGCGCTGCACAGTTAGCATAATTTATTATAAAATTTACTATCGTAATTTACTATTAAAACAAATTAAAAAGATTTACTGACAAGATATATTATACCTTTATATCAAACCAATCGATGACAATCAATTACCAAATACGAACTGAAAACTTTAATCACCCGAGTTTCGTGACAAATTACGCAAAACTCATCTTCGTTTCAATGCTCAGTGAAGAACAGCACTGCAATGAATTTGCTATTTGTTCCAAATGAGCTAACAACATAAATCCAAATCACGTCATTTGCGATCCGTGCGAGCGCCCTGACGATAATTAAAAGTAAATCAAGCAATTATACTGCTACAGGCAAACGCCTTTGAAAGTTCGCCACCGAAACACCACCGAAACCGAAACTGCGGGATTATTAATCAATTATCGTCTGACGATCGGTTACGTTGTCGGTGTGCAAATTTTCACAACCCAATCAACCTCGAGGAGTGAAATGCTCTGATCTTTCCAGACCGCCGAAAGTATAAACGAACGCAGTGGTAGCAGATTTTTCACGATTCACGGAACGCCCAAACCCAAATCTACGTTTTCAACCTCCCATCCGTAACACGTAGCGGAACGCGTCGTTGAAACGAAGCGTCAAACATTGGTGCCTCGCCGTTGCCTTTGGCTCCGGTGAGCGTTAAATGAGTATAAACAATCCACTGGGGGATAATTTAAATCCGTTTCGTTGCCTCCGCCGGTGCGGCTTTCGAGTGGGACTCGCAGAGCAGTGGGAAGCTCGATTTAATAAACGGTTGCTGCGTGTCGTTTTGCGTTCAAGATTTACATTTGGCGTAAAACATGTAGAACGAATCGTGGCTTAGCTGGCGGCGTAAAACATACACAGACTTCTGATAAAATAATTACGCGCGCAAAGAAGATTTGGCCTGCAACAGTTATGAATGAAGGAATATTGAAATGAATTGAAAAATTACAGAACAAAACTTTAGATACATTTCACAGCTTATTGCTAAACTACTTATCAGCTTAGCCTTTGGTATGAACTAAAAGGAAAAGGAAACTAAAATTAATACAAAATTTATCACAAGAATCAATCAAAAAGTAATCAATATTAAACAATATAAATTAAATAAACTGATTCAAATATAAACACTGAATGTCAAAGTGGCATACAATAGAAACAAAGCGCATATCTTTAAAGATACATGTGCACATTTTACGAAAAATATTATTCCGTTCTGTTCAGACGCATCGGTGAACACACCAGAGTTTCAGCTAAACAAGCCGAACCTGTTTTGATATTCCTCTATTAGCAAACGAGCGGTTGCTGTCAAAGCAATGCTTTATTAATGTTTAAAGCTATGATTTATTTTGTACTTCCCGCACCCGAAGCACCATAATCGATTTATTTGACATGGAGGGAAAATATTTGAACGCAGGAGGAAAAAAAATAAACAAGACACGATAACTAACCCATGGCCTAATATGTCTCCCCCGGGAAAACCGCAACCAACCGAGATTAACAACTCTATTATTCAAAACCGAAGACCTTTAGCACACCTACGACTTGCTTGCTTCGAGGCGACGGAAAAGAATCTGCTAGTGAATAGTGCAGCGTGAAACTTATCTGCCAACCGTTTGTGACACTTTGAACAGCGTGGAACCAACCAAAGATCATTCGGGAGAGTGAGGGTTATACAGCAAAAGTGTGACCGAACGGAAGGAGAAAAATCAATCCATCAATTAAAGTTTAACCTTATTGAGCGTCGCCTAGAACGATTTGCTAGGTCGAATAATGTGGTCAGAGAAGCGAACCAGAGACTAAGATGATAGTTGAGGTTGTAAATTTTCATTAGCTGGCACACTTTATACGATTTTTTCCACAAAGATTTAAGATGCATAATTATTGACATTCCTTTCGTTCTACCATATTATAGATAAAATGCAATAAGCACTTTCATAAAAAACATGTATGAAAGTTATAGTATGGAAGACTTTTGTATAAAATCTAAAAATCTCGCAAATATTTTCGGTAAGTCCCCTGAAGGCATAGCATGCTGAATTTAAATATTCGCTTTGTACATCCCAGTAATACCCTACCGCAACACTGTGCGTGCTCAGTTGCATGAAAAACAAACGAGTACATTTTACTTACAAACGAGTTTTACGCGTCATCATTCTGACCGGTTCCAATTTTACACCCAAACGAGCACTGCTTTGAAGGCGGATCTCGTTGCATTAATAATTATAGGGTTTGGGTCTGGGAGTCGGCTTTCCGGACCACACATGGTTGATGCACATCGATCGTTGTCATACGATGTCACGTCTGGTTGCACGAATGCCGGCCCATACGTTAAAGTCATTGGTAGAAATGAAAATTGTTACTTCGAATATTGTACGTTTCGTAATGAGGGATGGTTTGGATTTCGTTACTTCAAACTTTTAATTTATTTGGCAAGACATCATTTATTTGGGTACTATCCACATTTGAAGTTTCGAATACTTTACACTAAATCACTTGCGTTTGAAACTGATATCTACGCTTAGTTCATCCATTACTAGTTCATCGATGGTGTAAAGCGCGTTGCCTACCTCCAGGCGTAACAAATGTTCTTTTCTTTCTGATTTTATTTTACAGGAATGTAAGGAACGCAATTAAGATATAAGAAACAAAAAAACTTTGCTACTTGAATAGTGTTGTTCTACTTTTAGAAATTATCTATCAAATAATTGGCCCGTGATCAATGCTACCTCATGGAAACTGATAGTTCTTCCCTCTCGTAAACGCTAAATATCTTGCAATTTTAACACTACGGTGATTTGTTTTCTCAACAAAGCAACATTGTGTAAGGAATGGAGACTAAGCTTTTCAAATGTTTATTTCGCATGGATGAATTTCAATAATGGCAAATTTATGCTCTGAATTGTACATTTTACAAGAAATTATCTATCAAATATTTGGCACATGCTCAATGCTACCTCATGGAAACTGATAGTTCTTCCCTCTCGTAAACGTTAAACATCTTGCAATTTTAACACTACCGTTGATTTGTGTTCTCAACAAAGCAACATTGTGTAAGGAATGGAGACTAAGCTTTTCAAATGTTTATTTCGCATGGATGAATTTCAATAATGGCAAATTGATGCTCTGAATTGTACATTTTACAAGCACACTGGCTAGCATTTAAATAGAAACCTTGTAATTATCTTTGGGCTGTATAATACCATTTTATTTATTGTTTACGGCATCCGCCTTCGCCATTATAAAATTTTAATTCAATCATCCGAATACAAACAAATCTACGATAATTTATATAGAGGGCCCTTTTTGCTAGGAACAATATAAATGGTAGCAGTCTTTTGTCGAAAATTACTGAATTTACAATCAATTTCGCAACCCACTAATGCTGCTACAACCGAAAACATTTGCGTCAAATTAAAATGTTCCACGGTGTCACGCCACCGTGACCCTGCTCACTCACGAACGGCAACAATAAATCACATAAGAAAACTTATTTGCACCTTACACTGGATAGTAAATGAAGATATTCATAAACAAAACTTTGACTATGAAGTATCGATTTTGAAATTTTGGAGTTTTCAATTGATTTGTGCTCAAAGTTAATATGATGGAAATGTTTTGAACAATGAACCGCCCTGATTTAAGGTAAATATTTTAGCATAAAGAAAGCTTGTATAATTTTTTCAATAGATAATACACGTTTAACACTTGAAAAAAAATGCAAGAATGCATCAACACTTGTGTCATTTTCAAATATTTTTAACACCAATGCGTAAAAATAAATCCGCATACAGTATAGCAGATACATCATCTAACGAAATTAAAATTAGCAACCGAAACACGTCAGGTAATAATGCAAGTAGGTATTTAACACTTTTGCGAAACATGGAATAAAGTTATACAAAGAAATGCTCCTGTGGCACATCATAAAGCGGCACCATCCATGGTACATATTGTTTTGCTACTGGGAAAAGGGTCAACTAAGGTTGTGTGCATTGGATGTAAAATTTTTATCACTCTCCCAGGAAATGTGCAAAGCTAAAGCAATACCCACAGATAATGCTGACGTTCGCTTCCAAAGGTAGGCGTGCTTTATGTATTAGTACGGAAAGTGAAATGAAGCCGCCTGTGACACGCACCACTTGTGTTGTATCGGGAATCCGTACGGGAGTTCCAAATAAAAGAGCGCCACAGAAGTGGTCCGGTGTCATAAACGAGCGCCAAGATCCTTCATGAAAGCCGCACTGAAATAGGGCGCACATACAGCACACCAACGTATTCGTGATGCTTTCGCTTTCTTCTACTTCAGTGTGAATATGCTGTACAATAAATTTGGTCGACCGAGCCAGGTGCACAAGTGGACGCAACCAAGAAACAGAAAAACTTTAAAGAAAACTAACCAAACGGCATTCTGATAGGAACCAATCCAGCAGGCCAGCTTGTTTTCCAAATATTTATGAGCAAAACGTTCTCCGGATGTCCTTTAGCAGTAAGTCATGAAAATTCATACGAAATGATTCTCTATTCAGACTTTGCACTAAGGTCCTTAAGTTTGTGTGATTCCCAGGTGAAAATTACTGCTTCAAAACTAACACGGAGGTGGTTTATACTCTTTTATGTATCGCATTCGTTCAATGTCGCTGTTCTCCAACAATTCATTAGTTGTTCAAAACGATGGAACATGAACGCCCAAAAATTAATATTCTCTTTTTGCTTGCTTTCAAACGTTATTCCAGATGTGACAAATCGCTAAACCTTGTTGAATGTCAATCAGCCAAACAACAAACTACGATCGACAGTTCCCATTCCTAGGCCTTTTCAATGACAACCTATCCGAAAGCTGCTGTATTAGTTAAATTTGAATTTTAAATGTAGCAAACACTTGCAGTATCCACTTTTTGGGCAGCATCCTGTTTCTTTCAAACGAAATTCTCGACAACGTCAAGCGACACATCCGTTTTTTCTTGCCTCAAGGAAGAACAAAGAGCACAACGCGTACGAGAGGAAAAATACGGTAATTGTCAATTTACAGTGATGCCTAATCGCTTTCCTGCACATTTGTTCTTACGCCCTGCTTGTTATCTCAATCATTTCAAGCGCAGAGTACCTGCTGCAGCCATCCAATTGGTGTCGTGTTTTTTATTTGGTTCCACCGTGTATTGGATTTTCGCTTGTTTTCCAGCCAATTTTATCACAAACGCAAGATGCCTGATCTGATAATCCAACAGAGAATGTACGGAGGGCACACGGTATCGAATGGTTCTAGTAACGAACCATACTATCTAGCGAGAAGGTTTGAAATCCGAAGCTTGGATTTCGGCAACCGGTATGAATAGGCGGATGTGAAATTAATGGTGGGAAGCCACATTTACGAAGGTCGAATTTAATCTCCATGAAATGATAATTTCGTTAACGAACAAACGTTTCAAGTAACAAGCCAATTTTCTGCATGATTAGCTATCGAAATTTACTTTCACAGGTGACTGAAAATTTTACAATCAGCAGCATGCTTCCTGCAGGTTTATGAATAGAATTGGATCAACAAAACATATAGAAGCCATTCGAAACCTCCAAAGAGAAACCACCTTTTGATGACCTTTTGATTATCGATTGACACGCATTACGTGGTAATGTTACAAACATGTTTCGCTTAATATTTTTATTTGTGGTTAAGATTTCTAGACCGCGTTTAATTCAAAGCCATCTGACTGACTTATTTATATTTTCACTATTTGTAATCTGCAATCTCTATTTAACAATATATACATTTTTTGTATCAATAAACCTAGTTGTAAATAATCCTAGTTGTGTAAGTTACTTAACGTTCCCGGTATAGTAATGAAAATTTCTTTGGATCTCCTCTCCAAAGTCGAAACGAACGATGCTGTAGGAAAGATTTGAACGATGGACGGTCCATTGCCACCACACCAGAGACATTAAACTAATGCTCGTGTACGATGCATGGCTATCACTCCATTTGAAGTTAGCACAGGTCATCCTAGGATGCGTGTTTCACATAAAGTGTTTCTCCATGAAACATGATTAACTCGTCACCCGTCGGTCAGTCACAATCGAATAAATGTCATGAGTCCCGTCTTCGGTGCTCGAGGCAAATGCCGCACAAAAACCGCAGACGGCATTATTGCAAATTTCTCGAATAAATCGTCCTTATGATGGCTAACAGTGCCAATACGACGGCAACTGTTGGCCGCTAGCATCGTCCTTTTTAACATTCTGCATGGACATCAGACGCCGATGGGAACGTCTGCATCTTGTCGACAGCTCCATAATTCCACGACTTGGGCTGCTCTTTTCATCGATACATACGATTGTACGTAATATGCGCTCCACGACTCCAGGGTGCACGATAGCTTCCACCAACTAGGATTGTTTGGTTGCGAGAAAATTTATGACCAACGAATATGAGTGGCTCTTAAAAGTACATTCAAGCCTGTACGCTCGCAGCCAGTGAGTGCAGAGGTTATTTGAAACGGATTAGCCATCGTGAGTAGCAAATTACCGCCGTCCAACGAAAGTTACGCCAAAAACGAGGACATTTTATACCATTTGGCGAGAATCTTTTGCAAAGGTCGACCATGCGGAATTTGGTACGTGAAGCATTGGTCCATGGGCACGGAATCACATTAGAAATCGCATGAAATATGCATCTCTACATTGCTGCTGGTGGCGTACTAATTTAATCATTAAAATTATATTACCCACTCGTACTATGGCAGGTCGGCGAGCCTTTTATCGCATGACGTCCACAGACAGACACATTTTCTGGCCACAAAATTCCTCCTATCATTATTTATATGCTTCTGATGCGTTGAAAAAGTTTCTTACTACGATAATTGCAAAAATGGAAAATAATCTTGAATGCGTTTATACATATTTTATATACACTAAAAAGTACATCAATTTATTATATACATTTTTGTAATAAAACAATGAATATAAGTTTGACAAAAGTAAATTCCTCGAAGTAAATTCCAATCAAACGTGCTTTACACTCTGTAAAAACAAATGTTATCGCTAGAAAATACGAATGACGCAAGCCAGCAATAGGTTTTTTATGTTAGTCTCATAAAAATATGGAATTGCACTTACACAACGTGGCGGTGCTAAGTGCATCGCAACGCCAATATTTGTTTTATCGACCAAACAAACCAAGCTTCAAGTGTTTCCATAACACACCATTCCGTGCTAGAATCGGTCACCCTTAGAAAAGATTTTAGCAAACAGTGCGAAAAATGTACACGCAGGTAACTAGAATGATATGGCCGATTTCAGACAGTAACAGAAAATGGTATATAATGTAAACTATTGCATTCAATATTTGAAAACCTCTTAACACCTTACGTGTATCGTGTAGCAAATATTATACATCTTGGTGAAGAATCAACAACCGACTAAAAGTATGCTTTTGATTCTGACTTTGCGTTCTTCAAGTTGACAATCTTGAATCTTGCAAGTAAGACCATTACACCATAAAAAATCCATTTCAACACTCATCCATTGAGCATAACGCCAAAGAACAATCAATGTCCTCAACATTGCTCTGAAAAGTCTGCCGAGGTGTCCAATAATTTATTACCGATTCGTAAAAGCTGCCACTGATGTGTTTGATTGATTTTCATAGGCTCATAAATAATCGCAATGTGCGTACATGTTGGGAATAAAGGTGTTCCAAGCAATGATTTTCAGCCATGAAGTGTTCACAAAAGTTTATTCGGTTCCCTAAAAAAAAGCCAAGCTCCTCTCGCCCATACGCCAGAACAAATAACGCTGTAAGACAAATATCCCCAGGAGCGCTAGGAAGCCCATTTAGCCTGTTGATATAAACGTACTACATTGCTCCAATCGTGCACAGCGCAGCATTCGATGGTTCGTTGTAAAATGTCATAAAACCCCAAGCATCTACTCTTATTTTTTGCTCTTTACTTTTACAAAGAAACAGTAGCGGGAAAGAAATATCCAAAGAACGATGTTCAATTACGGCCACCAAGCGGGACTGGTACTAAATTTCCGTTTCCGATGGAATATACCACCCTTTGCATTTGGGTTTCGGTTCAGTGGTTGCACCGGAAATGGGACACATTTTTCTCGCTGAGCGCACATAAATTTTTCCATCGAGTAAATAATGGTATTTTCAAACAAAACCGAAGGACACAATACTGAACGTACAAAAAAAAAACCCTAAAAGTACTCGTTTTTGTCTTTTTCGATACTTTTCCTTAAGGCTACAAACCCCCAATATTCTAGCAAAAGCGAGAGATGATGCATTAGAGTGCTTTAAACTGAAAAACTACGTTGTGTCCTATATGAACGCTCAAGAGCACGTGCAACACGTGTTACGGATCAATGGTTTTGGGGAAATACGGAATAAACGGATCAATACTACATTTCATGTAAGATGGATATCTCGTGAACAGGGTCAACACAATCACTTAAACATGTGGAAGAATTTTTTAGATATTAACGTATTTGGATGTGTTGAATTAAAGAAATTTTAACGCAAAAAAGTAACAGTCGTGAATCAATGATGACCTTTCAACAACAACTTATGAACCGTTTTCGCATTGTAGCCGCCAACACTTCCAGGACCGTGCGAACGTGAATCAATTAGAGAACAACCTTTACATTTTAAGATGCCTCCAGCTGAACTTCCTCCTCCATGGTACTCTAGAACCTTCCGTGCTTTGTCCTACTCTTCATTAGCTTAATTAATTTCTCTGTTCCTTTTTTCCCATTTCCTCCACCACGGTTTCAACACCCAGTGGGAGACGGCCAGTCCGTGTGTGTCCATAGCAGCAACCGATTGATTTCCGAAAATGAAACAAAAACGAGTCAATGAAATTGAAAACAAGTAGCGTCAAAAAGAGACTGAAAAAAAAACCACCCGACGGACTGAAAGCAGCAAAAACAAAAACTGAAAGCATAATAATAATACCTTTAATTACGGTAAATGATCCCTTTTTAACGGCTTCGTGATTCCAACCGGCAGGCAGCGCTTCCGTTATGGTTCCGTCGACATTCAGGGTTTGCCTTTAATTGTTCTGTCACGCCGCTTATATGTGTCTCCAAAATGAAGTTTAATAGCACCGACAGCTCGTTCTAAAGCAACCACTATTCAAGGCCATCGTTATCGGATTCATTTACTTGCATGATCCTTGCTCGGTGCAACCAACTTCATGTAACCCACTGGATGATTACGACCCGTAAGCTGACGTGTGTAATATTCCTTCACTCATACGAACTTCCGTACATTGCATTTTACTAATTAATTTACACAATTTCAAAAGCATTCGTGTCCAATTGAAAGAGTTTTTTTTTTCTTACTCGTGCGAATTGAATGATGCACGTTTTTTATTAAATCATACACTGCATGGCTTGTACTAGTAAATTGACACTGCGGTTCATAAACTTGTGCTTGTGGTAGATTGTAAATGACAAACACTGATTGTTAAATGCGATCAATTTATTTTCAACCGCATAATCAACCTTGCAACTTTTTTTGACGCTGGTTTGCTGAGTCGCGAACCTGATTGACAGATTAACCACATATAACCGCGTAGCTCTGGTTTGTGCATGATGGAAGTGATTGGAAGTTTGTAGCTGCTATGAACAGCTTTATATCCATTTTGCATGTTTGTGCTAGCTAACAAAATAAAAAAGAGCATGAAACAAACTCACAAGACCTTGAAAAAAAATATGAATTTATACGCCTAAAAACCAATTCTCAAAATAATCAAACAATGTGTACAGCTTTATTCCCTCAGCTCCAATTGTTTCAAGAATAATTTGCATCTAAATATAATTATTCTTTAAGCGAGAAGATACGACTAATCTACTCGATGTACTCCATCACTCGCGTAAACCAGTTTGTAGTGAAATGATTTTTAGTTTTTGTTTCTGCTTCGACTCCAACTTCAACTACCCCCATCACGCAGGCACGTGTACGCCCCGACTATCACGTAACGGTAGGAGCACCGGCGGCGGCGTCAACAACAACAACAGAGCCAATAATAAATGGCAACATCGACACCAACGACATAGCAGCCGGCTGGCTTTGCGTCACGTCGCCGAACAAGAGCCACGAGATTCGCGAGATGTTTCGTGCGAAAGAGAAATCCACGCTTGCACGACGTATACGATGGAACGCGCGCGCGAAGAGTCTTCCAGTCATGGTTGTAGTAGCATTGCATCGTCGAATTGCAGCGCCTCGTTACACTTGAGCACTTCATCTCAACGCACAAAGCGGTGTTGTTAACAATGGCCTCGTCCAGAGCCCAGATAGGTGATGTTTACGCTGGTCGCGCGTAATTCTACACGCATATTCCGTATCCCACGGCAACCCCATTTCATAAAGGTGAGATACGATTTCAATCGAGACTAGATTATTACTTCCTTTCGACCGCACTGGCTAACGCGCGTTCATCTCGTGTTGTCATATCAATTCACGATACTCTTACAATTTTCTATGACAATTCGTGCAGCTTGCCAACCTATAATTAGTCATTCGAAAACAATGGACGTTGCTTCACCGATCGCTAAATTCAATCACGAAAAACCGGCGTACGAAACGATCCATGCTGCTGCTGTTTTACGCCGCTCTGTTCACCCTCGTACAATGGCCGTTAAGATTCCCAGTGTACACCAAATGCCAAAATAGATCTTTCTGCTGCGCAACAATAATGATGATCACGAAACGATCCATGCTGCTGCTGTTTTACGCCGCTCTGTTCACCCTCGTACAATGGCCGTTAAGATTCCCAGTGTACACCAAATGCCAAAATAGATCTTTCTGCTGCGCAACAATAATGATGATCGTCATTGTGCCGCGCGTGTAACACGTATATGCCACCGACTTAAGCTATACGCAATATTTAAGATTTTTACTAAAACTGACTACCATGGAGATGAGGTAGCTGCGCAGGGTTTCCTGTAACATTCAACAGAGCAGTAATAATAACCTTTCAGGTGCACAGCACCATTGGTAGCAAAGCGCTAGAGGCATGTTCTTCCAATCCTTCCAACCATGTTGACCGGGTGAAGGACGCTGGCCAAAAATTATCTACACG